>OY735216.1:6685553-6743053 GCA_963457665.1 Thysanoteuthis rhombus | reverse complement strand
TTTTCTTCAAACTGCCATTTTTGGTTTCTTTTCACCTGTGAGGTATGGGTGTCCATTGCCCGAGGAAAGGATTTTTCAATACCATAGACCTTGATAACAAAGGAGTTGCGTTCCGGCTGCGGGCTGAATCTATATTTTCAAGTATTTTGATTAATCTATGTTGAAAATCTTCTCTAGCCGTTGATAATGAGTTGAGGGGTCCCTTTGCGTCCGGCTCTCCATTGTCCACCCACGAATATTGACAAGCTTTCAGAGGGTGATTACTTCTTGCTACTCGTACATAACGAGTCATGTGATGGGCTGAAAAAAGTTGAACTCTCCATCGCAGTCAATAACTGAACAACTGTACGCTCGGAAAAGAATGGAAAAATATTCCCCAAAGGATAAATATAATTTTTGTTTATGACATCACGGGCGTTAAAAAAACAAACTTGTTGAAATCACAAGATTCTCAAGGATCTGCATATTATTCCCACTTGAAAACATCTAAATTGAAGTAGTAAATATATATATAAATATCTAGATTCTAGAGAACTTAGATGGTATTAATAAACCTGTAAAAATAATGCACTTCTCTTTTCAAAAATTTGAATATGCAATCTTTTCTACGGGTATGAGCACTGGAAAATAAAGGCACAAAGTTTCATAAAACTACTAATTACTTAATTAAATGCCGTCCGGCAATTCTGAACATAGAAATTTCGGTTGCTTTTGTCTTGCTCAACCCAAACTGATCAATTCCTAGTATTATATATGAGCACTCAGACATATCCACACACGCGCGTGCGCATATATATATATACATATATGTATATATATATATATATATATAAATATAAATATGTGTGTGTGTGTGTGTGTGTGTTTGTGTAGGTGTGGAAAAGATATATGTAACATATAAACATGGATCATGCATCAGGAATAAACCTCATGCATTTCGTCCTGAAATAGGCATCATCGGATGTTACAATACGGAAAATCGTTGAGTCAATAATCATTTCGAGGGATACAATAAATATATATTCAGATTTATTTGTAATCAAATATTCCCTGTAATATACATGCACATATATATATATATATATATATATATATATATATATATATATATATATATATATATATATATATATATATGTATATACATATATGTGTATACAAAAAATGATCGCTCATAAATAATACATACATATATACATATGTGTGGGTGTGGATGTGAGTACGTGCTTGTTACTTGTCAAGATAAGTCCTAAAGGTGTCTGATATTGACATATGTGTTACCATATATCTATATTAAGTTCTGCATGTGCATGAAGCCTCCAGCTCGTGAGGCGTGCAATGTTTCTGCTTTTGACAGTTTCTGTTGAAGCTGATCTCCGATTGGTAGAAGAAACGATAACACTTCAAGAGTAAAAGATGGAAAACGATGCCATTGTTCAATAGATCAGCTTTGACACGTTCAAGGAAATGTGTTTGAAACATCTGGACCCCGAAAGATCTTCACGCTTCACTATCGATCAATCTATTTATGTACGCTTGCATTAATCACAATATTTCTTCCTATTTATCATTATCAATATTTATCCCCCTTTGGTTCTCTTTCCCCCTCTCTCTCTCTCTATCTCTATATATATATATAGATATATATCTGTGTGTGTGTATATATATATATATATATATATATATATATATATATATATATATATGTATATATATACATATATATATATATATGTATATATGAAATCCTTCGGTTTGATACGTTGGTCGAAAATCAACTAGAAATGTTTCTGTGTAACTAGTATTGATGGTATCATAAGTTGGTTTGCATGAAGTCCGGGGTTAAAACCAACACAATAGATTTTATATTCGCTTGACTGAATTCTCGATAGAAGTGACCCGAACAAGGAGTTACGTCTGTTATATGTGATCCCTCACTGTCAAATACGTTTTTTTTTTATTACCAACGTAGATAAACACTGTGTTTCAGACAGATTGAATGATGTTCTGTATAGAATAATATTGATATGCAATACATTACGATGATACCCTATATGAGATAACAAACTGCATGTAGTATGACACAACATTAAAAATACGGATATAAAGCCATGTATTAAGATTATATCCGTACAGGGAAGTGATGTTTTATCGACACTTTCAATAAGATTGTTTTGCTTTTAAAATCCCGAAAACTGTTACAAATGATGATCCCAACAAGAAAAAATCACAGAGTACCATAATTTTGATTTATGTGTAGAATAAAGGAAACACTTTTGATATATATATATATATATATATATATAGAGAGAGAGAGAGAGAGAGAGAGAGAGAGAAAGAGAGAGAGAAAGAGAGAGACAGAGACAGAGACAGAGAGAGAGAGAGAAAGAGAAAGAGAGAAAGGGGGAAGGGAGGGGGGGAAGCAACAGAAGGAAAAAACTTCAACTATGATACAGTGGTAGAATAGAAAGGTATGCCGGTAAGATATTAAAGAGTTTGGCCTAATATCCGTCGTCATGGAAGGGAAATGAAAAAGTCATGTGTCTTGCAGTGGGATTTATAGTGGCTGATATATATATATATATATATATATATATATATATATATATATATATATATATATATATATATATATATATATATATCCAAAAGCATCAAAGACATGACTAGCTGCAAAAAATAATAAACAATAAAGTCCCAAATGACCATATTCCTAAAATCACTAAATTCTTTAAACAATGCAATGAAAGAAATAGTCTATGTTACAACCACCTTAAGAACACTAACACTTTATAAGCTCTTTTACTAAAGAGAGTTCCTACATATTCAATAGCACTAACTGTTGTGGCAGAATATTATGTATCCATCACTAACACTACAGACTTCTTCTCAGACTGAAGTAAGTCCAACACAACAGATGGGATCCCATTTTTGGCTCACAAAGCAAAGTTCCTGATGGTGGTCTTATGTTCCACGGTAAAGATATATCCATTAAATGGCACACACATAGACACACACACACACACACATACACACACAGACACACACATGCACACTCACACACGCAGAGCACACATAACTGAAGATGGGGATACCTCTCGAAACATGTCTACACTATCAATGAAAATGTTTACGGATTAATAAGCTTAGTTTCTATGCACTTTCACTTCTGAGATTGTCTTACTTTTTACTGTTCATATATATATATATATATATATATATATATATATATATATATATATATATATATAATGAAATAAGTGACTGTCAGCTTGCGGGGTAAAAAGTTATATAGATTTTGGTAATGATAATTTTCTTCCAGTGAGAGAAGTAACTCCATTCTCCTGAAGTGGCACTATAAGCACTGGAATACTTCTTTGAGAACGTTTTCCTAATTTTCTGAAAAATTCTACACTCTCTCTCTCTCTCTCTCTCTCTCTCTCTCTCTCTATATATATATATATATATATATATATATATATATATATCATCATTTCAGTGTGGGTATAGACGATCCAGAATTCCTTCACTTCAGACCAGGGGGTCGATGCGCTACCCCTTCCCTACGCGGAATTGGGTGATTAATAATATTGAATTAAGTGATATATTTACTTACACATAAATCCCTATCTACTGGAGTCTACATTCCAAAGTTGGAAGAGCATTGATTTTGTAGTTCATAGTAGACGAGTGCATCAAACCCACACCCACACCCTCATATATATATATATATATATATATATATATATATATATATATATATATATATATATATATATTATATATATATATATATATATATATATATATATAAACCAAGGGCTCTATTAGGATCGAACTTGCTGCTAAATCTATTGGAGTGCTTTACGAACCTTTAATCCATGGCAACATGACCTATACTGAACTTGATAAAATTTCACACAAAACCACAAGGTCATGACATGGCAGGGTCACTAGACCGGCTGATTCGTTTGCAGCCCCTTCTTAATATTTGTTTCGAAATATAATCCCTATTCCTTTAGGTCATCTTTAATGGAAGAACGTTAGTAAAAGTTTACAAATTTTTTAACCATCACGGTCACGTGTCGTCAGAAGGTGAATATAGATGGGGTTTGTGTGTTTGCGTATGTCTGCGTGTTACTGGTCACATATCGGGACTACAACCTTGAAGATTAACTATAAAAATATCGGGGGAAGGAAAAAAGTCAGAGATATGATAGAATCAATTAAAAATCTCGAATTTCAGTGGACTGGCCATGTTGCAAGAATGGCAGACGATTGATGGACATTGTGACACACAACATCCCATGCGCAACCAAGGCCGGCATATCATTAGATGAAGGGATTAGCAATACAAATTCAGAAAGTACTGGCTCTGCAACGCCCATGATAGAGAAGTGTGGCGAATCCTGGGAAAGATCTATATCCAACGACAGACGTTGAAAAATGATGATGATGATGATGATGATGATGATGATGATGATGATGATGATGATGATGATGATGATGATGATCTAAAAAGTATTTTTTTGTGCATTATGGTCATTTTGGCACAAACAGTGCCCAAGTATTTTAGTGGTATTTATGTTTTGTTAATCTATGTATTTAGATAGTTTAAGATATTTGTTTAGATGATTATAGAAGCATGAGCCGCGGTGATTCATTCATGGGAGTTGCAGATATTCCTCCGTCCATGACATCTGTATCTTGTTACTTTGAAACTGCGACAAATACAAGCCTAAAGATAAATAGGCGAAATACGATCATGTTCTTTATTTCGTGTCTCCTGGAATCTCTTTATTTGTTTCTGTGAGATTTGTATGGAAAACTGAGTTGCAAGCGTGAAAAAAAAAAATCTCAGATGAAGCAGCTAAAATATTTTTTGCATCCAATAGGCAACAAGATTGATCAGGGAGGCTTGTCAGAATCCGGTTGTGTAATCAAGGATAGATAGGAAAGCGGAGTCAACCATAAACAACGACAATTGCCATTTTCTTTTCAGATTATGTCATCGTTATAGTTTTGTTGAGGAGAAAATAACATTATTTGGCTTTATTCGGGGTGTGATTGATAGCAGCTTATTTTTTTGTTATTATAATGTCCCCTTTCCCTGTATTCTTTCCAATGAAATTACTTGATTTTTTTTTTCATCGATCATTTTTTCATTAGTAATCATCAAGAAGAGAACATTTGGTGATCCTTAGCAAGGCATTTCGGTTATCTCTCATAGTCATTCATGCAACAGGACCATTTCCATTAAAACATCTTAAAATAGCTTACAGATAATAAACTTGTGAAAGTTATGAAATCTTGAACATAACGTTTGAGGTAGAGACTAAAAAATCAGAGAGTTTACTGTGACTTAAAAGAGAAGAAACACAGAATAATGAGCAAAACAATATTTTACCTTTTGGGTTTCATTTTGCTGTTCTTTCACTTTGCCAATTTTTAGCTTCATGTTTGTTTCACCCCTTTCGGCACCATTTTTGAGGCTTTCTTTCTCCAGAATCGAAAGGTTTTTCTCACTTTTCTAAGTTCATTTCCCTCGTCTTTGGGGTTATTTCTGATTTTATTTTTCTTTGTTTACTTCAGTAATTTTCTTTTTCATTCTGTTTTTGTCCTTTCTTTTTTTTTTCTCATTCATTCATTCCTTCATTCAATAATCCATTCATTCGTTGCTAAGAATCAGTAGCCAAAAATATTGTCTCCATTGTTCTAAATATCAATGACATCTCATTCGAGAATTGCTTAGTTTTCAACTCGGTATAACCTGGCATATCTCTCATTTCACACCTGGTGTTGATTAATATCCTCATGAAACCGTAAATACGTAGTGGTCTCCTCAACTTGAATAAGAACACTGACCACTGATTAATAATAAGTCAGAGCAGGTATAAGGATAACAGTCGATTATCCAGGATATCTAATCCCTACTGTAACATTCGAGCACATTCCTGGGAAAGTATCATTATCTGAATCGGTCAGCCGTTTGTTATCTTTTGTGCTAGGTCAGCTGTCATTATCTCCTGTTTGGTATCACCGTTCCCTGTTGATGGTGTCACACAGCAGAAAAGAAATGATTCGGTAATTGTTGTTGGGGCATCGGAAATCATTTCAGTTATGTTTTCCTATTCACGTTCAGAAGCTTAACTTATATAATACGATTTTTCTTATTCCCCTTCTCTCGATCCTGACTTGACGAAATCGTTTTGATAGGTGTTGAGTAATTTAACGTGGTACCCACTGGTCATGCTGCAGTCCCTTTCTAACCGAACTCTCGCTTCATCTCCTGGATATACATGCTGCTGATCCCGTGCGTGACAGTCATAATATCTCTTCTATTGGTCTGCTCTCCCTTGAGGTTTTTGTTCGCTATCTTGATGTACCACCGTTAACATGTTTTGCTTCTTTTCTAACAGCAGTCTGATTGTCTTGACGCTTACTGGACATTATTTGCGTAAGGCTTCCCTGGATATTCAAAGTTTTGCTATTTCGATGACACAATAATTCATAATGGGTGTCAGGATATCAAACATTGAAAAGAATTAAATCCCCTACAGTAAAAGCCACTTCACTACAGGTACACTATCACTCATCCGAAATTCTGCAAACCAAAGATATCTAATAAATGAATATTTTTTCACGGGATAATGCTCAGATATTAGAATTTCTTTTTCACTTGACAATTAAGGGTGCTTATGTATAATTATCCAATTCTTAAAAATAAAAGCATGTCATCAACTTAATCGTCTGTTCTCATCTCATTCCATCCACCACTGCACATTGTTATAATGATTAAATGCAAATAGCTGTTGTTTGCAAGTGTGGTCAACAACTCGAGCAGGTTTTCTGGCTCTTCCCTAACCTGATCCTATCCACTCAATGTTTTCCTCCCTTTTTTCTTGTTTCTTTTTTTTTCTTTTTGCTCATTTGTTCAATAAGTTCTGCTTCTTTTTATTTCATCTTAAGTTTTTATCGTTGTTTTTCTCTGCTTTTGAATATCATTTAAAACTATTTATGAATATTTCCCTGTCATTGCCTGTATCTGCCTTACCACCTTCTCCACTTCTTAAACTGTGTTCGTCAGATTTTCCGTCATTTCCTCTATGCTACATTTGGTATTCCATAAAACTTCGAATTTATTCTTTATCATTTCTCGGAAATCACTTATTCTCTCCATCGAACCGGGACATGTTTTTCTTCTCGAGAATCATTTTGCTCCTTCCCGATTTAAAGTTGAGCTTGAATGGCGACATTTGAAGAAAAAAACAATAAAAACAAGATAATAAGAATAACTGAAGAATACTACGAGAATCTGTATTCCTCAAAAATGAAAGTACCACCGACTCCCACTTCGATAGGGAATAGTGATGATCCGAACGTAGTAGTGTTTGCGCTACTACGAATGAAAAGTGGGAGAGACCCTGGCGAGGATAGATCTTTTAATAAATGCCAGAGAGGTCTACCACAATGAAATAGCGTAGCTGTTCACCTAATGCTTACAAGGAAGGACTGCATTCTGAAACCTTTGTCTAGGAATAGTGATCCTACTACACAAGAAAGAAGACGATAAAGACCTTTGTGATTACAGCATTGATGATTCACAACAAATCATTTGAGAAAAACTCCTCTCGAAAACACTTACAAATAGATCAACAGATATTTTAGGTGAAAACCAATCGCACCAACAGGCAGGCTTTTGAGGTGGCTATTCAACAACAGACCATCACATATATTAAAGCGACTAATTGGAAAGACATCTGAATTGAAAAAATGAATAAAAAACAAATTGTTGGCTTACGTAGACTTCTGATTCAATAGAACACATGGCAATATTCAAATCAATCATGAAAAATCGAGATGAAAATTGAAAAGAAATAAGTCATAGGGAAGAATGTTTTCTGTTGGCTTTGAAATATCTTGCAAAGAAACAGGCTGCAGAAAACATTAGAGTAAACATAGACGAAGAGTATTTGAACAATTTCAGGGAATGTGATGATATTGTATCGATGGAAGACAATATACGAAAAATGCTGATTAATGTAAATAGAGGAAGCTGTAAAGTAGGGTTAGACATTAACAAAATAAAGACAAAAGTAATGTTCAATGATAAAATCTTGTAAAAGATTATAATAATAAAAGAACCTTACAAAAAGTTGAGGAATACATTTACCTAGATCAAACAGTGGAATTTGAGGGACCAGAAAAATAAGATAAGACGACGTATAATGTTAGGCTGGGAAACATCTAGCTTAAATAGAGACATACTAAAGAGTAGATTGCAAATATGCTTACAGAATAAAGGATACAATCAATGTGTAATACCACCTATGACACAAAATGAAAATCTACAAAACGAAAACCAACACAGAACCACTCTGAGAACAACAGAAAAGAGATAAATCCTAGGGAAAAATCAGTATTGATCCAAGAAGGATCCACGGTGAAAGATGCCATACAACGGAAATTGAGATGGATAGGACTCATAGTAAGAAGGAATGACAACATAAGAAGCAAAAGTCTAACTGTGTGAGCCTGTGGGACAGTAAACGCTACAGGAAAAGACCAAGCACCAGATTGAGAGGTGAGATAGAAAAATTGCCGGTAGGACATGGCAGTGAATCGCAGAATCGCGTTTGTTTTAAAAGGAGATAACACAAACCTTTGTCAAGTAGCTGACTTGAAAATTGGCATCAGTACTCCAATATACACTTTCTAAAACCTTTTTTTTTTCATTTATTCTCAGGAAAAACTTTCACATTTTTGGGCCTTATTTTGACGGGTTTATTATCTGTTTTCTTACTCGATTTTTAATGTTTTCTTGGGGGAAATGCCAGTACAGTCATAAATAGATTTTTTTAAACATATTTATTATTCAAAGGAAGTTTTTTTCTTGATGACATCACATTTTAACTTTACAGTCGTTCAATTATTGACTGTGGTGACCAGTATTGATTTACTTGACCAAATAAGAATATTTACCGTGTGTGTTGTTGGGTTTTCCTTTCCCTAACAATTAGTTTGATAGTCAACCTTAAATGCAGTACCAGCACTATCATTCCTGAACCTCCCAAATTCCTGATTCCTTCGTTCATTATTAAAAGTCGATGCCAGTGAGGGATATACAATTATCTCAACCATATGGTAAAACACAGCCTTTTGTGATTCTCGATCCTAACAAAAGCGAAGTGATAAATTCGAGTTACTTAAAATTTGTAGACACGTGCTTTTCAGTCGCGAGAGTGCAATGATCATTTTTGAGAAAGTTTTATTGGAAAGGAAGACAGGATATTGGAAAACTCAGCCGCTGCTTTTACTTTGGTTTCATGGAATTAACTGCATAATTCAAACGAGTGAGAGAAATCATTTTCCGAACCTATTCAGTCCATTTTTACGGCAAAGTCATCTGCTGTTAATTCGTACAGCAAAATCGTAGAAAATGCATTTCTCGTGTAAAGTCATTACACACACACACACACACACACACACACACACACACACATATATATATATATATATATATATATATATATATATATATACATATATATATATATACATACAAATATATATATATACATAAATATATATATATATATATATATATATATATATATATACACCCCACCTCCATTGAAGAAGAACCCAATCACCAATCCATAATCATCCTAGATGTATAGAAACAAAGCAAACCAAGAATATATAAAAGACTTAAGCAAACAACAAAAGTCATTTAAGAGTGAACCCCAACACTGTGAAGCAATACATGTAAGTATACTGACGGAAAAGAAACACACGACAAAGATTCGACGGTTTAACACACATGGATAAAAAGTGTCTACAACATTCCCTGGTAATTTATAGCAAGTAAACAGTAATTCATCTCCACTATGTAAAGCAAAATAAGCTGTGGTCAGTATTAAACTTGGGAGAACAAGAAAAAAGGAAATATAATATATATATATATATATATATATATATATATATATATATATATATATATATATATATATATATATATATATATACATATATAAATATATATATCTATATATATATATATATATATATATATATATATATATATAAATAGAATAAGAATGATCTCCATCCTGGAAAAAAAAGATCCTTCCCCTAGAAAACGTCCTAAATAGGGATCTAAAATAAATTGGAACGTTTGCTTGGAGGAGCCCAAACAGGGGAAGCACATCAATGTGTGTGTGTAGCGAATCCTTTTTTCCATCATATTTCAAGATCTACCATAACTCATCTTAATATTCAATGCCGGGTGTATCGAGCACTTTATGAAAAAAAACCCATCGTATTGTATTTTATCATATTGTATTCCTGATCTATACCATATATATATATATATATATATATATATATATATGCACACCCTTACTGTTACTGAAGTTTGAAATCAAATCCTGAAGCGAAAAGCAGTAGCAACCCATGCACCTGCTAATTCTTGACCACTGACTGAAAGTATAACTTCGATTATTTATATTTTGGGGGTCGAAAACACTTTTTCCAGCATGACACTAATGTACAAAATGCTGAATTTTAAAAACTTTCAATCATTTTACTACCCCACAGGCTCCTCTTATCTGAAGCGTCGAATTCAAAAAATATTTGAAGTCTTCATTCTCTCATGATAACAGTTGGGTTTTGTGTTTTTTATTGATGAAAATCTAGTGGAAAATTTTTTTGTAGTCCTTCCCATTTATAAATTCAGATTTTTTCTTATCTTGATTAGAAGTACTTTCGAATTTTTCGATTCGAAAATTCTTTTTTTTTTTCAATTTTACCTGGTGGGTAGGAAGTTCACTATAGTAAATTTATGACAGAAAGCAGAGGAAGTTATTTGGCACATGTCCAATTGTAATTCCGAGCGATAGCTTTGGTTTACGGTCGATTTTTTTAGCTCAGAAAAAAAAACAATAATTGAAAAATATTCACTTTTTTACGACATCATAAATAACGGTCAACTTTGCGACATGTTTGAAAACCATATACCTTTTTACGACATCATAAAAATATTGTCGACCTCGTGACAGATTAATTCGAGAATACACCATGCCTACGATTGGAAAGCTTACACTTTTTTAGTACGTCATAAAACATGCCCATTGAAGTAGAAGGCGAATGAGAAAAAGGAATCAAACATCGAACGGGAATCTCCATAAAAAGCCAGTTACATTTCGATCGGCCCACTAAGTTATAATATTTTCGGTTTGACATCATCAATTATCTGTTTCCTGAAATAAAATATATCCATTTTTTTCTTCAATCTATAACAGACACGTTTTTCTTTTCTACTAATAAATAAGTCTATATCAATACTCGAGCTTCTCTTTTCGTTTGACTCAATCTTTTGCATCAATTCCGTCACTTGGTCAGGTCGGTGATATTCCGTCTAAGTGGTAGGGATGTAAAAATATTTCAACTATCACTTTATTTGGCTGTTTTCTTACCAGACTTTTCTACATTCAGGGCGTTGACTTTATTGCACCGATAAAAGGACCAAATAAACTTAGTTCTGTCTTTCTAGTCATTGTTCCTTCTATATGAACTATTTTTGGTCTTTCTCTTCAATACTATATTTCGCCCGTTTAATGATCATCTCAAAAGACACACATATATATATATATATATATATATATATATATATATATATATATATACATTGTGTCATCCACAGAGAGATGTTTCGATGTCAGTGTGGCTATAGACTTTCCATTATCCCATCCAGTACCGCAAGGCATTATTGAAACCTTCACTTCAGACCCGTTGGCCAATATCCTACCTCTGAACCTGGAACTGGACAGGCAGTAAGGCTGAATCTAACCTTATATTTAAACTACACAGAAATCCCTCATCCATCAGAGTGCTCAATTCCTATAGAAGAGCATTGCATAAGCTTACAGTGAATGAGTTACCTCACTTAAAGAGTGCTCAACCCTGAATAGAGGAGTATTAATTATTAATTATATATATATATATATATATATATATATATATATATATATATATATATATATATATATATATATATTCACAGATATATTTGAATTTCAATGAGTGTGTTTTTTTAGATAAAAAATACTGATTTCGTTTCACTGGAAGATTTCGTGGTTCCCAACGTCTGGTTGGAGATATTTTCATCAGCGAGATCATTATATTTAAGTAGAATGGTCTATTGGTGCGGACAATGAACAAAAAATCATATTTTCCTGCTGTGTTATCCATAGCTCGGGGAAGAGACTGATACATACTTTTCCAAAAAGTAAATGAACACAAACTGTTTTAGCCGAAGTTTGAACTCCAGTCCAGCCGGCACTTCTACTTTTTTTTTCCTTCATCAAGAATAAAGATGTAAACATTTCTGTATAGCTTCCAACTGAATCGAGATATTATTGCTATAATCAAACTCCTCATCAAATCTCACTGATGGTATCGGAAAGAAAAGTTTTATGTGGCGATTAAACATTGTCGTGCATTGTTCAAATCAACTAATCTCAGCATTAATCCGATAAGGAAGTCAGCGATTATAAAATGTCATTATACTGCAGCTTGGCCTTCACTGTTAAGAATCACATCAGCGCTACCACTTCCGACTACAGCTATCTGACGTTTTTTTTGGGTTTTTTTTTCAAATTTAGCCGAAAGCATTAAACTCTAGCATAAAATCTTGACTATTTAAAAGAAATTCTATACTCAAGAAGTTTATACAATTACTGATATCCATCTTATACTTCTTTAGTGTAGGTGTTCGGTCAGTAGTGGACTTACGAGAACTCATGATGATATATATATATATATATATATATATATATATATATATATATATATATATATTCGTGAAAAATGACAGGGTTATTTATGTGTAGATCGGCTCTACGGAGCGTAAAGCTATTTCATCTAGTAATTAATTTTTGATAATCCAAGTTACCCACTTGTGACTAAACTCAAACTGTTTAAATGGATGATCTGACATGAAGTCCCAGGGGACTCTATGATGTAATATCCACAGATATCATAATCAGAAAGTTAAGAGCCCAATAAGATCAAGGCAAAAAACAAAGAGAAGAAATATGCATATATGCCTATGATACGTATGGATATGGCCAGGTCCTATGGGCCGGGTCTAGATTTCATATTGAAGGAACTGTGCTCTTGAAAACACTGTTAAATCAACCATAATAAAGTCAATTTATGTGTTTAATGGGAGATCCAAATGGAGACAGGAGTCTGATTCAAATGCCATTAGATAGACTATGTGATTGTAAATTAATGTACATGAAGATGACGTTCTTTCTGAATTAATTTGTCCTGGACACGCTAACCGGAAATTTAATTTTCGACCGGTTATTGGATTTCCAAGAAACATCAGATTGAGTACAAATTACGGTTAAAACCGCAAGAAAAATGTTTTCGTGTTGTTTCCATTCGACAAATCCCCATAACTAATATCAAATCTGATAATGTTAATTTTGGTGTGATTTTCCCGACAGAATGTCGGAAAAGTTTCATCAGGAAACATATTTTTTCGATTTAGTTCCATTGGTCCAGACAGTGTTTCATTTATTTGTTCGAGAATATGTTTTCTTTTTCTCAACTAATTATCTGTCAAATTTTCTCGTCAAAAAATTTGTGACAATAACAACCCCATCGTACTTGTTAGGAAAATACGATATTATATTGGTTTTCAAATTTTCTTTTAGGAAAACATCATTCCTAAGATTTTCTTTGCACACATTTCTTTTTCTCGGTCTTGAATTAATTTTCAAATTATTAATTAGACGATTCCAGGTTAAAAATACATGACGTACCTTCAAATTGATTATATCAAATATTTGTTATCATTATTTTTTTAATGAATGCTGTATCAAAATTGCTAAATTGACAGTCGGATCATTTTTCCTCCGAAAGAATTGAATTGAAAGTTTTAGTTTTCAAATTAGATTCTCCAATTACTGGGTTCAAAAGAGCTTGTCAATATTCGAATAAATTGGCAGGTTTCCTAGTTCATCTGTTTTTCTCAAAACGAAACATATATGTACACATTCATATGCAGATATAGGGGAATAGATTCGGTTTTTTAGTCACACGCACTCCATCTGGGTTTTTTTTCCTTAAATCTTGGGTATTTTCAATCTATTACAGCTTTTCTACGATTTCAATTTACGATTCACCATCAGAGCCGCTTTTGCTACGTTTTACCAAAAAGTCTTTCAGTTTTTCGTCTCTTTTTACATACACTAAAATATTTCGGCGTTTTTGTGCATCCGTAGCACAAAGTGCACTCAAGATACAAAGCACCGTATGCAACTGACAGGGACCACACACAGGCTCATTTCTTTGGTTCTTCTTCAAGAAAATGACTTCGAAACAGAAGATTTATTTTTAATTTGATATAATTTGTAATTATTTTCCTTCAAAAGGGAAGCTCTTAAAATCTTGTGAGATCCGGTGTGTTTAGATTTTACAGCGGACAGATTTGAAGAGGAAAGTTATCCACCCAATCAGGGCCATCGATCGCATATTGATCGATATCATAATAAACTGTGTCCTGACCGAGTGAAAAAGAAAATATTGGCCTCAACACATTTACAACATACGCTGAGGTTAATTAAATGGCAACTGTTAATTAGTGATACCGAGATTCCACAGAGAATAATGGGAGCCCGTAATTAAGACGGGTAATGGAACCCAGGTATTTTAAACCAGTAGCGCACTAGGATACCTAGGTATTAATAACTGTCGTAATTACAGGTTTATAGACACACACACGCGCGCGTGCACACACTCACACAAACACGCACACGTATATATATATATGTGTGTGTGTGTGTGTGTGTGTGTGTGTGTGTGTGTGTATTCCAATATATGCTTGGAATAATTAACCATTAAATTCGGAAAGTGTTTGTTTCCATGCGAGAACAATTATGAAGTATTTTGGAAGGGATAATTTTGCTAAATCATCAGTGAGAATTCCTGATTACTTAATGATAAAATCAGAGTTTTAGGGGAAACATTGTAAAAGACAAAAACTCAGGCAAAGAAACAATACAGTATTTCAATGCACGTTTAATGTATATCCTCAGGGGAATTAATTGATTTGTCCCTGGTTTTGCTTCATTTAACAGTATCCTTAACCGAAACGGAGGTTATGTAACGTTTTCTTCATGATTCGTTTTTTTTTTTGGGGGGGGGGGTTATTGTGTTATTGTGATAGTTGTGGAGATTATATCAGTCGGAACGGTTTGCAAGCTTATTTCGTTGTGTTGTATGAGCTGACTTTTCTCCCCCTCAGTTTAAGATATACCGTACGTGGATTTTTGACGGTTTTGTGATTTTGATTATATTCATTTTTGTATGTTCTCAGTATGTTAGTCATTAGTGAGAAATATCCTTCTATTTTAATCATAATCATGCATAATTATTTTATTTTGTAATTATTTTATCAATATTTTCAATATCTTTGTATAGGCTCCTTTTGTAGTTGTAATAGTTTAAACTGATGATTTTCATTTTTGAAAACTATAGTATTACTGTATCGTGAAAATATAATTTTAGGCATCAGCATTATACTTGAATTAAATCAATAGTAGTTAATTTGGAGTAGAGTGTAGATGTGTACAGCTTGGTAGTTAGGTGACTGGGTGACAGTAAGTTGAGTTTTAGCACAATTAATGGTAGTATTGAGCGGTTGGATTTTGAAAATACATATATATATATATATATATATATATATATATATATATATATATATATATATATATATATGTATGTATGTATGTATATATATATATATATATATATATATATATATATATATATATATATATATATATATATATATATATATATATATATATACATACTTATATATGTATATGTGTGTGTGTGTCCGTGTGATATAAGTTGTATTTACTGGTTATATTTGAGTAATTTAAATTTTTCCTAGTTGGTAGGAGCCTTGGGATTGATATTTGCGTAGTCTGTATTGACTCTCTCAGTATATTTACTGATAGTTGATATTCGTATCTAGTTTTTAGAATTGAATTCAAATTCATGGTGTAAGTTTGAATGGGTCACAGCTGGAGATTGAGTGACCGATAATCTCCTCAAGTCTCCAGCCCTCCTCTCGACACTCACATAGTCCACAGAAGTACTGTGGTTAACAGTTTCACACCAGTTGCCCGGTTGTGATGATAACAATAAGTATCCCCTGGTCTTTAGCCCTCCTTTCATCTCATCTCTCCCTCACCTATCACAGCAGTGCTGTGGTTGGTTGCTTCACAAACATTTTTTTTTCTCATCCTCTGTTAGGCCACTGCTAATAGCTTGGTTCGTAAATCTCATATTTCCAGCCCTTTCCTTTGTATTTGTGCATAGCAGTGGATGTTAATCGTTTATATCATATCATATCTTTCAATCAAATGTATCATTATTCAGGTTTCAGTCTTAATTTTCCTTCGTGCCTGCATTATGACATTACGTTTCTCTGGCTCAAAAGATTCTTTTGCTTTATCAATTTTAGTTTCAAGTTTTCTCAGTTTCCGCTTGAGGTACAAGTACTTCTGTCTTTAAAGTTATTTGGAAGTCAGGAGTTTCCAATGATGGCCCATTTCATAAAGGGTGTGAGTATTGTTTTCTTTTCACTATTTGTCTGACATTTATTTAGTTCAATATTTTATTTTCACGATTGAGAAAGATTTATCGTGGTTGATGTATCTATATTTCTACTGGTCTTTTGAGATACCTATGTGATACTTCTTGTGGTACAATTGTTTAATGGTAGTGAGTAAGGTAATATCATGAAACAACTTCATATCATTATTATCAAAATACATATACTAAAGAGTTGTAATACAACGAAACAGCTGTCCGCGGATGACACAGTCATCTAATTATATATATATATATATATATACATGCTTTTATTAATATTATTATTATTTCATCCACAGACAGCTGTTTCGATGTATTACATCTCTTCAGTGTGGCTATAGATTTTCTAGTACCGCGAGGCAGTGTTGAAACCTTCATTTCAGATCTGGAGGCCGATATCCTACCTCTGGACTACGAAACTACACAGTCAGCAAGGCTGAATTTAGGCGATATATTTATTTACACAGAAATCCCTCATTTAACAGAGTGCTCTATTCCTACGGAAGAGCATTGCATATGTTGGTTAATATTGTGGGTGTGCTCTGAGCTATTGATGCAGAAAAATGTAACAAAAATGTCTCAAATTGATGGCAGAGTTTTTCTTGATAACAAGAATTAAATTTAGTGATGAAATAATGACGAAGGAAGAACAAAACGGAAAATTGCTTTTCATTTAGTTTCCAAAAGCACTGCTGATCAGTTCATAAGTTCCTTAGCAAGACCTAAATGGACCATTGTAGCCACCATCGATTGTCTCTCCGTGTGTTTCACCGTTCTGTCTGAAGTCTTGAGGAGAAAAAAGTTTTTGATATTTTGGGAGCCTTTTTGACGGGTATTCACTCTATTTTAGATATTTCCCCCTAGAGATAAAATAAAACATTTAAAAGCATCTATATTAACCAGAAATCTGAAGAATCTAGATGTGTCCAGATGTTGTTTCTTCTATTCAAATGTTTGCCAGTACAACTACAAGTTCATTCTGGCTATATTTATTCTCTGATAGTTTTTATTTTTATTTTCTATGTCTTACATCTCTTCAGTGTGTCTATAGACTTTTCATAATCCCAGGATTGAAACCTTCGCTCCAGACCCAGAGGCAGATTTCCTAACTCTGAGCTGGGGAACTGGTCGGTCAGTTAGGCTTAATTTAAGCGATATATTTATTTACACCTAAATTTCCCATCCACCAGATTTCTCTGTTCCTATGGAAGATTATTGCATAAGCTCACAATGAATGAGTTATATCACTTGAAAAATTTGAGGGAGTTAGCTCAAAATATGTTTTTTGGTTCAATCAATTACCTAGAGTGATTGTCTATTTCTTGTTTTGATCATATGTTCTTAGGGTAACTTTGAAAGTAATTACATTAAAACTCTTTAAAATTGGTTTCGCCTAAAAACACATCTTGGGTAACTTCTCTCCCACATTATTAGTATTTTGATATAAATTATACGATCAATATAATGAACACGTTTCATTTTAAGTTAATGAAAATAATCAAATTAAGTGATTCAACTGCTCTACTGATTTCGTTTATCAAAATGTTTCCGTGAAAATTATCTTTTAAGAATATATATATATATATATATATATATATATATATATATATATATATATATATATATATATATATATATATATATATATGAAATATACATGGACAAAAATATTTCCAGTTACTTGTCTGAATTTGTGTTAAACACAAAACTGATTTAAATTTGTTCCTGAATACAATTATGTATATGGTTATTTGATATTTAGTATCGTCTCTGTTTCTGCATTGACACTTTAGCAAATTGATATGATATCTTAATAAATGCATAATCGACAATATTGGAGTGTTTTGTTGATATAACTGTTCTATTCTTGAAATACCCGGAACAATTACATGATAAACAACTGATGATCTCAACAGTTTATACTCCGTACTACTTTATCAGGACACATTTTCCTCTGCATTCTGCAGCTAATTGAGTACACTATAAGCTATATGATAAGCTTGGAAGTATCCCCTCGGTAGACTTGCATTCTACCAAGTGGTTGGTCATAAAATTTTGGAGGGATTAATTCCTGGTCTCGATCGGACTGAGATTTACAAGGATCATTGATCTGATGCATGTAACAGAAGGTGGGACCTTATCACCAGATGTCAATCTCCTTTGGGGATCATAATCTTGTATTCTGTTGGCCTCGATTTCACATGTGATCTCTGGGTATCCATGTTGTGAGTTGTCATGTCCATCAGTTTCTGTCTTTCTCACAACATGGCCTGTCCATTGCCATTTGAGTTTTTTAATAGTTTCCATAACGTCTCTGACTCCTATTCTATCCCTGATATACTGTGCTCTCTTGTAATCCCTCCATGTGAAGTTGAGCATGATTATCTCATGCATGCATTGCATGCTTCTCTGTTTTTTAGTCTGCCTCTTGGTTAAGTTAGATGTTTTAGCTCCATAAATGACGATCCGGTGAATGCATTGGTTTTAAACCTTCTTTTAAGATTATTACGATCTTGTTGTTTTTCAAGGTTCAGCTTACTCTGCCGAAGTCTTGCCATCCTAGGGCAATTCTTCGCTTGATCTCTTCCTCCTTAGAGGGTTTCATAGAGATTCCTTGTCCGCGGTAGATGCAGCGATCTACTTTCCCCAGGTTTGCATCTTCGATTGTGACGGTTATGTCCTTATTCTCAATGTGATTGTTGCACATGATCTTCGTTTCACTGAAGTAAAGTGTAGGCCAACTTTTTTGCTTTTGTCATTTACTCTTTAGCAAAGTAAAAAGGGAAATGATTTCTTTCAACTGTTAAAAAAAACCTGCGAGCCTCAATATATCCAGAAAAGATCAAGACTGGATAAGCAAGACTATTTTTTAAAATCATTTTTCTAATTCATGCCATTCAAATGTCCACTGATTCAGCTTTGTATGAAATGTGTAGCTTGATTGTAAGAATGCCATCTGTTCAATCTCCTAATGTGTAACCTCTTTTAATTTCTATCAAAAGTGAATACAAACGTAGGGCTCAAAAAAATTCCAGTGAGAACGTAAAACAAAGATAGAACCCGACCCCCAAAAATACAAATAAAATGAAATAAAGAGATATATAAAATAAAATAGAATAAAATGAAAATATAAATAATTAAGAGAGAAAAATCACTGAATACAGCTCCTTAATAATAGTTGACCGCTCCCTGTTGATTTTATCACTACACAATGCTATGATTAAAATACTTCTAAATTACCCACCAGCACATACCTGTGCCTAACTAACACAGCTAGAAGATTGTATTATTAAACAAACTAAAGATCTTCATCAGAGCCATGAGATAGAAAACACAATTTTTCATCAACACAGGAAAAAAGAAATCAAGAATACAACAATACAGAAGTATATGGTCTTAAGGTAAATAGAACAGTACCAAAAAATGAACTCCACGACGAACTTCAGCGAGACTTGCTGTAAATGATGGAAAATAATAGGAATAGAACCAATACTTTACAAAAAAAATTTCATAGGAATTTTAAGCCAAAAAAATTCATATAAATTTTAGTATTCGCAGACAAAGCAAGAAATATTTATAAATTAAAAAAAGAAAAAATACGGGAAACTAAAAGAAAATATCACCAACTCAAAAAACTATGTCCATTGTATTGAAAATAACATAAGCAAAGAGGCTAGACACAAGGAAGAAAAACTTAAAAGATAAAGTGAGTGCAATATAAAAACAACGGCCATAGATAAGACTCAAAGATCATATAAGAAACTTCAACGGCAACAAACCTGAATATCATTTCATCAACCCAACCAGCAACGAAATAGGCTATATTAGCAAAATCATCCAGGAAAATATAAATGCTGAACTGAAAAAAAAAATCACATCCTAACTGTTGGACAAACACCGATGACATACATACACACACATACACGTAAACACACACACACACACACACATGTATGTATATCATACAAATGAGGAATATAATATATGTTAGAATATGATATCCGATGAGTGATGGCTCTATTCCATATGGTACTTGATGCATTCAGCATTAAATATTAAATGATGTTAAAGTTCAGCTGAAAATATGACAGATTTAAGAGTTTCTTACATTTTCTCTGAAGAAGCCCAAACAAGTAAAAAATAAACGTTTTCGTAACAAATCCTTTACTTCAGTGTAAATCCACGGACAGCTGTTTCGATGTATTACATCTCTTCAGTGCAGCTATAGACTTTAACCCTTCCAGTACCACGAGGCAGAATTGAAACCCTCACATTGGACCCGGAGACTGATATCCTACATATGGACTATGGAACTGGGTGATCATTTACGGAGAAAGTCCTCGTCCACCAGAGTGTTCTATTCCTATGGAAGAGCATTGCATAAGCTTACAATGGATGAGTTACCTCACTTAAAGAGTACTCAACCCTATATATATATATATATATATATATATATATATATATATATATATATATATATATATATATATATATATATATATATATATATACATATTCAATCGCTGAATAATATCTGAAAATTTCGCCGTCCAAGCTGAGTACTGGATTATGTTCAGAGAATTTTAATCATTTGGTTACGCAATAATTCTAACTACGTACATTTAAACGTTTGCGTTGCATCCATACTCAATTGACTTTGGGAATGTTCTAAAGTATAAAGTTTAAAGAAAAGTTTCGAGGTTTCTAGGTGAAGTCTATTTAAAGTGTAAGTGAGGTTTATCAGTCTCAAAGATCAGCACTCGTGATTCTGTTCTTGATTCGAATTCGCTGGGAAAGAAACGTCACAGTTTTAGGCAGTAAACATATTTAAGGAACTTGAATGTATCACGAAGACTTGAGACTTGAAAAAGAAAAGTAAGAAAGACGAAGTGAAAGAATGTTGGAAACACTAATACTAATTGACAAATGACCTTTAGGAAAAACTATTAACACTCCAACAACAATTTAATACGATTTGCTAATCAACAATTGATTAGATTCATTGTTTATTTTGCTTTTTTTTTTATTGGTGAGTTAATGTCCGGATTAGGTGCATTCGTGCTGAACCACAATTATCGCTCTAAAAATCATAAGTGGGAGAACTTGCTCGATATTCAGTTGACAGGTATCGCAGAAAGATTTAGATCTTCATTATTGAGAATCTTATCCCTGACGATGAACAGAAATGCTACAGTGCATGAAAATCGCGAAAGTAGAAAGATAATGAATGCAAATAGAAGATAGATAGATAGATAGATAGATAGATAGATAGTTAGTTAGTTAGTTAGTTAGTTAGTTAGTTAAGCAATTGATCTAGCAACGTGTAGTGACTGTCAGCCATGTATTTTTGATGGCTAAGGGTGACTGGACTTATAAAAAAAAAAATTGTAAACATCCAATTCCTAGGTAACTGGACTATTGCATCAGACAAGAACACTCGTATAAAGGCTCCAAAATCAAATAAAGAACGTATTCATTATATATTAAGAAATAATGAAAATGTAACCCACTGTTTTAGTTGACAATATTGAAAATAACGCACGGTTGACCTCAACAAAAACTTATAGTGCATCGCCCACTTAAAAGCTTTAATCACCCAGTAGTGGGTGGTGTCACCCAGGTCTTGACCCCTGATGCAACCCATCAAGCAGCTTTTAGGCCTGAATTTAGTAAACATACTTGGGCTTAATCTGACATCGAACAATCAGTAAAACCACCACTATTGGGATGAAACTCACTACTCTAGTTATGGATAGCGAGAACGTTTTGTAATTATTGCTCGACGACTTGTGCTTCAAAAAGATTTATATGATACTTGCTGCATATATAATACATTAAGCTTGCTTGAAAGTGGCTAAGGTTGCCTTTCTTGAAAATGTGATGCTGGCTTTGACTTGAACTCGAAAACTGACCCTTGGGAAATTCATTACGCTTCCAGGCACTAAATTGACCCAGGGAAATGGTAATGTGGTAGAGTAACATTGAACTATGAAAATAAAGGAAATGACGGAGGTAAAGAAAGGAGGAAACATTAATAATATTTGACTAATGGCCTTTAAGAGAAATTATGAACACGCCAACAATAATTCCAGTACGAATTGGTAATCAGTTATTGACTGAAATCGCTGTTTATGTAGATCTCCTTGCCAATATATCACGAAATCGCCAGAATTTATTGGTTCTTCGTGTGTGTGAAATTGTTAAATCCATGCAGACGCAACCCACAATTATTTAACTTCGTAGCAAATTTCCTCGTTCCAACGTAGTCATGCCTAATTTAGTCTGATATTCCGAAGTTGAGTTTTGGATCAAACATTGTCATCCTCTTTTTTTTTCCATCAAGTGCTCGTGATCATGCATACTTTATGATTTATGTAATACAGACTTTATTTTGTTGAAATCATTCATTTGCCCTGACTGTCTAGTTATAACTAGAAAGCTTAATCAAAGAATTAACACTTGGATATTACACAAAATCCGGAAGTGGCAGTTTTCAAAGGAGCCGGAGAAAACGTGTGTTGGTTGGAAATTATGTTCGCCAGACTCTTTCCCTCCTGATAAAGGGGACTTTGATATGTTTGTGACCTAATGACAACTGAATTTACAGGTTTAAGAGATAGGGTTAGGGTTTAGGAATGGAATTTTGGCAGTAGTGAAAGGAAACAACGTAAAAGAAAAATAAATTTTGGTCTTCTTTCAATAAGAAAAAGAAAATGCAAATTTCTCTTTTTTTCATTCAGCTATGTTCTGTAATAATAATTATTGGGGTTGGTTTTTGGTGGCACAAACTGAAACTACCCTATTTTCTTTAGAAAACACCAATTTATATTGTAATCACAAAAACCCTTCAGTTTGGAAAGTACAAATCTTCAAATGATTCCTCTAAAGATTTGAGGTACATAACTGAATATTTTCCTTCATTGAGCAGTCATACGCTACTTCGTTATCAAGAGTGAACCATCTAAGGGGAATCGGGCTGGGGACATGATTAAAACACTCAAGAGTGATATCCCTTATTACAGCACTGTTGGAAACGGTAACTCTGAATCGCACGGTGGATGATATTGTCGTTTTCACCAACAATTGCTGACCCTCAAGTTATGAACTTGAAAATTTTCTTTTTTCTTTTTTGAATGTTCAAAGGGTTGATCTATGAGATTCATTTAGTATTTTTTTCTATGATTTAACATTTTTTTAAAATTCGTGCAGGATTTGAACGTTCTTACTATATAAACTGCTCCTAAACTTTTACCACTTTATTGAATTATAATTGGTAAGGTGGACAAATATTCCATACGATCGTTCAGAATTTGGAAGAGAAAAATCAAGCATTTTCGGGGCGTGTACTATTTTCAAAGACACAGCAAAAATAAATCCATCAGCTACATCATCATCATCATCTGCCTTTTAGCGTCCGTTGTTGGACACCATGCCCAAGATTTGCCACACCTTTTTGTCGTGGGCAACGCAGATCCAGTACATTCCGAACGTGTTTAGTTCCTCACACCGTCTCATCTCCCGCAGGCTACTGTTTCGCATATGCTCTCTAGGAATTCACGTTGTGACTTGCGATGTTAAGCAGTTGTCTGACATTGTTGCATCATGATCAGCCCATTGCCATTTTTTCTCGTGGTTTCAGTGTTATCTAAGACTCCTGATTTTTCTCTTATATGCTGTGTTGTCTTGTTATTCCTCCATGCCATGGTGAGCATGATTATTCCCTTGACTTGGACATTGCATTGTTATCAGTTTAAGGGTCAATCTTTTTTGGTAAGGTTCCATATTTCAGCTCAGGTACTTCCATTAGGGTGCTTCGGTTGCAGATTCTTCTTTTTTTAGGACTAATAAGATTTTTCTTATTCCTGAAAGATAAGCTTGCTTCCTAAAAGCTTACCAATCTAAAGTAATTCTTCGCTTGATTTTCTCTTTTTCCTTAGGATTTTAGACAGAATTGTTGTCGGTGAGGGATGTAATGGTCTATTTTCTTTATTTCTTTCATCGTTGTTTCCTTATCTTGAACATGTTTGTCGTACATGATTCTCATTTTACTGGATTCCATGTGAAGACCAACGATCTTGCTTTCTTTATTCAGTTCTTCCATCATTTCATTGGGGGAACCATGAAGATTCTTGGCTGAAGGACAAAATCACCAGTAAATCTGGGGTTTCTTAGGTGTTTGCCGTGTATATTGATTCCTTTTTTTCTCCAGTGTAGAACTTTGAAGGGCTATGAAGATTTGATATACCCCTTTTTTTTCACCTGAAAGGCTCCATTTTCTATACGTAACCAGATAAAGGAAATGCAGTGTCGGTTGATATGTGAACTATAAATCGAATTTCCTTGGGAATTACTGTAACGTTTCAGTGCTTTCTTCAAGTGCCTGTGATATCTGGTAACATTCAGGGGACCAGTACGGGAAATTTAGGAAAATAACCAAAAGATGATGTCAATATGTGCCTCTGGAGGATGTAGAGAATTCCTTTTCAACATTCCCAGGGATTATTGGATTTGATAGGGACTGGAATAGGCCCCTTGGGTACAGTGCCTGTTCAATATTCTGTGAAAGTTCCTACATACGACAGGCACCTGAAGGTGCTACATTGAATGGAACGGTGATAAAGACTATTGAGATTTGAATTCATGTCTAAAAGTGTCTTTTTGCATCATTTGGATTATTATTATTATTATTATTATTATTATTATTATTATTATTATTATTATTATTATTATTATTATTATTATTATTATCATTAATAATAATAATAATAATAATGATAATAAGTTGCCTTCACAGTCAATAACTGAACAACAGTAGCATCAAAATTCAAAATCATGTATAATCATATTCCATCGAATGAATATGCTCAGAATAAATCATATTGAAAAAATCTTGAATGAGTCAAACCAAAACTCTTAAACATGTTGTTCCTGGAGAATCTACGTATTTTTAATGAACCTGTCATAAATCAAAAAAGTTGTTTGTTTTTTTTTGTTCGTTTTTTATTTCAAAAAATCCAAAAGAGTTTTTTTTAGAGAGGCTCTAGCAAAGTACTGATGCCAACTTTCATGTCTGTTGCAAAAAAGTATGACCAGGAGCGCTGGAGCACGCAAACACACGTGCATATAAATAGGAATAAAAACTTTGGTCATCTTTGGTGGCTACAGTTGTACAATAATAATAAAACTGAAATTTTGATCATAAATAATAATGATGATAATGAATAATAGTGGGATATTTGATAATAATAATTGATCATGAAAATATAAATGATTCACAGAAAAGATCGTATTTGATATCGTGCAACTTCATGTTTCATTCTGACAAGCATAAGTAATATTGCTAAAACAGCAGTGTAAAGAACTACACTTCTTAAACCCTACATAGTAAACGTTTTCAAGGAACCAAGATTTTATGGTCTCATCCAGATTTATATAGCCATCCGGGCTTTCCATTGGGTATCTTGCATTACATAACTGACAGGGAAAATTGAATGAAATATTCATTTATCTTGTCAAATGAGAGAGCAGAATATGCATCCTACGGAGAAATTTGACAATTACGAGTTCATAAATTGCAAAGACGGGTGCTGCACCTGAAAGGAATATTCTGAGCAGGAGAAAAGAATCCAATGATCTGAGAAGGGCAGATGAATGCAGTGTTCTTGCTAAAATCAAGTTGCAAACGCAAAAGAATCGTCCCTCCGTCTAATTACAATGGAAAGTGTGATATTTCCGTTTGTTTTTCAATCTGAAAGAATAAGTTCTCACAGGAACACACATGCATAAACGCACACGCACATGCACACACACAAATACATATATATATATATATATATATATATATATATATATATATATACATATATATATATGTGTGTGTGTGGGTGTGTGTATGTGTGAGTGTATATATTTACATATAAACATGAAAATTTTATACTTCGCAAGATGATAACAAATAATGCGTAAAACTGGGGAAATTGCATAAATTGAATTGATGGATATTAGGGAATGGGTGACCGAAATGACAAAACAAACTTTTTTTAAAAAACTTTAAATGTTCAGCGTTTAAAGCTTTCAAGCTTTTTAGAATATATATATATATATATATATATATATATATATATATATATATATATATATATATATATATATATATATATATATATATATATATATATATATATCATCATCATCTTCATCATCTTTTTTAACGTCCATTGTTGGACATAGACCTTCTCTAAGATTCGCCACAATTTTCTATCATGGTTGTCGCAGAGCCAGTATTTCTTGAATCTGTCCAGTTCATATCTCTATCTTGTGTTCTGTCGCTCTTGGTTTCTTATGTCATCTCTGTGGATCCATATATATATATATTCAAAACTCGCAGCCTATGGAACTAACACTCTATTCACTGATCAACAGAATTCACTCACTTCATCGCGTATACGTCTACCATCAAAGTTGACCAAATTTCTCTCCTCTTTCCCCAAATTCAAATTTCTCTCCTCTTCCTCACTGCTCAACTCTTCGCTGAAAATTCCTTTGATCAAACATCATCCGTGCAACCATATTTTCTAAGTTAGTTGTACGAATCTAGAGGAAAGAACTGTTTATCTACGAAAAGAACATAATTCTATTAAGGAGGGAAAAAACTTCCAGGGAAAATTTACAGTTGTTCACCACGATGAGGTTTCGGGAAAATCAAAACGAGACAGATTTATCGACATGGCTTCCTCAGCAGGATCGATCAAATAACACTTTTTCTCGATATTCTTTGAATTTCTTATGAATCAGTCTTTTTTTCATAGCTTAAATTAAAGCAATAAGCGTCAGTATCTTTTGTACCAGGGTGTTACCCAGATAAGAGAAAAAAATCTCCATCATATCTATCTAAATACCCTATATATAGTCTATAGGGGGAAAAATAATTACCACTGACGTTAGTGTGATTTTTTTTTTCACATAGCAACGATGAATAAAATTTTGTGAAGAAAATCTTTAGTTCCTCACCGCGATGCAGTTTCGGGAAAATTAAAAAACAAGTCTGTTCTATCGACTTGAATTCCCTGGCAGCTTCGATCAAATAACTCATTCTTTCTACATTCTTAAATATTCTTATAAATCATTTTTTTTAAAGATAAATTAATGCAAGAAGCGTCGGCACATTTTGTACCAGGGAGTTACCCAGATAAGAGAAAGAAAACCTTCAATGCACCTATCCAAATACTCTATATATAGTCTATAAACCTTACAGTTCCAACACACACACACACGCACACACACACACACACACACACACACATACGTACATACATAAATATATACATATATATATATATATATATATATATATATATATATATATATATATATGTATATATATATATATATATATATATATAGTTAACTCCACTAAGATGAGTACATGGAAATGAGCTTAGGCACTTTCCCCGTTTTAGCGAAATCAATAATGTCTATCGAGCAAATGTGTTATTCACCTCTTGTTTTCCAAGCGCCACCTGTCTTATCTTAAGTGTTTTTCGATTAGTCGGTTTTTAGTGGGTGCCCAATTCACAATGAAAACCTCAACTGGAACAAACACATTTTTTGACCATTTAAGAATCTACCTCTACTAATATGACTCCATGCAAATGAGCTCATGCATCTTCCCTCTTATTTTTAGCAAAATGAATAATTTTTATCAAGCTAACATTATGTATTTTACCTTGTGCATGTCTCCTGCCGCCTTTCGTGCGTCTTTTGATTCGAGGCCGGCTTACATGTCTTGTGCAGGTGCTCTGTTTGAAACGAAAACCTAGAAAGATCGCATATTTTGTGACCATCCAAAAATAACGTAAATCTGATGCGAATCACGACTCTAACGATATCAAAATATAAGAGAGAGTAGGAAATTTTTTGAGCTCAAGTGAAGGGAAGAACTATGAAGCTGAGACAACAATCTGCGAATAGCTGTTATTTTTTCCCATCCAGAATAATAAATGTGTTCGCTCGAGGAATATGGACATTTTTTATAAGACATATCCAGTTTTGAGGTGAGCTTTTTTTATTGGAGAGACAACAATAGATTCCTGGGGAACTTTTATTTAACATTTAAAGGCTCGAAATCGAGGAGAGAGATTTTTTTTTTCTATTTTAGGATTCAAAATCAGAAGAATACGTTTATTTCTTTTAGGAGTCAAAATAAAGTGAGGATTTTTTGTTAACTTTGAGCGGTTAAAATCTTGGGAATAATTTATTTTCACTTTCAGGGGTGAACATCCACGAAGATTTTTTCCTTTTTTTTAAAATACTTTTAGAGGTTGAAATCGAGGGATAAAGACTTTTGTCAATTTTACAGGTCAAAATCGAGTGAGATACTTTGTTTCAATTTCAATGGACAGATCGAAAGGGGACTTATCAGTTTCCATTTTCAAAGGTCTAAATCGGGGAAAAAAATTTTTTCATCGAAGAGTTTGTTTTCAATTTTATTTTCAATGGTGAAAATTGCTGATGAGAATTGATGCTTTATAAACAACGGTCTGTACACAAAGATTTTTATTCCATTCACAACAATAACCAGGGATTATGTACATGTAGATTTTCTTTAATAAAAGACAACCCAACTTTTAGTTACCTTTCCTTATTTCGATAAATTAGGGATAGTCAGATATTTTTTTCAACTTTACAATAAACTTATCGTCCAACGAATGTATTTTCAAACGAATTGATAAAAGCTCCCTTTCAAAGCAAGTTCTCCGTATCAAAATCAAAACAAGGTTCTGCAGTTATGTTTGCAGAGCGGTATTTTGAAATATAAGCGGCGATTTATTCCTCCACTGCCGTCATCGAGAGAGGAGAGAATGATCTGCAACGCTCAAAATTGAAGTGTTTGCGGTTTCAATTTAATTGATGCAACATATTTCGTGACATGTCTGCGCTGATAACTGCAAAAAATGTTATCACTAGAGTCGTACCTTCAACTGATTGACTTTATCTTGGCGGGGGTTAGTTTGTTTTCGTTTTTTGTTTTTTTGAACATGCAATAGCAAGGTCACTTCAACGTATCAAAGTTCGCACACAGTTCACAGCAAATTAAAAACATCGTATCATCATCATTATCATCATCCTCATCATCATCAGCATTTATCATCCGTCGTTGAACTCGCCACATCTATTATAAAGGGTGTCAAGAAGCCAATATTTTCTGAACCTGTCCAATTCGTCTTGCAATCTCAAATTCTGCTGACTTTGGGGATCCATGTTGTGAGTCATGATATCCATCGGTTGTCTGTTATTCTAGCAACATGACCAGCCCATTGATACTTGAGTTTCCTAATTGTTTTTATGATATCTCAGACCGCTGTTTTTCCGGTAAAAACTGAGATGTCTTGTAGTCTCTTCATGAGATTTTTAGCATGATAAGCACTTTGCATGGTTCTCACTTTGCGGGTCCACGCCTCGGTTAGGTTCAATATTTTAGCACCATAAGTATCTATCAGGAGGATGCATTGGTTGTATACTTTTCTTTTTAAGAGAAATCAGATATTCTTGTTTTTGATGGTTGAGCTTGCTCTATCAAAGGCTTGCCATCCCAGAAAGATTCCTTGTTTGATTTTTTCTCCGTTCGGAGATTTAATGGAGACATTGTCCTAGGTATACGTATCGGTCTACTCAGCTCAGAAGTATTAGAATGAATTATGACCTACACTGCAAAAGTCTTTCTCAGTCCCCCGGGATCATTACTACATGCACGCTGTGTATCTTGCAGCTGCTTACGCATACAATATATCCCCGCTTTTTGCCGACCAGAGGTTCACGACCGTCTAGCTCACTATACATTGGTATATCCGTTCATGTACCTCAGCGTGATCTCATACTCTCCATTATCAATCCGCTCTCGCGAGCGATGAGAATAATAATGATCTGATTTCTATGTGTCTACTCGACTAAATAACAGAGAAGAATATTCCACATGTGTGTATAGACAAGATGGTGCATTGAAATGAATGTTACAGATTCAGCATAACGTTAGGAAAAACATTTTCCAGATCTTATAAGGAGAGGAACAAAGGCACCACTTAGGCCTTCTGCAAAAACTAGCTGGAAATCTCAGCCGTTGGTTGTTGATGTTTAGAGGACGTATTTTTTGCTATTATTCAACTCTTTCTATCGTGACATTTTAGACGATAGATTGAGGATGCTTGAGAGCATACTGACCGAAAGGTGGTGATAAAAGCAAAAGATGATGCAACTAGTTCAACTATTCCATAGGATATATATATATATATATATATATATATATATATATATATATATATTCAGATAGCACTAGGAAGCCGAGAGAACACACTGGTCAGAATATGTCTATTTACACATCAAAGACGCTGATATTCAAATAATTCCTAGAATAGTGATACATCTTTATCACTGGATTCAAGACAGCACCACAGTGTGTCAAAACACGATTATCGAAACAATATACATATATATATATACATGCGTGTGTGTGTGTATGTATATATATATATATATATATATATATATATATATATATATATATATATATATATATATATATATATCTGTTAGTGTGTGTGTGTGTGTGTGTGTGTGTTGTAGAAACACTCTTCATGTTTTCATGCTGAATTAATTCTTCAAGTATAATTAATATATGGCATTAGGTTAATGATATTACAAATTCCCTTTCAGACTCGCAGACACATACACACACACACACGCACACTTCTGTAACAACAGCAAAAACAACGGCCCTCATCCAAGGGGTGACCTCGTCTACCGTAACAGCAAAAACAACCTTCACTATATGTCTGCCCAGCATGTTGAAGCAAATTGATACGTTAATATAACGTCCCATTACCATGATTTGAATTTTTTTATGGCGCTCTCGCTGTCTAAGCCCCTGACATATCTAACATGCCAACGGGAAATTATGTTTTGTACGGACAAGGTCTAATTTCTTTCTAATAAATGACTGCTGTTGTACTAAAACTATATAATTTAATACTTTTTTTTTCATTTGATATAAATATACCGTACAAAAGTAGTAGTAATCATCTTCATTCCGGATATAAGTAGGCGTGGTTTTTGACTCTGAAGCAACCGGTCTTGCTATTTGATAGATCTTCAATTTGGACATTTTTTTTTAAAAGTTGTATCACAAACGAGTTAATTATCTTTTTGATGCTCGGTGAAATACCAATGTCTGGACGATCTTTTTTACTTGCTGAAATCAAATCGATCAATCAGTTAACTCAGATTATTGAGAGATTGATTTTTTCATATCCATCATGTGATTAACGCTGACCAATGGAGTCGTACTCAAATTAAAACACTCCGAGATCAAAGGGCTGAAGAAAAGAGGATGTAACTTGAAATCGAATCGACTGATTCCATCGACTTTTGAAGAGAGACGTAGAATCAGCGGAAAAAATCATCAAAAGAAAAAAAAAAGACGTGGTAAAGGGCGTCAACCATTTCGAATAGCACTTCTATAAAATAATCCGTAATTATTTTTGTCTGAATCTTTCGAAAGATCAAAAATCACAATTGTGCAATTGGAATCAATATAATTTAACTTAAAAACTTGAAAGTTCGATGGAATATCGATCATTTGGCACTAGTTTCAACTCAAAATACAGTCAAATCGGGCTGGACGCGCTGATTGTCGTAAGACCACCGAAATTAAGCAACATCGAACCTGGTCATCGCGTAAAGAACGGCGATCAGTTCCTTCCAAAATGCTCTCAGTACTTTTCTGCTGGGAGAGTAAGATTGAATGTAAGCAGTTGTTGAACTAGGAATAGGGGGTCACGCCTAACCCGATCCGGAAGTATAGAAGCAAAAAGAGAAGGGAGCTTCCGGGTTGCCTCCAACTAAATCGACCGACCGTTATCACAAATGCTGTTTTGGTCTCAGAAGCCTAAAAGAGGATCTGCAATTCATGCAGAACAAAGAAAAAAAGGATAAAGGATGAGAAATTTGACACGAACGCCTCGGCAAGAAGTAACTGTCAATTTTACAGACATTTGTAAATGCACATTCGATTATTGCTTCGATAGTGTATCTCTATAACAAACCGAGAACCATGCAACGTGCACAGAAGACAACCTACCTTGGTATTGCATAGAAAGATCACAAGACAGCTCAGTGTATCAGAGGGAGGAAAACAGAGTCTGATATATCATAGGAACCATTAAAAATCTAAAATGGCGATTGGCTGGTGATTTTACGAGAATGGCAGTCAGTCGTTTGACATCCCAACTCACAATGTTCATCCCCAGAGATCATATGCAAAAATTGTGAAAAAACAAGTTTTGACAATTTCCGAATGTATTGGCTCACGATGCCTATTATTGAGAGATCTGGTGAACTTCGGGAAAGGTCTATGTCCAACGACAGATCCTAAAAGGCTGTTGCTGCTGATGATGCTGCTGCTAATGATAATGTTGATAGGCAAGTTTTTATCTCAATATTCAAACCACTGGAATCTATCACAGGGAAATAGTTGACAAATTAGTTGTTAGTTTGGTTCACTTTAATTGCTTTAACAGCCAAAGAGTGTAGTGACCCAGAATGCTGTGATAAAGAGCAGCAATAACGATAGCAAAAAAAAAGCTTCAAATAAAAATACTTTATTAAAAAAGACATAGACCAGGTGATAGGCAAAAATCACTGGAGATTTAATGGCAGTTCAATTCCAACTGATTTCACCTGCATTCCTATTTTGAATTCTTCCACCAATTTGGAAAGATGTTCTGAATCGTAAATAAGGCACCAATGATGATGGGTACAGCAGTCAATTCCATGTTCCGTATTTTTTTCTAATTTTGAAGCAACTTCAAGATGTTCATTGGTGTTAACTCCTAAAAAGATACTGTATGGTATGCTGAAACAGCCACATTACCGATTAGATAAACATTTTCTTTTCGTGTACTATAACTTAGATCTGTTGCTTTTGTTAAGAGGGGAAGAGGTTTGAAGTTTTGGAGAATTCTATTTAGTCTATTTCCCAGGTATATATATATATATATATATATATATATATATATATATATATATATATATATATATATATATATATATATATATATGTGTGTGTGTGTGTGTGTATATATATATATATATATTATGTCATCCACAGACAACTCTTCATTATCCCACCCAGTACCACGAGGTAGAATTGAAACCTTAGCTTCAGACCCGGAGGCTGGTATCCTCCCATGGAACTGGACAGTCAGTAAGGTTGAATTTAAGCGATCTATTTATTTAGTGCATATATTCCTCATCCACCAGAGTGCTCCATTCAATGTTGGAAGAGCATTGCACACGCTTACAATGAACGAGTTACCTCACCTAGAGAGTGCTTGACCCTGAATAAGGGTACGATATATATATATATATATATATATATATATATTGATAAGAACCCTAGACCGAAAAGATTAATGAAGAGAAAATGCTAGAACATTTGCAGATGAAATATCGTCTCTTCACATATCATTCTTGCAATCCTGTCAATTTTCTGATTCTTTGATTATTGTTCAAGTATTCCAACCATACAGTAAAGAATGACAGCTCTTGAGAAATATAGACGTAAACACGCCATTTTATTGACGTAGATGATTGAGATTTGCATTGCATTGAGCTTGGAGGATAGCGTTCTGTCAACCACAAACATATTTTCTCTTGCTTTTACTAATTTTTATATTCCCAATCATTCCTAAAATGCAGCATTTTTGCAATGTCAATTGAACATAAAATTGTATTATACTACGTCAGTTGCGCTCTTGAGCGTGAAATATTACGAACACACGTTGCTAATTGTTACACGGGCGGATCTCAATTTACCAGCGTCACTTTGACATATATAAACAGCCTCAAGAGTCAAGTAAAGATCAAAACTGACTTCCTTCTTCTTCCTTTGGTCAAATTGGGTCAATATAATCTTTACTAGGTTCAATCAGGTGGCAAATTTTGTTTAGTTTAGGCTCTTACAACGTCCAACGAAATCTTGAGAAAAGCACTGGGAGGACCCACACGGTTTTCCCTCCCGATTCAAAATAACACAGGCCTCGTAATGTCTAAAATATGAAAGGCATTGTTGTAAATCATAGTTTTTTTCTGCTCATCCTCAGCTTTAATTCTTATCCCGGTGGTGCTGATCTCAAGTTTGTCTCATTTTGGAGTACTAACATTCATCTTGTACTATCAAGTGGTACTGATCTTTAGGGGATCATATTGGATTAACGTTGGATTGGTTTCATCTAATGCTATTGATCATCACTAGATGTTCTAATTGGTGCCCATGTTTACTTGGTTATATCATATGGTGCTGATCTTTACTCGAGTATCCAATGGCATTAATGTTTACTTGTGAATTGATTGCTCAGCCTCATTCATGTTTCTGCAGTATGCTTCTTTGTAGGTACTCAATGTCTTGCAAACCTGCCCTAAACTTGATTGCTATATCTTTATACAGTGACTGCAGTGATGGTAAATTCTTGAGTCTGGTAACGCTGAAAGATGTCCCCATGTACATTATTTAGAACTCTTTTTTTTTCACTTTTTAGCTCATGAGACAATTCAAAAGAATGCTTTACTTCTTTACGGCAGTTAAAGGCTGCATTCAAAATCCTGAATTCGATTCTAGCTCAAACACCGACAATCAGCACCAATGAGAAATATGTAACTATTTTAATTTTGGGGCTGGACAATTCGTCCAATCGACTATTGAAACAAAGTGCCATACGACTCCCTAGTGGCACCTATTCAATGCTTTCAATTCCAATCAGAAGAAATGGAATAATTCTGCCAAAGGGGAAATTACGAATTCAGCCGAGATTCTTTTCTGCAGAAAATCAACAGCTGACGCCGAATATGGGTAAAATATTAGCATAACCATATATTGAAGAGAAAGAATTAATTTGCAGCTCTAAAGTGGATATTGATTGATATGGAGATGAACCTTGCAGTGTAATTTGTAATTAATGTATGTGGTTAAAAGGATCTAGCTGAGATTTTGTACAAATGGATGGACCTTGTGATAATTTTAGATATGTACAAGCTTTAGTTTAGTGAGGTATAAAGTGACATATGTGAGCCCCAAGCGTGGGAAGAGAAACTCCAAACGGTAGCAATATTCTAAATAACTGGCTTGCTAGCACTCGTTCTACGGCGAAACGTTCTCAATAGCCAATTAACAATGTTTGCCTAGCTTTGAATATGGTCGAAGTTGTGGACCAGCCGACTAGGATAGAACTCATTACAGTAGTATTTGCGTACGAGATTAGTTGGCTAAGGGTTGCTCTACGGCGATTGTCTAAGGGATCGACTAAGTTTAATTTAGATTGGCAAGTGGTTACAAGATTGGGGGACACAGTGAGAATCGAATTTCCTACATTTATAGTAGTCAGTGGGATAAACTAGTGAACGGTTGCTCTGCGACAAAATGCATTATATATTTATAAAGCTTAGCTCAATGCAGCCCAAGATCTGGAGTATGATGCTCTCAGTGCGGATAAAGCTTGCTAAATTGATGATCTACCAGAGAACCTTGCTTACAATACTCCGAGACGAGACATCTCTATTTCTGTACAAGCTCATCTTGCTTAGTTTGAGAACAAGGCTGCAAATTAGGCATTCGTGAGGATCGAACTCTTAACGCAAGTAAGCATTTGTAATATGAGCTCGACAACCATTTTTCTATAGCAAAGTGCCACAAACCAATTAAAAATTCAGATAGTTGTACAAAGTAATAGATATTTCATTCAGTTTGCTTCCGCAGAGAAATCAATTTGTATCAAAATTACTTTTATGTCATCGATATTGATTCAGCTGTTTAGACTTCGCACAGCAACAATTTTCATCATCATTATCATTATCATCCTTTCCACATCTGTTGTTCGACATAGACCTTTTTCAAATTTGGGTGTGTTTGATCTGCGTGTTTCCACTCTAACACCTGGTATTGAGTTCCTAAAATGGATGATATTGGAACTGATCTTGTGTGGGAAGACTTTGCTTTGATTATCTTTTTCGAGTAACTTGTGCCATCGTATCTGACCGATGCTATCAATTGAATTATGAGGTCTATATCGTATTAGGGTTTGCAAAGGGAAGATCCCTGACAAAGACCAATGAATGTTTCATAGCGACCAAAGTGATGACGACCCCGATATTTTGATTCGAGAATGGACATCTGATTCCTCTTTTTCTTGGCGCACCAGTATAACTGTGCCGTTCAATGTTTCATTCCAATATGGAATATCCTCAAGAAAGTCAATATCGTCTGCTAGCCAACTGTGACGGAACATGAAATCTTCAAATCTCATCCATGGTTTTAAATTCCCCTGTTAACAACTGTGTCTCCAAACAAAAGACTCTGCTGCATTCAATGGACACGCCAATATGATGAGGGAATTTGATTATTCAAATTATGACAATGACTACATGCATTGTAATACCTGCTGTTACCTGCAAAGAATTTCCATGAATATCGTTGAAGCACTGACACTCGAAGCTTGTCGAGAGGATAGCATTTGATAAACAAAATTTGCGACAATATCTGAGCCCTATCCAGTCTTGTGAAATCTCTCTTAGTGGAGGCAGTTTTCATTGTCCGGTGGCCATGGTAACACCAGGTAAAGGAAGAAATGACCAACTTCCTTTGGGGCCATTTCAGCTACATTCACTTCCTCGATGCCTCCAGTAAACGTCTGACTTTCATTTGTCAGTACAGGGGTTCTCCATAGACTCCGACCAGTTGCAAAGGAAGTTTCTAATGTCACCACCAGAGATATTCTTGGTATCGCAAGACATTAGCGACACATGTATCACAAGATTGTCTGCAATATGCATTGTCCTCTGCATGAGGATCTCCAGGGTCTACATGATCACTCAGACAAATCTTGAATATTTCATCGTTAGATAATTCAGCGTCTTTCTTTGAGCGAATGCCAGCTGATTCAGCTGCAGTCATGTATAACCTAATCATTCTTCTTGTGTATCAGCTTCCTTTCAGGAGGTAGACGACGATTACTCATACAATTCCCCTTCATACAATCTTTAACTTCGATCCATGTTAGGCTTACATGTGCATTCTTTGTGGCAAGCTGAATGCAATGATATATTTCCATTTTTTAGTTCTTCAAGCATGATATTACCTAGACGACAACTAATATTAACATATTGCTTTTTCTTGTACAAACATAAAAACTTTTTGGGTTTAATCAGGGAAACTGCTTTCTTTGTTGATATAAAATTTATAAAACAAAGTCATAAAACCGTTTTTTTCTACTGTTGCTGAGAGCTCTACTTTCGAAAGACTTTCAATACCTTGACACTTTGATTTTATGGGAAAAAATCTCATAAGGAGATAGCTCCAATAATCACAATCAAATACGTTTTCACAAACTATCAATTCCTAAAAACACTATCAAGTGATCTTAATTTTCATACTGTAAGATGTTTATAATTTTCTGATTTTCGTTAAGCTTCATAAAAGCGTCAAAAGTCACTTCATTTTCCATCACAAATGAATCATCAATACAGCTTGTCGAATGGGCTAATTACAGAGAAAACCGATGAAGCTAATACTTTCATGAATGCCCAGAAGAGATTTTAGTTGTTCGACCTCTGATTGTCTCTTCTCTCAGATGTTGCCGCCTAATAATACGGATTATTAATATACGAGACAGGAAAAACTAAGAAGAAAAAAGAAGCAATTTCGTCTGTTGGCTCTGGGTAGTGTGTGTGTGTGTGTGTGTGTGTGTGTGTGTGTGTGTGTGTGTGTGTGAAACAAAGACAGAGAGAGAAACGAGCAGACACTGATTCTAAAATGATGAGAATTTCTGTAAGACAAAAGGGAAAGGAATTCTCTTCACTTACCTAAGTCCTTTCAGGAGGTTGACTCTTATGGGAGACAAACAAATACCAACTCTTTCTCCTTCCGAATTCGGGGTTGTTTCTTTTCAAAGTGAACATATGTTTCATTCCACCTGTTCTTGTATAGAAATATAAATGAGTTTATGTATATATGCGTTTGTGCAAGTATATATACATACACACACGTATGTATATATATATATATATATATATATATATATATATATATATATATATATATATATGTATATGTATATATATATATATATATATAAATATATGTATATGTATATATATATATATATATATATATATATATGCATGCGCGTGTTTGCATGTGTGTGTTCATTTACTTGTGTGTCACAAACATATGATCTGCTCAGTCCCTTACCTGTTTATTATCGATCCGCCAGTGAAATATCATAGCAAATAGCAAGTCCTAAGTTTACACTCTTTACACTCTTCATTCGTGGAGTGAATTTATTGAACATCTTTCTCATTCGTCATTTCCTTCCATGCATAGTAGTATCCCTCCCTTTCGTCGAAAAGACCATACTTTTGCTTCTGCTCACATTCACTTTGATCTTCCTATGCTTACACACCCTACCAATCTCTCCCATTGCTTTTAGAAGTCCCTCCCACTGTTACCAATAAGCACTGTACCATTTGCAAAATGAAAACTTGAAAAAGAAACACCGATAGAAACAATATTTGCTTCATACTCGAATAATCAAAACCTCATGGTTTCTATCTTCATTAGTTTGCGAATCATTTACTTTCAAAAAACTTGATGAATGAGTTGGGTTGTTTTAAACAATTTAAAAGACTCTTCGAATCATGTTAATGATTGGTGAACACTGCGTGATTCAATTCTTTATAGTTTGGTAGATATTGTACAGTTCTCCAACCAATATATTCGATACGGCCCCTTTGCAATGAAAAATAGCTGTTAAACTCTTTATATGCTGAACAAATTACTTTTTAATAGGTATTATTGTAAAAATCAGAGATATTCAATAATGATTGGCCATCTTGGATTAGTGACGTCACTGAAAGTTAGCGCCATGAATTCCAGCAAAACACCCGCTAGTTTATGTTAGAAGGCTATATTCGCAATTTATTATCGGTAGTTTTTTCCCGTTCATTCAAAATATCCAGGACTGAGATTCATTGAAAAAAATACTTATAGATTAAGGAATACACTCACCCTACCATGTTTACGCTGATGCACTCAAAGAGCAGAACTGATATTTTGTCTCGTCAAACGTAAGTGTTACCTAGAACTGTAACATAGGTTTGAAACAGTTTTCTTCGGTGTTTAAGGGTGTTCGGCCGGCTAAATATGCATATATATATTGCACGTATGGTCTGCACTACTAGAGCTCTAGTGCTGGAAATCAAATCCAACCCAGAAATAGATTTTTTTATATGGGGTTTAAATAGAAGATTCAGATATTTTCTATGACTGCTACCCAAGAAAACGCGTCAGAAGTAAATCAATCATTGAACCTTCTCTTTTACGATTTAAAATCGATCATCTTCGACTAAGCATGCTACCAAAAGATCAATTTTCAAGTAGAGGCAGTTTATTGGAATAGAATACAGGCCTGTCCCAGAAATGAAGAGGAACGAAGAACTTGGAACGAGGAACGGAAATGTTACAATGTGGGACTCTCAAAGCGAATATTTGATTTTATTCATGAATATTTCATTTTATTTTTAATAGCATTCCTTCTGTTAAGGATACTTTGGTCGTGGGTATTAGAGAAGTTATACTTAAATACTTGATCAAAATTAGAAGTTACTGAGTTACCCTTTCCAGACGCCGAAAGGACTGTGGAGACATCGTCAAAAGATTTATTGACAGGATGAAGCGGAGATTGATAGCCAGTCACAGCCACCTATTTAAAAAAGACATTAGGAAAAGAAAGTGAGAAGGGGTGCATCGGAAAGGGACGGTGTATAAGGATTCTGGGGAGGAAGTAAGAAAGATAGATTGTAAGTTTAGTGTCGTGAGAAACAAAAGGAGGCTGTGGGGGGGAAGAAAAGAAAAGGGTAGACTATTATTTAGTTCCAGTAACAGGTAAGAAATGAGGGCAAGTTAATTTAGCTAAGGAAATAGCAAAAGGAAAGTGACACTTGCCTTTAAAAAGGAGACCAAAGGTTAGTCAACAGAGCATACAGCAGGGATAGCATTTTGCACAATGGGAGAAAACAGGGTCTGCAGGCCGCCGCTGGTAGGAGAAGGACATTGAGTTCTCTCTCTCTCTCTCTCTCTCTCTCTCTCTCTCTCTCTCTGAGTAAGTATTTTGTTTAGTCTTCAGTCGAAAACTCTGTTTGTATTTTTGGTCAATCGAAAGAGAAAAGTGAACATTCGATTTTGAATCCCGACAGGAGTCTTGCGTCTTTTGATCCCTTGCTGCAGTCGCGATGAATTATCGTGCAGAGAAAGCCATTATCTTTCAAAAATAGCACTGAGAGTTAGTTCTGCAGTGAATCATGATATAAAAAGAGCACGCCCGGTCATTCTCTATGCTACAACCTAGTCTTCTGTATCCACCATCAACCCAACCCCCGAGAACTCAGCTTACCATCATCACCCTTTCTGGGATCTGGGAACTCTCGACAACAGAAACAATCTATTCCCGGATGTCGTTATACAATAAAATGAATATCAATTTCCAAGCGAGTCCGTTGAAATCAACAAGTTACCAATGTGTGGTGATAATGATATTGAGAGTAAGATGTAGTCAGTGAAACTGGAGGAAATATAATTGAATCAACAATAACGAATTTATCGTCGGTATTTATACGTACGTTAGATATGATACAAACAGTCTGTTTAGATTGGATTATGAAAACATCCTGACTGGTGACCGAGATAATGTTGACATATAAGACACGGCTAAGCAGATAGGTTGGGAGTTGGCTAAAGCCGAATGTGGCTGTTCCAGGAAAAGGAAGAATTCAAATACAGTGCATTGTTCATTAAGACTCACAATGGGTGATTAGAAAATGCTTCCAGGAGAAGTTTGGTGTGGATGGGAAGCGTAGATGTCGTTCAGTAAAGAAATCTCTGGGTATGATGCGTTCGTTGAGAACAGATTGGCTACTTGCAGATTCCTTTTTTTCATGATAGTTGATAGGGTCCCAGTGCTAACTTAAAACAGTTAAACTGTTCATTTGAGACTTTGTTATGTTAAGTAATGACAAAAATTCCATTGAAGAATAAATATGATCAGAATGAATTCAATTTATGACATCAGTGGCATTTTACACCGAAAAATATCTTTTGAAAGTTTTTAAAAAAACATCTTGAATAAATTCCGGAGATTGTAGATTCGATAAATAAAGGTGGCAAAATGAGTCCCTTGAAAGTTCAAGAGAGCTTCCGTTCCGAAGTTTAAAAAAAAACTTTTCAGGGAAGGGGGGCTCTACAGTAGCACTGATGCCAATTTTCAAGACTATAGACGAAACAGTATGGCCAGGAAAGCTGGATCACACTAACATACAGACATAACAACAAACATAAAAATGCAAAAGCATATTTTTTTTAAAAAGGATACAGCTCTCTGTCACTTTTGAAAGCAACGGTGGTTCAATTACGATCTGCTTATTTCTGTGAAAATTAAAACCGTTTCTGTAGGTCAACACATTATCTTGTTTCGACGCATTGAATGTTGTAAAATACATTTCTCTTTCAAATGAGACAAAAATCAATTACACGATTTTATCAATTGGCATTACTCGTATGATTATTTCCCTAACCATTACATTTGAGAAAAAAAAATTACACTATTATTTAAATAACTGGAAAGAATATAAATATTTTGCAGATGTATAGGTTTTCGACCGTGTGAATTTCACTTTAAACAAAAACATGATGTATATAAATATTCATGAACATTATATCTTTATATATATATATAAATATATAATGTTCATATATACATATATATATATATATATGTATGTAAATATATATATATATATATATATATATATGTATGTATATATATAAATATATATACACACACACACACACAGCATATGTGGTACAGATCAGACTAGCAGTATTACATAATATAATAATATATCAATGATATAAATGAACTTCTGAAATGTAAAGGATTTATTTCATAGAGTGCTCGATGCATACAACATTTTACTCATGAAGTTGAATTGTTTTGGAGTAGGGCAGGAAGTTTGCCTGATGGGGCCCGAAGAGGGCAGAAACACGAGTTATATATATACATATATATATATATATATATATGTATATATATATATATATATATATATATATATATATATATATATATATATATATATATGTATATATATATATATATATATATATATATATATATATATATTTCAGTGAAACAAAAGAGTTTTTCCAAACATACGATTTCAAAACTCTCTAAATTCAAACTCTACATCCGGCCCAGCTATCTTGGAAATGAAGATCGAGACATGCCATCAGTCGTCAGTGTTTTCGAAGAACATTGTCTTTGATCGTTGAGGGAAGTCATAAAACATCGGAAGATATTTCGAACGCAACTGACAACAAAACGCTTCAATTTCTTAATCATTGTATTTTTCTTTCAGTTAAAAGTTTTTTCTATAATTACTTTTGATTCATGCTGTTTTGTGCACGCATTACCAAAAGCTAATATATATATATATATATATATATATATATATATATATATATATATATATATATATATATATATATATATGTATATGTACCTATTTACAAATATGTATGCAAATCAATTTATATACATATATAAATACGAGCAATATATATATATATATATATGTAAATCAATCTATATACATATATAAATAGACACACTGTATATACGTATATATATATATATATATATATATATATATGTGTGTGTGTATATATGTATATGTATGTATGTATATGTATGTATTGTGTATTTTTGTATACATAGATATATGTGTATATACATTAATTGCCTTGCTTGATAGAAAAAAATCGGTAGTTTATTTTCATCATTTATTGCCCTGTATCTAACTTATTGCTAATCTGGAAGACTTCGTGCTTCCCCTTCAACCCAAGTAAATATCAATAGAACGAAGAAAAAGCCCAAAGTAATTCTCACATTTGCATTTAAATACTTCGGATAGAAAAACTTGAACGCCGAGAGGGAAGGAAATTTGGAAAGGTTGAAGGATGATTTTAATAAATGAGTTTTTGTCAAATCTCTTTTTCTTATTTTGTCTTCAAGTGATCTTTTTTCCCAATTGTTCCTTGCCATGTGACTACCAGAAAAAAACAGTGTCCCTTGACAAAGTAAAAAAAAAATTGTCATCTACAAGAATTTGTAAGTAAAGAGGAAATTCGATGGTGATTTAAAGAAACTGTCCTTGCTGTGAGATATTTTTACTTAAATCTTTATCTGGTTACCATTGAAAAAACACGAGTAGAACCAATAAACGGGCAAAATAGAAGGAAATCAGCGTTATACTTTGAATTGCGGGTGCTACAAAGCAGAGACTGCCCGACAATATGCGAAGGGTGAATCGCAATGGGGTTTCGAGATCCGGTCATGCTACCTCGTTCAAGTAGACACACTGTATTTGATAGTTTTAACGAAAGAAACATTAATTTTTCGATCAAGATTCTTGAGATGGAGGGGTGGATTGACCAAGACCTGGAAAATAGAAGGAATTGTAAAATATGAAGGTTTGGGGGTATCCCCAATAAGTTTCGCACTTGGATCTGCTTGAAAATTGGGGCATGGGCGAATTTGAATTCAAGGAAAGTTCGAGACCGTCCAATAAGGACCGTTTTGAGTTTGGTAGAATTACTGAAAAGGAATCCCCAAGGAGTCTTGATGTCATTCCCCTTTGATCACCGGTAGATAGTTTGTGTCAACATAAAGAAATGGAAAATAACGGCAAGGATGATGATTATACCAATTCTTATTCCAAAAACATATGAAGTAATAAAGGTTTGTTCTATTCTAGTCCTCGTATGGAATCGGGAGTCATCATCATCATCATCATCATCATCATCAGTCTTTTAGCGTCCGTCGTTGGACATAGACCTTCCCCAGGATTTGCCACACTTCTCTATCATGGGCGTCACGGAGCCAGTACTTCCTGAACTTATCTAGCTCGTCTCTCCATCTAACATTTTGCCGGCCTCGGTTGCGCATGTGGTCTCGGGGAATCCATGTTGTGAGTCGTGATGTCCATCGATTGTCAGCCATTCTTGCAACATGGCCAGCCCACCGCCATTTGAGATTTTTTATGGATTCTATGATGTCTCTAACTCTTGTCTTTTCCCGGATGTGTTGTGCTGTTTTGTGGTCTCTCCATGTGAGGCCCAGCATTATTCTTTCATGTGCACGTTGCATGGTTCTCAGCTTACGGGTCTGTTTCTTGGTTAAGTTCCATGTTTCAGCTCCATAAGTGACTATTGGGAGGATGCATTGGTTATACACCCTTCTCTTTAGGATTAATGGGATCTTATTATTTTTGAAGGTGGAGCTAGCTCTGCCAAAGGCTTGCCATCCTAGTGTGATTCTTCGCTTGATTTCTTCTTCTTTTGAGGGTCTCATGGAGATTCGTTGCCCTAGGTAGATGTAGTGGTCTACTTTCTCGAGTTCTGTGTCCTCGATTTCGATCTTAGTGTTCTTATCTCCAATGTGGTTGTTGCACATGATCTTCGTCTTGCTGAAGTTCATGTGTAGGCCGACTTTCTTGCTCTCCTCATTTAGTTCATCTATCATTAGTTGGAGGTCATGTAGGTTCTCTGCGAAAAGGGCTATGTCGTCTGCGAATCTGAGGTTGCTCAGATACTCGCCGTCTATTCTAATTCCTTTACTCTCCCAGTCTAGCCTTCTGAAGATCATCTCGAGGCAGGCTATGAAGAGTTTAGGTGAGCTTTTTAATTGATCTTGTTCAAAAGATCATTTTTGAAAGCATTATCACAGCTGTCATATCAACGTGGATTTGTTTCATTCTAAATCGACCTACTTTTGTTTCTTGATTCAAATACTTGATAATAATTTTCATTTTAAGAACAATGAAGAAGGTTCTGTGAAGGATCGAAGGTGTCAAAATTGGTTTGCAAAGTTTTGTGTGGCAGAATTCTCATTTAAGGGTGATCTACAGTCGGACTGACCAGTTGAATTGGGTAAAAATCATATTGAGACGTTGCTAAAGGGTAGTGGACATGATGCAACATCGGAACTAGCCAAAAATCACTTGCCCCTGTATCTGTTATCCGTGTACATGTGTGGCTTCTGTGTTCTCTTTCTGAAACAGAATAAGATGGGTGACGGAAATTGGATACATTACAACGACATGGAGCTCAAAAAGTTATGGATCAAATTAGAAGTACCATCAATGAACACCAAAAACATGTCTTCATATAAGAGTGCTGAGTAGTATTGAGAAGTACTGGGAAATAGTCTTCTGAGCTACTTCATGAGGGCGAGGCGAATGATTCACAGAAATAATGGCATGTTTGGAGGTGAAATCTTCACACCATGACACTTCTTCCTCGAAAATCAGCAGGCTTTTTGACACAATTAGCTTCAAGTTTGTCGCCTGAATAACGTCAAGCAAAGTGATTTCCGTCAGATCCAATTAAATCGAATTTACCTTCATTTCCGAAACGAACTTTAGACAAGTTCTTATCCCTCTGAACAACGTATTTTCTTCTGCAGAGTATAGAGTCAAGCCTTTTCCACTTATAATAGGTTTAGTAATTGATAAACGTTTGTTGCATTCGTTCAATTGTCGGATCATTGTACGGTAGTTTATTCCCCTGTTGAGATCAGTTTCGTGATTTGCCAACAAATTGCTACCACACTGTTGAATGGATCATTCATAATGGGTTTTTAATTACTCCAGCCTGTTTGTAGCTTGTCTCATATGGTCGTGCTGTCTGTTCATTCTTTTGTAAAACAAAAGAGTTTGTTCTCTCATACAATTTCAAAACTCTCGAAATTAAACATTACATCTGATCACATTTTGGATAATTGAACGCTGGTAACAACTTTGAATCATTTAACGGGATTGGCATCATATTCCACCGGGAAAATTCTGGAGAATATGTTTTCTATGTGACTTGTGAAAAACAAATCAACAGCTTGGCAAGGAAATGTTCACTTACTTGCCATATTCACCAGATATAGTCCCTTGAATAACTACTCTCCTCCAGTTTTCTGTAAATAGTAGGATAAACTCGGCCCTCTGGTTAGTAACCAGTCTAAAAGATGGACAATTAAACCAGCCTGAAGATAGATGGGTTCGGTCAGGCTATCTTGCCCTCAATGCATATATTTACATGTTTACAATTTACGATGGTTATTATTTACGAGTTGACCTTACATATCAGTACAAACTGGGGGTACTTGCTCAAGGTGAAGTGACATCAAGTTATCTCGTTACCGCTGAACACTCCTTAATACTCTCTCTCATTTTAGTAAAGTTGTTGCCTGTTAACTATAATTCTTATTCTTTTGTTTTTTGTCCATTTAAAAAGAAGTGTTTAAACCAATGTATCATCTTGTAATCTTGTCAATAGATTGACACTCAAACTGACCGTCATACAACGTGCAGAGGAGAGAAATAGGCTCAACATCACGTAGGGAGATCACAAGACAGCACGTTGTATTATAAAACAATCAAGAGTCAGAGAGATTATAGAAACTATAAGAAAATCCTAATAGCAATGTGTTGTCATGTTGCAAGAATGTCAAACAACTGATGAACATCATGATTCACAAAGCGGAACCCAAAGATCATCTGCGAAATTGTGACCTTTCAAAAATAAGATATTGTCAAGAACTAGGCACCCATGATCAAGAGGTCTTTTGATTTTCGAGGAAGGTCAATGTCCAACAATGGGCGTTTAAGATATGATGATGATGATGACGATGAAGATGATGATGAATATATAGATGCAAATATACGACTCTAAATATTGTTGATATAAAAATCATAATTATCTTTAATAACAATTCTATCTGTATGCTTTATACACCTTAATTACCCTTATAGAGAACAGGGCTAGTTGATCCATTCTAGATAGCAGTAAATTCCAAGGAAATACATCCAAATATTATTATGACCAGAAGTTGAAACGGAAAAGAGACTTTTCTTGTATTGGTTGTTCAGGTCGAAAATATCAGGTAAATTTATCAAATCATCATTTAAAAATTCGGAAAAAAGTGCTCAAACCAGCAAGGATAGTTGATACATTCTGATAAGGTAGTTTATTTGTTTTGCTACCGATAAAATGAATACATTATTATAATACAAAAATATTCGTTTTTCAACTAGACAGGAATATCAACTCCTACAAAAAATGTATTTGAATGTAAGGAAAGATTATAGAAATATAATGACCCGATGGATTCATCTGTGGCATCATTTTTTTCTGTATCTTGATTCTGATCCCTTTGCAATTTTTTTTCTGAATACATTTCGATTTGCTTGAAGTTTATTTTGTTATTTTATAAGCTTGTTTCTTTCCTCAGGTACATTTACATACAATAACAATGTAACCGGACTCACTTACAATGAAACAACTAGCCCCAAATGTATTGCTTTACATTTTTTAAATGTTTCGACAGAGGATTCTTGAAATGAAGTATATATACTGTATATAAGTACTATCATGATCATAGACTACGCTGTTATCAAATGCAACTTTAACATAGACTAGGCACTCGTTTGTCATAGTGAACATCTTGCATGCAAAACCTTTCATTCAAAACATTTAGTGCTTACAAATCAAACTGAGCAAAAAAAATTGCTGAATTTTTTCTGCTCAAAACGAGGCGAACAGTGGCGACATCAAGTGGCAGAAAAGAAATTAAAGGTAGTGATTCAACCAGCCTGCGTATCTAAATAGCCCTTTTCTTCCTCTCATCTTTATCAAATCGCCGATTCCAATCGTTACACAGGGGTTGAGGCAGAACAAGATTCTCACAAGACTACTCGACCGTCTCCCTGACTAGGGTAAGCACCCAAAAAAAAAAAACAATAAATGTGTATTAAATAAATGAATGAAAATTAGGTCGTATATAAAGGATTGACGAGAACAGAAACATCGAGATGGAAGATTTAATCAATACTTTGTGGTAAGTATGAAAAGGAAATGGGAAAGTACAAAAATAAATTAATTTTACTAGGGACATTTATTGAGAAAAGAAGCCTGCCATTCGAGTTGACGCCAGGCCGTCTGCCGTCTCTAAGTTCTGCTAATTTCATTTACGGCGACAACAACAAAAAAACAAACTGGCATACACGCATGCACTGATTCACATATGTATGTAATAAAGGATTGTATGCATGTGATGTACTTGAAGGGTGTTGACTTTGGTGTGTCTGTGATCGAACGATGTTACCATCAATGCCAGACCATTATATTTCTAAGTATATAATAATCCGTGAAAAACGTGCGTACAGTATCTCATAAACTCGCCCTGAACATTCACTCTCTCTCTCTCTCTCTCTCTCTCTCTCTCAAACACACACACGGACTGTCACTCAATCCTGTGTACATTCTCTAACCTATCCTCTCTCATAAACTTTCACTCACTCCCCTGAAATCTCACATGCTTTCACTTACTCTCCATTCCTTCCCATACTTAATCTTTTAGTCATCTCCACTCTTACACATACTTTCACTCTCTGACACACACTCTCTTTCTCTAACCTGCACACGCTTTTGATCACCCTCCCCAACATTATCTATTTACTCTTCTTTCTTTATTTCTCCCGATATTTCCTTGGGCATAGCCTAGTAAGGCACAAGTGGTGGAAAATGAGGAATCAGATGTACAATTTTTTCGAGTTGGGGTCGGAGCTCCCCTTGAAAATCAGCCTTCAAAATACTGGTTCTTCGATCGTTGCACGAAACAAGAAACATTTTCAACTCAATAATGAAGCCAGCTTTTATCATATTTACCAAGTTGTGCCCATGATACCACAAACAAAAATGGTGAAAGATGTGGAATAGAAAGTTTGTGTTGCTGCTATATTCAAAATGAGTTTTTGATTGCTTCAAAAGTAAGCATTCTCTGGGTTCTAACCTTGATATTTGGCATCAGTAAAAGGAAAACCCAACTACCCAAGTCGACACGTAGAATTTCACACATTTACTAAGTTCAGCTTTGTACGGTACAAAGGTAAGTGGAGCTAAAGTGGTTGGAAGACTGTATAGCACTGATTTTCTAAGTTGGTACGATCTTCCTGCTTTGAAAATCAACATCCAGAATTTACGTTGACTTGAACCATATTCTTCGATGTCTCTGCAATGATGCAGTTTTTCAACTTGTCTTAGTCCATTTGTATCTCAGTAAAATTAACCCATTACCTGCAGCTGGAGGCAAAGGGTAATACACTGGCGATGGTTATTATTTACGAGTTGACCTTACCTATCAGTACAAACTGGGGGTACTTGCTCAAGGTAAATTGACATCAAGTTATCTCGTTACCGCTGAACACTCCTTAATACTCTCTCTCATTTTAGTAAAGTTGTTGCCTGTTAACTATATATAATCATGCACAACATCACGCAGGGAGATCACAAGACAGCACGGTGTGTTAAATTGCGGTACCCTAAATACGCACTTCAATTTACTTAAGATTAAAATTACTAGTAATATAGCTGAATCATACTAAATGGTAGAATGTAAAGATCAATATTTGCATAGTTTACAAACAAGGGCTTTATCAACAGTACTCAGGCACACTGCCTATCCTCCTTTAGTTTATGATTCTTGTTAAAGAAGTACATACAATAGAATCAATATTGTGTCTGAGTACTGTTGATATACTTATTCAATTATTTGCTAAAGTCCAGTTCTACGATGTGTACGTTTATTTTTGAGTAAATTGATCAACATATTAAGATTGTTGCAATTGTATTTCCTGTCAGTGTAATTAACAATCGTCCTCTTCCCTTGTAAGATAACCCATTACAAGATAAAAGCCCTGGTTCACAGACGGATCAAATTTGCCGTAAATCACCATATAACGGAAATTTTATTGAATTAGCCATTGAACTGCGACCACTAAAATTTCCATCATTCGCAATTAATCAGTTGAAGAAGCAAATGTGGGTCGTGCGGTAAAGATCCAGTAAGGATGGCCCTGGATGCTTGGAACTAACAGCCTAGAACGGCATTTGGGGGCCTGTAAATTGAACATGTTTCTTTGTTGACAATTTTTGTCTTCACCGGGTCGCTCGTAAGCTAAGTTCGAGAGTTTAAGATCTGAGCAATGTTAAAATAATTAATTGATGATCAATGAAATGAATAAGAAAAATATACAACTGATAGCTTTATTTTCTGTCGGTGTTTTATGAATTTCTGATCATTGACAATACCTTTCTTTTTGAGTTGTAATGCTCCTATCGTAAACACATTTATAATGCAGTTTTGTAGTAAAAGAATTAGAGATACATTTACATTCTATTATTTTTAATTGCGTCGTGAGTGTTGTACACGTCCTCGCTGAACTTTGCGAACAGTTCATAACTGATTTTTTCGAAATACCAAACACATCCGGAATTTCTATTTTTAAATGTTGACAATGACATAAGGAGTCTAAGTATACCCTTTTCCTTTTAAATATAAGCTAGGGAGAATCATTAAAATTTATTTGATGAATTGAATTGGATGTTTCATTCTTTACTTCATTTCATCAATTTCCATCATACACATGATAAGGGAATTTCATCAGAACTATTAACCTCTTGTTATCCCTCTCTTTTACTCGAAATGTCTTTCTGATGAACGATAATTTACAATGCAATAAGAAAATCATTAGCCATGATTCGGCGTTATGTAAATAACGCTAGCCCATAAAAATGTGTTTTCCATCAATGGCTATATCATCATTGAGTGAAGTTTTTTTCAATACTTTTCTATTGTGGAATGATTTAAATGCATTTCTACAGTGAAAACCTTTCAAAGCCAAAAAATGATATAATAAATGGTCCTAATCTGTCTTTAAGTCGCAACTTTATTCCCAACACTAACAACCCCTTTCATTTTGATCTTACACGTATTTCCATCCAATAATCACTAGCAACGAATTACTCACACACACACACACATATATATATGCATATATATATATATATATATATATATGTATATATATATATATATATATATATATATATATATATATATATAAATAGATAGATAGATAGATAGATAGATGGATAGATATTGTAATAATCACAGAAAATTCTTTTTTTCCAGGTCAGCAATGAATTTACATTACGTTGTATCTCCCTTTTCACTAGAACTTGCGTTGATCTCTCTTATTTCCGAATTTTCAATACACAACGTGTAGCGATAATGTCGAAAGTTGCTAAAACAAATGTCAATATTCCATGACAAAACACTATTTTCAACTAAATCAGAGGCGTACACAAAACTTAGATAAGAAAAAATGATTTATAGCAGTTGATAATAATTTGGAATCCGAATTCGAATATTCTTAGAGGCTATCATCAAGACAAGAATACACCAGTTTATATTTATCTTAACCGTGTACACATTTGTATTTTTCTTCAAGTATCATTTGTATCATATCGTGGAAGTTTGGATGGATTTGTTTCATAATTCATCACAGTTTACGTCATTCGTTAAAGTTATATTGTTTGTTTACAGTTCAATCAATAAGAACTCCAATGTCTGTCCGTTTAGGACAGTACTCGGATATATGAGGTTCAACTGAATTAGGGGATCATCAGCAAATCATAAGGGCAATAGGTAAATACAAGGAGGGTGAATGAAAGTAAGAAAAACTAAAAAACATATTGAAGGTAGAGAAATAGAGAAACAATGAATGAAATATTTTTTAAAGGCAATTGGTATTATGCCCGTCGTATCAATAGTTTATATATATATGGTTCAATCTTGGAAAAGAAAATAATCCCACAGCTGCGAATTTCTTAATCATGATGAATACATACATGAATGTTTTTAGTCTCACCTAACATTTTGAATTTCATAAACGAGTCACAAGATATCTTAATATTCAGTTTCCGACACCCATGATCGAAATTTCAACGCTATTGTCTCCTCACCAAATCCCTTCCTGGAAGAAGCAAGTTATGAACGTAACCCTTCTATGAATAATTCATAGCAAGTTTTGCCTTATTTCTCGCTTGAATGGTTCTGACTGGAAGAAAACCAGTATACGTAAGATTTAATAAAGAATCCCCGAGCAATTGGTTAGGCATAACATTCTTCCTCATACAAATAATATTATGGTTTACGTCGGGGAATCTAAGGCAGATGCCGAATATAAGAAAAATATTAGCGCAGATTATGGATGTAAGAAGAATAATTTATTTGCCGTCATAAAGTTATTAATGGCGGATATCGAGATAAGCCCCCTAGCGCATGCACATAGAAATTCCTCCATTTGTAATGAATAGATATGGCTAGAAAGCTGAAACTGCCGCTCCATACAATTCGATGGAAGCAATGCAGCTAGATATGTAGCTAGATATGCATAACGAAGGGAGTAAAATTGTATTTAGATATACATACCGAAACACTGCCAATATTTCGAACGGATTAAAACCAGTATTATGCTAATCTCTGTCACAAACATACACTCAAATATATATATGCATAAATGTGGTGAAAATATATACAAAAGATTTTACACATTTTACGGTGATTTGTTTATTCCAAAAATGCTCAATACTATGAGTAGAGACAAAAATCACAAACTTCTTTCTTATTTTCCCAAGTCATATGTATATTTGGAATGGTTTTCGTTTCGTTTTTCCAATTAATTTTGACCGCTAATTTGATTTTTTACTTCTCATTTTTTATTCGTACAAAAGTTTTTGTTTCGGTCCGCCATGTCTATTTTGATATCCATTCAGTTTGTTTCCTTGGGGAGGTCGTTGATGATTTTGCTTCTCGTTTCAGGCATCCTCTACGCATCAAGATCGTTATAGTTGTTGTCATAATATATATATATTTTTTTTTTTGCATTTTTTGCTTCCTTTGGTTCATCCTACACTCTGATATACATATATATATATATATATATATATACATTGTGTGTATCTGTTTTATTTTTCCTTCTTTAATAACTGTTTTTGTTATTTTTAGGTAAGTCATCAACCCCCGAAACAAGCATGTCATTTATCCAACCTAAGGTACGTCTCATCTTTCTCCCTTTGATTTCAGATCATTATTTTCTGTCTGTCTTTGCTTCTTGGCATAGCAAACAGTTTTCAGCTGGTTTTACAAACTAACCTGGTCTTTAAATGTGCTACTCATGTAGTTTAGTATGTCTTAATGGTACTAATGAAGTAACAAACTATTTTCATCCAGAATGATAGTAACTATCGTAAAGGTAAAAAAAAAATCTCATTTATTTCATTTTCCTTCTCAGATCCGCCCCTGTAAACCCCTGGAAGAGATCTACAGGACATACACACCGTGTTGTAGATTCTGTAGCAGTCACACTATCCTCAGGATATACGTATAACCAGACGTCTCAAAGAGTTGAATAGAAATTTTTCAATATTAAGAACAATTGACTGTGCAAATGGGATAGTAAATCATTGAAATTTGCTGTAATAATCAGGAATTATAGACACTTACAATGGCCAGATTTTGTACGACTACGAGTTTATTGTTTGATCAATTCTACCCCGGGTGGCATTGTCTGGAATTCAAGTCTTCATAGACATGCAAGCAATACATATGTATATATATATATATATATATATATATATATATATATATATATATATATGTATATATATATATATATATATGTATATATATATATATATATTATATATATATATATATGTATATATATATATATGTGTATATATATATATATATATATTATATATATATATATATATATATATATATATATATATATATATATATATATATATATATATATATATCACAGCTGCATTAAAATGACTGTCATGGAACAATGATTACTAAACAATTTTCATTAACCATTGCTTTCTTAATCATTTAGCAAATTTGCATCATAGTCAGACAGTACTCCCTATATGAACATTCACCATGGGTAAAAACAGGGAATATGACCATCTGGAGAAAGCTTTTTCTCCAAAGCTGATTAACTTTTGAAAGTTGGTATCGATGGTTGATGAAGGATAATACTCGATTGATTCTACCCGGTTAGCGTATCATATATCCTGGAGTTTTCAATGACCCACAAGTGTATATATATATATATATATATATATATATATATATATATATATATATATATATATATATATATATATATATATATATATATATATATATATATATATATATATATATATATACCAGCTTTTCACAATATCATAAACAATCGGCTATGCAGATGGGACAGTAAATGACAGGTACTGTACCATTTTCCAGTGCCTGGTAATTATAAACACTTATGACAGGATTTGTGAGGACAGGATTTCTTCTCTAAGAACAACAAGAACAATCCCAACTAAATTTTGGACAGTGAAAATTAAGATTACCCTACTAACTGATTAGTAGTCATATCTTTTACCAACTCAGCTGAATTGATGAGTCTTGCGTTTTACTTCTTATTCATAAATTACCTAAATATAATTTTGTGTCAAATAATTTCCAATACATTTCCATCATAAAATCGTCCTCAATGTATTTCTAGATTTCAAGACTATTTTAGATTAATTCCTTTATTAGTATCATATATCACACTACTGTGTATTGAAATCATTTTTGAAATATTGCTTATTTATGTCAGTCTCCATGTATCCCCATACCTAATCACTTGCAATACATCTATTGGCAAATTACTCTCGTTCTATTTCTATATCAGAATTAATTTCAATACATCCATTGTTTGTTACTTTCGATGTATTTCTACATTAAAATCATTTTCGATGCAATTCTGGTTTGAAATCTTCTCAATGTATTTCTTCATTGTGATTATTTTCATAGCACTCTTAATATAAAACCATTTGCAAAGCATCCACATTATACATTAGATACCCATATTCTTTATGTTGTACTTGAAGAAACAAAATACTGAATGATATATAAATACGTATATATATATATATATATATATATATATATATATATATATATATATATATGTATGTATATATATATGTATATATATATATATGTATATATATATATATGTATATATATATATATATATATATATATATATATATATATATATATATATATATATATATATATATATATATATATATATATATATATATGTAATATCCAGGATGTACAAAACCTATAAAAAGAGAAAACATAAAGAAAGCCAGAAAAGAAGATATAGAAGGAATAAAGACATAAGGAATTAATTCAGAAAAAAAAAGAAGTAGAAAAAAATGTCTCCCCGGCGTTTTCATGGGATATTGTTTAAAATTAACTTGAAAGACATCTTTAATTCTATCTATGACATTGTTTAATATCAAATTGACCAAGTTTTTTTTTTAATTTCTGTATCGTTTTTTCTTTAAAATTTTTCTATCGAAAAACGAAAATATGTTTTAGATAATATTTCATATCTGAACGTTGTTTATTGTTTATATAGTAATCCTTCCGTACAATTTCATTTTTTTTTTACACCTTTTTTTCAACAAATATAGAAAGCTTTTTAAGTTTGGATTTCGAAGTTTTATGACTCCATGCTGAGCCTTAATGGAGTTGAAGATGTGAGAAATGAAATATCTGCATTTGAGGATAATGCTGCGTTTGAAAGGTGAATAATGCATTCATTGTTCATTCCTTCCGTCTTCTCAACATTGGCGATTTATCTTTCTTGGTATAAATCCAGCTCCGGAGGGAAAATGAAGGGAAAGAGCTGGTCGAAAGTCTGTTAGGTCTCAAACATAAGCTTCAACAAGCGGGGTATATCGGTTGCAAGGAGTTAAATTCAAGGTGTAAAATCAACTTCCGTTAAACTAATGGTTAAAATTAGGTTGAAAATGGCCGGGTGTATACTGGATCATTCTGGTTAATGGGTTTGAGTTTTATTCTAACCGTTGGCATGCTCTTTATTTTCTGCTGGCACAGTTGAATAGTTACCCTAAGATCATTGTACAATTCCAAATCCAAGTGTAAAGCAACTTTAAGTCAAGATGGAGGTGAGAAAAAAAGTTAATCAAAACTGAAAATAAGGTTACAATACTCTATTCAAGAACCAATTAGAATCTTTTTTTAAATCGTTATATTAAGCAGCTGCTTGTTCTCAACTGTAAACTTCAACAGGCGGGTGATATTGGTTATAAAGAGTATGGTTTAAGGTTTAAGAACAAGCTTCCATTAAACTGTAAAATCCCGTAATTGAATGGTCAAAGTTGTCCGGCGTATGCTAGATCCACTTGGGTAGTGGGCGTGAGTTATATCCACACCGTTGGTATGACATTATCTTTCGATAGTGTTGTTCAATCGTTTCCGCAAGGTCACAGTCCAATTCAGAGTTGAGATGAAAAGCAACTGAAAGTTAGGATGAAGGAAAAGAGCTAATCAAGATTGAAAATAATGTTGCATCACTTTACCCAAGAATCAATTTGAAAAAAAAAATGAAATACCGTTATATTGAACGGCTACTGAGTCTCAAACGTAAACATCAACAAGTGAAGGGAATATCGCTCAGAAGAAGTTGGGTTTAAGGAGTAAAATCAGCAACTGTTAAAACATAAATTACCCTAGTCATTTATAATGATGTTGCAATCCAATGATATTTTCTTAAGAATATTTTTCTTTTGATTAGCTACACAAACTAGCTCATGTTTCTGATGAGGCCCAAAGAGGGCAGAAACATGAACTAGTTTGTGTAGCGAATCCATATTTTACTATCTATTTCCAGCTCTACTCTAA
>OY735216.1:6623053-6680553 GCA_963457665.1 Thysanoteuthis rhombus | reverse complement strand
AACTGGGGCGTAAAATATAGACCTGGGGTACTTTGAACAAAGAACAAAAGCAACTTAGGTCCAGCAGAAAACATTGATTCAAAACAAATCTACAAGCTGACATGAGCATACTGACTAATCAGGATATTCATACAAAGAATAAAGCCGTTTACTGAGAAATATATACATGAATACGATTTAAAAATACGGCGAGAAAAGCGGAAAACACCTTTAGTATAGCAGATGATGTTATAGAGACCTGATTATGATAATGATGATGATGATGATAAACTAGCTAGTTATTCAATCGAAACCTGCTTGCCAGCAACGTCTTCAGGCAGCATGTCGTGCTGGTGGGGGGGGTGTCGATTAGAAAAATGGAAGAAGGAGTGATTAATGGATCAGTTACTTTGGTCACCTTTTATTAGGCAGTGATCACCAAGATCGTTTGAATTTTCAAAAAGAACAAGCGAACAAAAATGGTGTATTCAGCATGAACCAAAGTTGCAAAACTGAACTTTATTTAAGGAATGGAATTGAAAAAAAAAAACATAAACGTTTTTCCTAAATAAAGTAAAGGGTGAGTAGTTTTAGCCCTCTAGCTCAATTGGTGCTGTCTGCACGCCTGATATATGCATACACTAAAAAAGTGCCATGTATCTTCCTGATTGTCACTTATGGAGCTGAAACGTGCAACTTAACCAAGAGACAGACCAGCAAACTGAGAAGCATGCAGTGCACACATTAGAGAATCATGCTCAACCTTACATGGAGAGATCACAAGACAGCACAGCAAATAAGGAAGAAAACAAGGGTCTGAGACATCATAGAATCTATTAGAAAACTAGAGTGGCAATGGGCTGGTCATGTTGCAAGAACGGCAGACAACTGATGAACCTCACGACTCACAACAAGGATCCCAGAAATCATATGCATAACTGGGTCCTGCTGATTTCAAGATTGAGAGACGGGCTAGACAAATTCAGAAAGTACTTGATTTATGTTGCCCAGGGTAGAAAAAAAAAGCGGATCCTGGAGAAGGTTTATCTCAAACGATGGACATTGAAAGACAGATAATGAAGAAAGCGATAAAAAATTCTCAAGAGTAAATTTATCAGTTTATCTCATGATATTATTTATAATATTTAATCTTAAATTTCCTTTGAGACCAACTGATTAATTTTGACTAGCATCCTGTCACCTAAGTATATTTTCAATTTGTTCCAATGATACACGTTTTTCAGTGTGCATTCATACGTACGGAGCCGGCAAAATCAACTGGAAAATAGAAACAAACCTATATAAAGAGTGTCGTTACAGTATTGGTTGATAGCTTTTAGAACTATTAGGGTAAAGAATATTACAGTATTCTGCATCATTGTGTCTATATACATATTTTCGTATATTTGTGAGGGTATGCTTATATATACTCATATATATATATATATATATATATATATATATATATATATATATGCATATAAGTATATATGTAAGTGTGTGTGTGCATATGCATATATGCAATAAGGTAAAGAGAAAAATTCATGCGTATAAACAACATAGAATCATATATAAATTACGACATGTATATATATATATATGTATATATATATATATATATATATATATATATATATATATATATATATATATATATATATATATATATATATATATATATATATATATGTATAAATTGTGACGGTTTATTCTCAATTACACGATGTGCATCTTCATATATATATGAGATGCGAACAAAATTCTGATATTTGAAGCAAAATACCCACAGTGACATTTATTCTCGACTGTGTCTTCCCAAGTTGTCTAAATGAACAAGGCCAGCAACAAAAATTCAAACTATTTACAAAAAGTCTCTTTGTTAAGGGAATCGTAGAAGTGTAGTCAGGGTTTATCCATTTTTCATAGCTGAATCAAATGAAACTGCTCGGACCCATACAAACTTTTTTTGCATAACTGTGAGCCATGGGCTCATTTGAATGGCGTATTTGAAGTGTTTTTTTCTTGGGGGGTGCAAAGAGGGTTAACCTGTTATTTGCTGCATGCAAGCATTAGTTCTCATACTGAAGAGCTTTGTTTGGAAGTCTTACATATATCCTATTGATCGATTTCCTCTCCATAAAATACTGGTTCTTTAGTCCAGATTCTTGTAACTTTCACTCTCTCACGATAGTGTTATCGGCTGTTTTTATTCATCCAATGAGTCGCAAAAATTAGTCATGTGCTAAATCGTCTATCTGCGGTGTCATTGGCAGCAAATTTGTAAATGATTAGTCTGCATATGTCTTGCATTTGTTTTTTCTTAGATATTTCTTCTTTATGACCTACCAGCAACTCCCAGTAATCTTTATATGATCCATAAACCGTTGCAATTCTTTTTAGAAGCCATGGTGTACTCAATGAGTTCCAAGAACTTGGTCAAATCCCCCCCTAAAACTTCATCAAATCAAAACTGAATAATTCTTTTCTCCCTTTATGAAACAAATGATTCAGCTGAAAGCCTAAGATGAGTTAATCAGATGCTACGGGTACATACTTTGATGATTCAACCTTAATGCAATGAATATAGATTTTATCCCCTACTTCCCGGGGCAACACACGTCCGTGAAGGCAAGAACGGAGATTGGCAGTCTGCATGACTCTCTCCTTCTAGTGTCTCGGGGTTCTATTACCTCAGGCCAACTGGTCCCTTGGGGATCCGATATACTCTGATATATATATATATATATATATATATATATATATATATATATATATATATATATATATATATATATATATATATATGTATATATATTGTAAAATTACATGCATTAAAAGGAGCACATGGATTTCGCAGAGAACCTACACAACTTCCAACTAATGTTAGATGAACTGAATGAAGAAACCAAGGAAGTCGGCCTACACATGAACTTCAACAAAAAGAAGATTATGTGCAACAACAACACCGGGAATAAAAACACTGAGATAAAAATCAAGTTCACAGAAGTGGAAGAAGTAGACCTCTACATAAACTTAGGACAACAAATCGTCAATAGTTGAAGAGATCGAACAAAGAATTACCCTTCGATGGTAAGCCCTTGGCAGAGCAATCTCAACCTTCAAAAACAAGTCAATCCCATTAATCTTAAAAAGAAAGGCATACAACCTTTGCATCCTCCCAATGGAGCTGAAACATGGAACCTAAGTGACAAACTTGCAATAAAGTTATACTGAGGCGTCCTTAGGCTCTTCCAATATTACTCAGCCCAGCTGCAGGGGAGCCATTGCCCCAGGGCGGCATCGTCCCATAGCACTCGAAGGGACAAGTAAAGATTGCACTGACGTTTTCGTGGCAGCAGTTACTTTAGCAACCACGGTTGCTTAGCAACCAAAGTCGCAGTGGCTGGAGCTATTTTTGATGGGTTGCTCCTTTTTCCCACGTAAAGCCTTGACCCTGTGTCGCATTTTTCTCTGGTGGGAGAGTAAATAAAGAGATGCTCAACTTCATATGGAGAAATAACAAGACAGCACAGTATATGAGGAAGAAAACGGGTGTCAGAGACATCACAGAATCTGTAAGAAAACTCAACTGGAAATGGGAGGGCTATATTGCAATAATGACAGACAAATGATGGACCTTAAGACTCACAACATGGATCCTCATTGATCACATGCGAAACAGAGGGAGACAGAATACAAGATGGGGAGATGAACTGAATAAATTTAGAAAATACTGGCTCCACGATTCCAACGATATTAAAGTGTGGTGTATCCTGGGGAAGGTCTATGTCTAGCGACGAACGATAAAAGACTGATGATGATGAAGTATTTTTCTTAGAGTCTTTCGTATATGGTGGATTGAACCACGATCTACCTAACAATGCCACTAGGCAACGGTGATCGGTTGAGAAATGGGATAGTATCGAGAGAAAAACTTCCTCAAAAGAGGATTTAGTAATATTTTCAAAGCAGCCTAGCCATAGTACTACGAAGGGAGAAAGCAGATCCAATCCGTCTGATGTCAGAAAAAAAGATTTTAAAAAAAAACATCTGCTTCAGACAAGTTCATTAGAATCCATGATAAGATCTTCATGTAATCCTGATTCTTGAATATCATGCTCCCGTTTTGAAAGCTCAGATGTCTTTTCACTTTTGTCACGTGTGTGTGTGCAAATCATGAGTTCGGCTCCTGAAAAATGCGCATCGTTTCAAGGCATTGAAAGTGGAATCTACATCAGCAGCCTTATATGATTAAGTTGGCAGAATTGCATCACATCCCTTTGGCATGATTCAAACAGATCTGAATTATCTCATCGTGGGAGGGGAAAAGGAGAATGACTGAAGATTGTATGGGTTCATGAAATCTACATCAATCAACCAAGAAAGTGTGAATGTGTGCATATATATATATATATATATACATATATATATATATATATATATATATATATGTGTGTGTGTGTGTGTGTGTGCATGTGTGTGTGTGTCTGTGTGTGTGTGCGTGTGTGATTTATATGCATAGGTTTAGCATAGTGAAAATCTCAACAAGTGGATGCCCAGCAGTCTAGAAGTGTGATTACGCCCCCTGAATTAAAGTAAATATCTGTAACACACACACAATTTATATGGGCTTGGGTATATAATTTATGCTTATTGGATAAAGCACGCACACACACACACGCATGCATAACATGTTCTCATACAGTACAGATGTGGTTAACGAAGAAACATACATTATTCCCATCTGAAATAGACAACACATCTAAAATCTGTCTTCGGATATGGAGTTGGTCCAGAGAATTGGGCAAGTCTAAAAGTGCACCTACCATTTCAATTCTTTGCTTTTTGGTTTTGTTTTTTGTTTTTTGCGTTTTTTCATGAAATAATATCGCTTTTATATCATCTCTGGATAATAACTGCAACATATGGTGCCTAAAATGGCCGTATTATTCAGCCAAGAACATTTGGAACATATCAGTTCTTGCATAATCACGTCAGATGTCATCATCTGTCTAACCAATTATTTCTCCCTGTTCTTTTCGGCTTTTCTCTTCCCAGGATGCTCTTTTCATAATGTACTCTTTTTCATTTCCACATGGCCTTCAGCTTACTTATTCTACGTTGCAACACCCGGCACGGAATCTCTATTCGCAAGTTACGCCTACTCAGTGAAATTGCTTAATTGGCAGAAGTTTATATTCTACTTACTTTTACTTCTCATCGTGGAACAATATGAAAAATTTTCACAAAGAAAGTTTCGACAAGAAACACTTCAACAAAAAGTGAGTAGATATGCAGTTTGAAAATGTTTGCAATAAACGGATGCAAAGTTCTGATTGGATTGAAAGTTTATTCCATCGGAATTTGAATCAACTTTTTTTTTTACAGAAAATGAGCAAAATTCACCAAGGAAGCAATTTTTTCGTTTCGGCGTTACACATGAACATGCAAAGACACATATACACTCAATGCACGTGTATATATATATATATATATATATATATATATATATATATATATATATATATATATATATATATATATATATATATACTATTGTGTCATCCAGAGGCAGCTGGTTCGATGTATCACACCTCTTCAGTGTGGCTATAGACTTTCCATAATCCCACCCAGTACTGCGAGGCAGAATTGAGACCTTCAGACCCAGAGGCCGATCCCAAGTAATTCAATATATATATATGTATATATATTGAATCACTTGGGATAATTCGATTCGGATCAAATAGACCCTTGTAAACCTAATCAGTAGGCATATATATATATATATATATATATATATATATATATATATATATATATATATATATGTGTGTGTGTGTGTGTGTGTGTGTGTGGTACAAATCAGGCGAGCATCATAACATAATATAATGATATATCAATAATATAAAGCCACTTCTGAAATGTAATGGATTTATTTCATAGAGTGCTCGATACATATAACTTTATACTCATGAAGTTAATTTGTTTTAGAGTTGAGCTGGAAATAAATAAAAGGTAGAATGTGGAATCGGTACACAAAGTAGCTCATGTTTCTGCCCACTTTAGGCTTCATTCCACGATTTTACTTTAATATATATATATATATATATATATATATATATATATATATATATATATATATATATATATATATATATATAACTCAAAGTATAAACAAGCAGGAGTAATATATTCTATGATAAATTTCTTCTTCCACTTCACATCAAGTTTGGAAGGGATTATTCAAACGATATACGCATGAAAAGGTAGCTGTAAGAAAAGAAATATTTTGATGCGCCAAAAAAAGGATAAATAATCTTGATACTCATATTGACTGAGCTTCCCCATGCACTGCACATCTGTTACTCCCATCGGGAGCCAGTCTGAAACTGTTGATTGTTGATCCAACACTAGACCACCTGAAATAGAGCTGTCCATGAGGATAACATGGGGGAGTTATATTAGGACCAGCAATATTGACAGATTGTCTCAATTCCTTGTTATGATTTTCAAAAAGTATCCAAAGTTGAATTTAGTGACCTTCTGCATTAACCTCACTCTGCCCATGACTTCTGCCGTGAAAAGACGTACCTGCATCCTCGGTGCAATATTATGGCTGCAAATTTTTAAAAAATCACTACAAATGACCAGAAGTAACTCGTGCTGATCTCAAACGACTTTTATGTCAAAACTACGTCTCTAAATACTTTGGCTGTGAACAAATTTACTTCTATGACAAAGTCCAGTTTGATGGGTTGAAAATTTTGGCTATCCATGGAGTATATTAGACAGAAATTGCCGAAAATGAACTCGTCAAATGATTTTCAAGATCAATCTCGCGTTGCCCATGACTTTAACCAAGTATAGATTTACGGTTGTGACGAATATCAGAAACTAATGAGCGAAATTGTTGCTCCAAACCTGCAAAATCGAGTAGAAAGGACCAGAAATGACTCCAAGTGACTTTGAGTTACTACCAAAGTTATTTGCTCAGCCTGTTACCTTCGATGTTAAAAAATGTGTCCATAAGCTCTTTTTCGGCATAGTTGGTGCAGAATTGTGATTCCAAACTCCAAAAATTGGTTAGAAATGAAGATGTAACCTCTGGTAACCTTAGGTGAACTCAAATGCCATCATTACTTTCACATTACATATGACCTTTACCATGGAGAGATGTGCCTGTGCCTGGACCCTCATTTATGTTTCGTAGATACTATGCAGTGGCTATAAACCTTACGTGACCTTCAATGACCACCAAGGAAGCCTATGTGGTGAATTGGCATCTCACAAGTCTACATGCTGATAATTAAATCGGTAGGCCAAGTAGTTTTAGCACAGAATATTCATGAATCGGAAACTGAAGGTTAAAATATTAGAAGATAAATGGAGACAGACAGATACAGAGGAAGAATGAGAGGGAGAAAGTTGTTAGTGAGACCCCCTTGGTGCATAACTCTAACCAAATGATACCATAAAGCGGGGAATATATATATATATATATATATATATATATATATATATATATATATATATATATATATATATATATATATATATATATATATATATATATATATATATATATATATATATATATATATATATATAAGCAGCACAATGTGATGACTCAGAAAGTTGTGTTTACCGAGGGGCAATTGATTTTGATTGCAGTAGCATTATTTGTGATTAAAATGAGTGATTTACTATGTATACTTAAATTTACTCATATACGTACGTATCTTTGTCGATAATACCTTCTAGACTATGCATGGATACTGTCAAATATATTTTATCGATTTTCATCGAGCTGTAGTAAGACATACCAATGCTTTCAAGTCTTTCTAAGCGCATATTTTCTTCCCGATATTAGCTCAACCTTCTGCTTCTTTGTTATATCTATTACTCGGCCCACAAATACTTCATTTCTGTTATCATTATCATTATTATTACTATCATTGAGTTCTGTGCCTTGGCCCCTGCTATGATGCCTGTGTCCCCGAAGAATTGCATCCATGACAAATCGCCGTTGGCGTTGGTCAAATTCTGTCAAAAAGTCGAGAGCTGCCGCTGATGTTGACATGATCGACGATATATAACAAGATGACATGGCGTGATTGGAAGATCTTGTCACATTTTGCCACACATCGTGTAATCTTGCTCTGCTGGATTTGAGATTAAAATTATTGATCTTTGTCAGTGCTCTATTCGCAGTGACTCAAACCGGGAAAAAACACACCGATAAGTGAGATGAATTGTAGATACAAGAAGGCAATATAACTGAAAAAACAAGACATTTTTTATGACATCTGAAAAGTTGCTTCATGTCAAAATGAATTATGTTTTGAACATCAACGAAAAGTGTTTTTTCAGATATGTCTATACATCTTTATCAGACGTCTTTTAATCATTTGGTCTGTTCCGTTTATATAAACGACAGGGGAAAGGAAGGAGGAGAATATATGGCGTCATTCAAAAAACATCCTCTGATCAATAAATGACGTATCAATCAGTTGTTTTTTCACACTGTGATGAAGTAAAATAGCCAAAATGACAAGATTCCGATGAATATAAAGGATAATGGAAGCTTTCTATCCAAAAGTTAGGAAACCGTTATGCAAAGAAAAAAAAATGGTGACGATTGTCCGAGAAATAATTGGAATAATATTCTAATATCGAATACTTTGTCTAAAAATTACAGAACCAGGAACTTACTTTTATTTCCAAAAAGAGCATTAAGGCCGAAAAATATACCGGCTGAACTTTTGTTCTTGAGACGCATGAATCTATTTTTTAAAACTTACAAAATGTAGCTGCTTTCAATGCGTCCAATGTTTTGTATTCTTTACTTACTTTCCTGTAATTTCTTTTCCGTTTTATGAATGAAAACGTCATCATCCAAACGCAGAATCAATGGTTGCGTTTTCCTTCTGCGTCATACATATAGTTAATTTGATGACAATGGAAAAAAAAACAGCGCGACATTCCATGCATTATTTGCCTCCGAGACAATCTCTTGCATAAATTGCTTTTATTTGACAAACAAGCCCTTATCATCGTTAGACCGGGTATCTTTATTATATTTAATAGCCACCTCGGTAAATATTTGGTGCCAATCGATTGTTTAATTGCCTGTGAAAAGAATACCACCATTATCACCGTTATCTTGGATTGTTTAAATACTAATTAATGCTAGATGAATCCCTAGAAATTGTAGTGTATTCAGTTTCCCTAATTGTGGGACGTAACCGTTTCTAACAATAACTACTGCAAATAGACTTACGCTCAAAGTAACTGATAACCTGTATTTAGCCTTTGACTGACCCTTATCTTTTTATAACCTACCTTCAAAAAATTTTTTCTTTATATTTATGTATATTTTTACTTTTTTAATTGATGTTTTATTATATGAGTAGCATGCAATATGTTTCAAGCAAATTGTCAATTTCCTGAAATGTTCGTCTCTATTTATAAGTTAGTTTTTTTTCCTTTCCTGGTGTGTGTGTGTGTAGTATATGTATATATATATATATATATATATATATATATATACACACACACACACACACACACATATATATATATATATATATATATATATGTATATATATATATATACATATGTATATATATATATATATATATATATAATTTGATAATTGAGTCATACATAGACAGCTGTTTTGTTGCTACAGATTATCCATTATCCCATCCAGTACCCCGAGTTGGGATCAAAACCTCCGCTTCAGACTCAGAGGCTGGCATCTTATCTCCTCCCTACGCATGACTGGACAGTCAGTAAGGTTGACTGTAAGCGATATATTTGTTTACGCATAAATCCCCATCCATCAAAATGCTCCATTCTGAAATTAGAAGAGCATTGCATATACATATATATATATTAATCGTCGTCTTTCTTTCCCTTTTTTTTTGTTTTTTTTCCTCCATCTTTTTTCATTTTCTGATGTCTCTCTTTCTTTTATCCCTCTTCCTTCATTTCTTGTTATCTTCGTCTCCCGCTAGTCTTTTTGTAAATTGGTCCTCCTCTCTCTATATTTCCCCCCTTTCTCTCCCTTCTTTCTATTCCTTTTTGCCTTCTATTGTTCTCTTCCCTTCTTCCTTTTTCCGTCTTTTGGTTTTTCTTATTTTTCCTTCCATCTTTTTACGTTTTCTTCTCTTTTATATTCATCTGTTTTTGTTTTGTTTTTTGTTTTTTTGTCTCTCTTTTTTCCCTTCCTCACATTTCTTTTCAAAAGTCCAAAGTTTTAAGGGTTGGACAAACTACATATTAAAGCCAATTTTCAAATTGGTCCCTAGCGTGTTTGAGGAATTAAGTGATTTGAATTGTTGGAGAGAGATAGACAGCCCTCTCTTTTTCAATCGGTCCTCAGCATTGGTAATGATAGAGGAATAGGAGATCAAGAATGTGCAAAGAAAGCTAAATATTTATCTTTTCTACATCAGCTAAGTCATAGTAATTTTTTTAGATCAATTCTCAAGATATATACTATATAACTTTGAAACAAAAAAGCGGTAGAGGACAGTGAACTCCAAATTTTCAAAAACAGAATTTATCAGCATTTAGCTAACGGTAGAATCATTCGTTCCCAGAAAGTATATTAGAGGGGATGGATATAAATATGATCAGAAGACCAGATAAAAGGTTTTCAGTCTAATCAAATTAAATCAAATTAAATATTATTATTATCATTATTATTATTATTATTATTATTATTATTATTATTATTATTATTATTATTATTATTATTATTGTTATTATTATTATTTGCAATCTCACACCAGTTGCCTGATGGTAACCGCTGGAGTTTGAGTGACAACGAGTCTCCTCAAGTCTCCAGCCGTTCTCTCCTAGTACCCATAGGTTGCAGTAATACTGCGATTTACAGTTTCACACCGGTTGCCCAGTGGTCATTGCTGAAGGCTGAGTGACAATAGGTCTCCTCAGGTCTTCAGCCAACATCTATTCTCTCTTTTGCCAATTATGTCAGTACTGCAAATAGCATTTCCGCTTTCATTTCCTTCCCTCAGTTAGGTCACTGTTGACAGTTACCGTTGCAGTCCTCATATTTCCAGCACTTTCCTCGGTATCCATGCGGTTCCCAGCAGTGCCGTGGTCTGTACAGTCTCTATCCTTCCCTTTATCCTGATGTCCTCCAGTCTCACCCTCAGTGTTTTGGGGACAGTTCCCAGTGCACCCACTATGATTGGGACTACCCTGGCTTTCATGTTCTACATCTTCCTCAATTCTCTTGCTAGGTCCTGGTATTTTTCCCGTTTTTCACTCTCCTTCTTCTTTACTCTATGGTCTGCTGGTACAGCCACGTCTACTATTTGGCAGGTCTTCCTCTTCTTGTCTACAATTACCAAGTCCGGTCTTCTTGCCTGGATGAGGTGGTCAGTTTGGATATCAAAGTCCCAGAGTAGTTCGTGGTTGTCATTCTCCAGGACTGCCTTTGGTTTGTGCTGAGACCACTTTTCTACATGGTTATTATTATTATCATTATTATTATTATTATTTGCATTTCCACACCAGTTGCCTGCTTGCCAACGCTGAGGAATGAGTGACAATAAGTCTCCTCAGGTCTTCAGCCCTCTTTTCCTATCGTTCTCACCTCACCACAGAAGCACAGTGTTCTGTTTTTGCCTTCCCTAAGTTCTCAGCTATTTTCCCATAGCGACCAACTTGGAGTCATAGGTCACATATTTCTGGTACTCTAAACTGTATTGCCGTTTTTTCATAGTCTTCATCATTTGTCTCGTCCCTAGCTCTTCCAAACTTGTTGTCAGTATTTTTGGTATGGTTCCGAATGCAGACACCATTTCTAGTGCAGCCTTGATTCCTATGACACCTTTTTCAGTTCCCTTGCTATGTTCTGGTATTTCACTGTCTTCCCAATCTACTTTTTAATCTGCAGGCATGGTCATGTCTATCATTTGGCATGTTATCCTTTTCTTATCTACAATTACCAGGTTCGGTCATCTTGCATGGACGGTGAGGTCAGTTTGCATTTCAGAGTCCACGAGTAATTAATGGCTTCCATTTCTCAGGGCTGTCACCACTTTGTGCTGATACCACTTGTCCACATGGTTGAATTCCATTCTTTTGCCCAGTTCTCAGTTTATCATTAATGCTACCCTGTCGTGTCAGTTTATATATTCTTCCTGTATTAGTTTACTACATTCACTAGTTATGTGGTTCAAGATCTCATCCTTTTGTCTGCATGGGAGGCATTTGCAGTCTGTTAGTGTTCTGTCGTTTTCCGCTTTGATATTGTTCGTCCTGATGCCATGATAAGCAATTTTGTTTCTCTATTCAGGTTTTCTTTGCGTTGCCATATCCATGATCTCCCGTCCGTGACAATTTGTATCCGTCTCGTGAATTTTCCGTATAGTTTTTTTTTGTTTTTGTTCCTTTTTTTTCTTCCCTTCTTTACTGTGCTGCTCTTTCGGTTGCTACTTTAATCATATTTTTCCTTTTGGTGTCTATACTATTCGTTGCACACCGAGTTTTAGCTTAAAACTTAGATCAACCAATGACAAAGAGGTGGGACAAGCATTTTTCCCTCCTGATCATCATATTTACAAAAGGTTGGGTCAATACAGGAGGCTACACAATAAACAGTACATAGTTACATGAATGACAGAATATTAATGTGGACAATACTTTGCAAATGATATGGGCCGTGCATGTGAGATTAATTTTCGGTATCTCACAGATGCTTGGGTTTCCTGGTCTTATACCCAGATATTTTCGACACCTTTTTCATGATCTGAAGAGCTCTTATAAGAATTAGTTTGGTTACAATTTTCAGTTGCCATATTTTCGTCATCTCAATTGCTAGGTCTTTGTATCAAGAGAGTTTTTGCGAACAGATATGTTTTTGTCTGGTGGAATCATCATGTGTAATAATAGGTATCCGTACTTCTTCCTGTATTCGATGATTATGTCTAGGTGGTTGGCTTTGATTGTCCGATCATTGTCTTATCTTTCTCACTTCGCTCCTGTTTTTGTCCCTCTTTCATCTTTCAACTTAATCTGTTCCACAAATTTTTCTCATCAGGTTATGGCTAACTCTCAACAAATCATAAAAATCTGGAGACCATTAGTTGAAAACGAAAATTTCTTTTTCCATCTTTCAATCGATTTCTTGCCATATCTTCTTAGAATCGATTCTTTCCCCACAATTTACAAACCATGACACCAATGCCATTCATTGTCCTCAGATATAACCAAAAAACAGTCCACCCAAAATGAAGCGCCGAGTGAACAAAGCCTCCATAAACGTTTCTCAATCTCCATAATGAAACTTGTTTCTTTCGGAGAGATTTTTCAAGTCATATATTCTTGAAAACCAAAAAAAAAAGGTACCAATGTGAATCTTTGACTAGGAGTGAAAAAATTCGAAGAAACATAGAAAAGTTGAAGCGGTCTTCTTTCATTTTCTTTCTATGCAAAGTTTGGAATAGATACTTTAGCTATCATCTATCTTTTCACTCAGAGTGAAGCTTTTGAATCTTCTCACTATTTTCCTTTTTAAAGTATTTGCATGTTTCTATATTTTTCTTCCAACTTTGATATCTTCCATCCTCGTCTGCAATTTGATTTTCCTTCGTACTCAGCTCTTCTTTCCCCCAATCAGCCCTTGTTATTTCTTCCCCCCTTTCATTTTTCTGTTGATATTTTCTAAAGCCCTTCATTCTCGCTTTCCATTTTTTATTTTTCCCTCTTCTTTTCTTTTGTTTTCTTTGTTATTATATCTTTTCATACTCAATCTTTTGAGTTTCAATTTTTAATTATACAAATATTCAAACTGATACTTACGAAAGCAAAAAAATAATATTTTCAAAGCTGCTCAAAAATGAATTTTTTTGAAACTCTATTGCCATTACGTAGTCAACAATAAAGCGTTGATGGAACCAGACGAACGGGATCGTCGTAAAAAAATATCTGTGAAATTGTGAATTCATAAGTTCATATGTTGGATATTTTTACGTATAAGCATGACTAAAAAGTGAAATAGCACTTGTTCTGTTCTTCTTGTGGATAGAGGGCAATATAACATATACAAAGAAAGTTCCACATATCACTCGCTTCTTCAGGTTTGAGCACTTTTTAAGTGAAGTGACTTGTTCATTAAAAGCTTATGCAATGCTCTTCCAACTAAGGAATAGAGCGCTTTGGTGGATGGTGAATTGTGCTTGAGTAAATTTATAGCTTATATTCAACCTTGCTGACCATACAGTTCTGCCTAACGCTATGGTAAAATGCCAGCCTCTGGGTCTGAAGCGATGGTTTTGATCCTACCTCGTCTATAGTCATACTGAAGACTTGTAATACAATGAAACAGCTCCCTGTGAATGACACAATTATCTAATTATTATCATATATATATATATATATATATATATATATATTAAGATTTACTTCTGCTACACAAACAAGTTTATGTTTCTGGGCCTCATCAGGCGAATGATTCGCCTGATGAGGTCCAGAGAGGGCAGAAACGTGCACTTGTTTGTGTAGCAAATTCACATCCTATTATATATATATTCTTTGTTTTACAGTAAAACAAATTGACTTTCGAAGTATGAAGTTGAATGTATCGAGCACTCAATGAAATAAATCCATCTCATATCAGACGCTGCTTTTTATTATGCTATATTGCTAACCTGATCTGAACCATATAAATATATGTATATAGTACGCCGATATAAAAGTTTTATTCATTAACTATCGAAATATTTCGTCTAACTCATTTCATTTTTTCCGTTGGTGAACTGCATAGGTCAAAAACATTCCTAAACGAGCCATCATACATAAAAGTTTGACAACCAATGCTGAAGACCTTCGGGTCTTTGGTTTAATGGTCTGAGCGTTGGTTTCTATTATTAATAACAGAATCCACTTTCATTGCTTTTAGTTTCAACGCACAAAGCAACTAATGCGAGGCACCCAGTGCGAATAGAACTCATTTTAGTAGCAGATTTCTGTGAGTCTAGCTTGCTTACCATTGCATCGGTAAGGGACCGACAATAAAGTTTTATATCTACCTCGTTCTTGTTTGGAAATTGTAGGCCTTAAGGACATTCGGCTTATGCTGTGGCCAGCGGGTTTTATTAATAATAGCAAGCAGACTTTCATTGTCTTAGTTTTCAACGCTCCCGCCCTCAAAGACCCATGGACCGTGAAGCTAACATTTTCATAATATTGTAACTTGGCCTGTAATGAAAAACACCCTCGGCTACATTCAGCTCCTCGTCCACTGCTTTTATTGGGTTCGGGTTTTTGTTCATTGCCACTAACGTCGCCTTCCCCTCCTTTCCTCTTTATGTTCGAGTGGATTCATTTTTATTCTTCTTTCCTTTTCACATCTCTTTCTGCCCTCGACTTTATCTCGTTGATATATTTGTATTCTGCTACTTCTTCTCGTCAGAACATTGCAAATCTTCTCGTCCATCGTGCCAATTCTTATACGGGTCAGTGCCTCTCTGCGGATTCATTCTGCTGGGTATATTGATTTTCTTAGATTTACTCACTTCGAATCTTGCTTTATACTCACACACACACACACGAATAAACGCACGTATATATATATATATATATATGAGAGAGAATGGATTGATTGCAGATCTAGCAGGATGCTGTGGAAAAGTTGACTATAAAAAAAAAGAAAGACCTTTGGACTACTTGGTTCAAATTCATATTAAAGATTCTAATAGCTCACACATGTTTCACTGTCGGACGCAGGGTTTCGTCAGAGAGCGGAAGTTGCTTTGAGAGAAATTATGGAAATACCAGAAATGCCCGCGTGATAGTTGTGGTAGCAAAATTGTTTGTTTTTCTGGGGTTTTTTTTCTGTTTGTCTTCTTTCATGACACTCATGACAAATCAGGCAGACTGGGGAAGGTATAAATAAATGACCAAACGTCTTATTCCTCCATCAGAAACATGCTTGATAGATAACATTCATATTGCACATGCAACTTTAGACCGCCCCCACCTTCAATATCCGCTGGAAAAAAAGTGTTTTGGCGATTTTAATTTATCTTTCTTCATGAGCCATATTTTTATCATAATGGCCAGACTGCTTACATGTATTCATCAAAACTTACTTAGTTTGAATTATTGTTTTGTTTATCTTCAAGCGACATGGTTAATATGTGTCAAATTTAGTGTGTCTAGCTATCACATGGTATTTTTTCATTGCTGGTAGGTTTGGGGACGGTTGTAACAAGTCGTTCATGAAAGTCGTTCATGTATTTGTACATATATGTATATTAGTTCTAGAGGAAGTAAGCTAGGGTAATGGATTGGCCTTCTCAATTTCCATACCTAAATCCAAACAAATGTTTGCGGCATGTATTGAAAATTACTGCTTATAAGCTGAAACAATGGATACTGAACGATACAGAAAAGGAATCTCAGTCAAGATTTGCATAAGCCTTATCAAGGCCTCCAGTAAAAAGTCTGTTATCAGGGATTGGTGCTAGAAGACCCTCAAGTAGGTATTAATTGGAGGGCACGAACACTGATAAAAAAAGTCATTATTACAACATATTTGTAATCATGGAAATAAATTAACTGATAATATTAGTTCTCTATGTTGGGATTGTTTTTTATCATCAATTAACGAACAAAATGTTTCACTGACATTAATTGAGTGGATTAATGTCATCAAATAAATTACTGGTTGATTAATCGGGGGAAATTAGGAGAACCATACTGGAATTGAATATTTATATATATATATATATATATATATATATATATATATATATATATTCATAGACAATGTTAACATAGTAATCAACACTTCATGGTAACTGCTTGTTTCAAGCTTCCCACAATGTTATCACTAAATATATATATAAATAAAGATATATACGCTTATTTCTCCCTCTCTCTCTCTCTCTCTCTCTCTATATATATATATATATATATATATATATATAAATATACATATATATATATATGTATATATATATATATATATATATATATGAATAAGTTTCCTGAATTTTTTTGATAATTTTTTTCCATTTTTAAGAATTCATAGCATTATTACGTTGTTTTTAAATCAACTATGGTTTTTATTCCTTCATGCCACTGTTCAGCTTAATTATCAGCTCGATCAAAAGATTGAAGCACATTTTTGACAAAAAATAATTCATTCATATAAGTTCAGCGTCATTATTCAGTCATAGTCATTTTTTTCCTGGCTCTGTATGATGTCAAGTCGCCTTTTAACTTAATTCTGTATTCACCATGGAAGAACAATTTGGTCATTGATCTGATAAATCTTATGAAGAATTTATCGATATATTTGGAAGAAGCTTGAACAACTGACCATATTGACAATATTTCATGTTGTAAAATTGGTACAAACGTGAGATTGGCAAGTTTCGAGGTTAAAGTACGTTCATAAGAACTTAGCACACGGATATGTTGCTGTGTCACTTCTACAACATGAGGTTAGACTTTATAATGATCCAGAGTAAACAGTTAATTTCTTAGCCAGGGAAAGATATTTCCTGTTTCAATGCACTGTTCAAACGAGCCAATAGCTCACTGTAGTGGTGTAAAATATCAGTATGCACAGCTCTTAGCATTTCCTAATAAAGAATTCCTTTTGAATCCAACAGAACACAGAAATCTCTTTCTCTTTCTACTCTTTATCTCCTCTCTCAACCTTTTCTTTTCTTTCTTTCGTGTTTTTCCTTCTTTCTCTTTTCTATCGGTCTTTTTTCTTTTCTTTCTCTTACTCCTTTTGCCAATCTTCCCTTGTGTCTCTCTCCTCCCTTTTTTCTCTTCTGACCCTCTTCCATTCATTTCTCTCTCACTTCCTTTCTTTCTCTTCTATTCTATCACAATCCTCCTCTCTCCCTCCTATACTCGTACTCTTTCACTGTCTCTCTCTATATATATCTATTTCTCTCTCTCTCTCTCTCTCTCTCTCTCTCTCTCTTTATTTCTTTCTCTCTCTTTTGATATCATTCAAATCTGACCTCATTCTTTTTCAGCTCATTTCAATTCAAGCCCCATGAGGCCTCATCTTCTCTGCATCAACGGTATCTTGCCAATATCCTCTTCAGACAACAGAGTCCATTCTGTCTGCAGCGAAAAACAATTTCCTTCTTCCGAACTACCTTCACCTCAGCACCCAACACATTTCAAATAATATTTCCTCCCTCTTCTCTCTCTCTCTCTCTCTTATACACACACACACACACACACACACACACACACACACACACACACACACACACACATACACACTCACGCACATACACAATCACATTTTCTGCAAATTATTGTTAGAGGAACGACTTCAGGTTACTGGCTCCTAATAAAAGCCAGATCGAAAAGTTGCCAATGTGCGGATTTAATATCGAAATTCAGCTTGAATATGCAAATGTTATATTCAAAGGGATCAGAAGTTTCGACACGTCTCTCATTTAAAAGAAAGTTACTCAAATCTTGCATCACTAACTCATATTTGTATGTATATGGTTCTGAAAATTATCATTTCCCTTGAACGTCCATAATTGGAACGCCTCAGGAATAGGGCGATGAACTCAACCCTTGCCGTTCAACTGCAAGTGGGAAGTGATGTTTCGGATGCAACCGCCGGGGACTGGGCCCTGTTTCTCTTACTTCTCAGACAAAAGGCCTCAAAACAGTGTGTAACTTATCCCTGTCTAAATGCCGTGGGGGGGTATTTATTCGCTGCCCTGCAGCAGCAAAATATGACACAAGGTCGAGCTTAACGTGGGAAGAATAAGAAACCATCCCTCCAAAAATGGCTCTAGCCGACGCGGCTACCGTTGAAAAGCTCATCGTAATGGCTACACAACGTCCGCCACGAAAGCGTCCACCAGGGGACATGCTCCTTTAAGTGCAATGGAGCAGTGCTGCCCCGGGGAAACAGAGACCCTGCAGCTGGGCCGAGTAATTATGGGAGAGCCGAAGGACGACTCCAAAGGCCTCCCGATGCGCTTAGCAAACGCATCCTCAGTCAAACCTCATTGGCTAACGCTTGCACCGGTGCACTCGGTCTTTGACACCACCCACACGCCAATCTCAAGCCCATTCGACGGGCAAGTGTCAGTAACTGTGCCTCGGGCAATGCTGGGGAAGATACTACACTGTCTAAATGCCAGCAAACGAATAGTCGTAAGCGTACACAGAAAATTGTGTGAAATTAGGTCAGTATTAGTCAGTAAAAGGGGGCCATGTTTGCTCTATGAGAATGATACTGCAAATACTCAATGCGTAGGGCTTCAATGGTTTGACTTGATATCTATATCATCTACTCTTGTCACCAACTGATAACCATTTTTTTCAAAAACAAGGGGCAGCTTTATAGTGCTTCTATTCAGGAATAGTGCAAATAAAGGAAATCATTGCAAAAACTAGTTTTTCCTCGACAAAATTCATGAATATATCAACTTTTCCGTTATATTCTTTTCTTAGAAAAGGAACCGCTGAATGAGTGGAATAATCCATTGTTTCCAATAATCAGCAGGAGATATCATTATATGAGAGACTGTTACCTTTAAGTTGAAGGAGAGTCAATACACAGAGAAAAAGACTGTCCATTACATAGATTATTTTAGCGTAAGTCCGAAATACTCTATCGTAAAGTTACATTAAATGAGCTTAGATCTTGTTTGCAGAGATGTGGTCTACTTATTCCATTGATTATGTTACTAATCCATTGTTTCACAATGCATCAATGTTAATATTTTAATACGATCATTATTTTCCGAACAGAATAATAGAAAAATATATCACTGTCACAAGGAAGAAGGAAAAGTTATGTATCTAACCTTTTTTTTTATCTTTTTTCAAGATAATAAATACAAGAAACAGAACAGCTAATCTTTATAACCCAAAGATTCTCTCGGATAATTGAACTCGTTTTTCTTGTCCGAAAAACTCTTTGAATATTAATGACCCTTCTCAAAATTATAGATAATATTCATCTCCAGAAATTCATTATCTACAACGTTGTGATGCTTGTATCTAAAAAAAACATTTAACCCTCTCGATAGGGATGCACAATACATATAGAAACTATTAATGTCTGCTGACGAGTGGGAACCCCACCATAACCACTTGGTTTGAAATGATGATTTTAGAAAAAAGGCGTCTGACTGAAAAAAAAAAAAAAAGAAGGAATACATGACGTTCCTAACCTTATTTTTTCCTTCATTCTATTTGTGTTATTTCTATCACAACTGTGACATGGGTCGTCATTCTACGTTCTATGTTGAAGTCGTGATAAAAAAAAACATCGGATGAAAGTTAAAGGCAGTCAGAATTAACAAAGACATTGGGGAATAATTAAATTCAAATTTGAGAGATATCTCTGTTTGAAGGTAAATATCTTCTGCTCTCATTTCGTAGACTGCGCATCAGTTTTAAAAAGCTATATTGTAATTATCCTGGAGATATGATAGTACGTTAGATTCAAGAATCATCGTCAGTCTGTCCCTCTAACAAGCGATAACCATTGAAAAGCGTCGCCTGTTCTTTCCCTTTCAAAGCACAGAAATAGGAATATCGACTTTCATTTTAGTTATGGAATTATCTATATCTCCTTGGGGGGTTATAAGTTTCTGAAAATCGGTCCTCTTTGAATATTCAGGTTGGCATTTCGTCGAGATTTTCCTGTCTTCGAATAGGTTCTAATTTAAAAGTGTGTCAGATGTTTTTCCGGTTAATGTATGAATGAATCGTTTTGAAAGGACAAGCAGTATTTAAATGGAGATAGCTTTCCTCTAAGAATTTCTTGCAATCGTTTAAGCAACAGTGTTTTTAACCCGCTAATGGTGGAAGGCGGTGAACAAATATCCATTGCAGGCTCCTGTCCATTGCAAGGGATTTCATTGCAAATGTCGAATCACACATAAAAATAGTGTGTTGCATAACTGCTTCACTTCAAAATGTTTACTCACGGCACAAAAAAATGGACGTTTCATAAACTCATTACATATCGAGATATGCACCGTACAAGAACATTGCGAGTAATCCATCGTGAATTGCATTTTAAATTGCAGATAGACTGAGGACGCATCAACGATTCTCTTTGATGGTGTCGATCCAACAGAGTGACGGGGAAGCGAAGAGGTGAACCTATATAACTCTTGAAAGAAAACTAGTTCCATTTTGAATTCGAAAAACAAAGTCTCCTCGTTATCATAGAGATATAGTTGATTCATCCTCTCCTCAGGAACACTGGTACTTCTAGAACCCCACATGAGACATGAGATATCTTGTAGCTAAACTCAAACCGCTTGCTTTCAAATGGTTTAATAGCACCAATCTATTTAGATGACCTTAGTCTTCCTCACTTCCTCATATCCAGGCACATTTTCCGAATATCTGAGCAAATGACCACTGTTCCTGACAAACCTCTAAGGAGGGCAGTTGAGGAACTGAATCTCATTTATGCTTATCAGGTCTACTTTAGGTCTATTTATCGGGTGATATCTATAAATCTGATTACATGCTCTGTCCACAGACCACTTGCGCACATCCTTTAGCAGCCAGTGGGTATGTTTACACATACATACTAACACACAACACAACATATAGAGTGGTTTTACTCATTCAATGTATTCGCAAAATGCCTTCATTAATCAAAATCTTCAATCACAGATTTGCCAGACCCATGGGTTTTGTGCACGCACACAAAAATGCACATTTACTCACCAATGTCCACGCACAAATATAAATATAAATATAACTTTCAATGTACACACACAATTTTTGTGGGACCCTGTGCCAAAACACGTATATCCTGACAATTAAAGAGTTGTGAGGAAAATCGAACAAGTGGAAACATTGGTAGAGAAACAATAAGAATACACTAAAAATGGCATATGCCTGTCTGGAAAATAGAAAATAAAAAGAAGAAAAGGAAAAACTGTCATTAATAACTCTTGACTATTTTTCTTATATCTTATCTCTTTTTTTTTTATTGCAATGCTCTAATTACTTTTACATTCTACGACGTGAGCAGCGTGGATGAGAAATGAAAGATCAACCAACGACATGGCCGAAATAGTCAAGGATTTTACAACAGTGTAACGAGTCGACGTCCAAAGTCCACGTAAAAAGACAGGTTTTCGAATGCAAATTTTCTAAAGGAGGGATGATGCAGAATATTCATCTTAACCCTATTATTATCATTTAGCTTTTGTGTTGTATTAAGCTAAGGTAAATGAAAATTAAGGTGTATGCCGTAGTAATGATAACCAAACTATTCTCTCTCTATTACAAATGTAATGAGTACGATCCTGAGTGGGTGTCTTGCGCCTGTGACTTTTTGCAATACTAAACTAATAGTTATAATATCAACGAGGTTTGTTAAAGAATGATTGATATCAATCTATTCTCACAACCCATTAGTACTGAGGCGAGATCGATCCTCGCTTGACGCCCAACGTTTGTGATCATGTACTTTAATAGGCTTAAATGCGTACATCTATAAAACGGTAATATCACAATGCAAAGCACATCTGAGTATCAGATGTGAAAGCGCCTGTATTGCCCTACGTTGCTTTGGATTGGTTGGTCTTCCTTTCTGTTAACCATCAAAATCTACAATACATAATATTATCGAAGAGTAATTTACTAGACAACACGGTGGATATGAGAAGTCTCAACCCGGAAAGAGGAGCAGCAGATCATTAATACTATAGTGAGATCTAAATTCCCTGGAAGCTCCACACGTGTGGCCTTGTATTTGACAAAGTCAAACTAATCAAATATAGAAGCCCCACCATCTTATTCTCGCAGACATTTGCTAGTGTAGTGAGATGGAGTTAGCTGGGTGTCCTGCAGATATGGCTTTATGCCAGATACTAGAATAAGTTAAGTGAATGCTAATGCTAAGTTAAGATGATCAAAAATGACGTGGCTTATTATGTATGGCTGACTCGGTTGCAGATGTGTCTCTCCTATTGATCATTTCCAGGCCAAACTCAAGGTGTTTAATGTTGATTCAAATGATAGTTTGGCACATGATCTTCCCAGCCAAGGTTACCACCCTTTAGTCTTGTGTCTAACTCAGTTACTTTTATCAAACACTTTTTTTTTTATTAACGACGCTCGTTATATCAGGAGATTATTCTGAGAAAATATGCTATCGAGGACAGTGAGAAGAGTTCAATCTATCTACAAAACAGCCCTGTCTGTATTTCATTTGTTTGTTTTTGTTTTTTGCTGCTTTTTTTTCTGGTCTTTTGTTTTTGTTTTTTCGTTCGGGATGGTTTGAGTCTAGAGTTATATGAATATGAATTGTGCATGGCGTGGAACAATATTTTTTTCTGAAGAAAATCACTGCCTTAGTGCTTTAATTGATTACATAAGCGCCGAACTCATGCTGTGGAACTAGTAGGGGTGGTATTCAGATCGTGGATTCTTTTGCATAATGAATGGTCGAAAAGGTTTTGCATTATCAGTGAGGTGGAAGGATCGTTGAATATTTCTTTGCATAGGGTATTATGAAATTATAAGGAATCTGTTTGGGATAACAGAGCTATTAAAGTGAGCATACGTATTTGATTGCTTTTTTTTTTCTTTCATCTTTGTTTATTGAACTGTTCATGTTTTTGTACAAACAAATATAGGTTCGGCTATCTATGCATCAATGTTGTATTGGATGCAAGCAGGGGTGATAAAAAAAACATTCTATGTCTGTGTCTTGGGATCAAGCATATATATATATATATATATATATATATATATATATATATATATACATATATATATATATGTGTGTGTGTGTGTGTATATTTATATATATATATATTTATATATGTATATATATATGTATATATGTATGGATATATATATGTATATATATATGTATGTATATATATATATGTATATATACGATATATATATATATATATATGTATATATATATGGATATATATATATATATGTATATATATATGTATGTATATATATATATGTGTATATATACGATATATATATATATATGTATATATATATGTATATATATATATACATGTATATATATATATGTATATATATATGTATATATATGTATATATATATCTATCTAATTATGTATATATATGTACATGTATATATATATATATATATATATATATATCAATTACATGTGTAATTTTAGTTTATAATAATGTTCAAACCTTCGTTTTGCTAAGTCAACTATTCCGATAGACAGTGTAATTTGGCCTGCTTATTATTTTTACATGATAAGATATCACTTTAACTTGAATTTGAAATGTGACAGTCGAAACAAATTGTAATTATTATCTTGAAACAAATTATATGATAGTTACTACTACTTTATCCAAGCTGTGTATACTCAGAATATATCACTAATAACTACTTTTGTTTTTAACAACTATCCGAATGTCTATACCTTTTTTTGCTTACATTGTTTTATTTTATTGATCAATTAGAATGTTCTATTCGTTCAAATTACTTTATCTTCAATCAGTATTATTAGGAAGTTTTTTTTATTTTTCCCCCAAATTGTTCTTGTAAGTTACCAATTCTTACTATACTTGGCACACACGCTCTGTCCTAATTCTACGAAGAGAGAACTAATATCTATGATGAAAAGAATCTCTTATAGTAGATACAGGGCTTGAGAGTGTCATTTTTTTCGCTTCAGGTCCTGTGAATAGGCAAGAGGACCCTCACACGCGTCAGCCTATTATTTATGAGAGGTGTATTTTTTTCAGGAAAGAAAAATAAGCTTACTTGCTTGAATCCTACGTATCAGCAAGTGACTTGCCCCCGGGAGAAAATTTGAGGTGGGAACTTCTCGAATTATCCTGGTGCAATAAACACAATTACCATCGGGGAACGTGAGACCTATTTCAAATTCTCCATCGTCATTACGTATGATATAGTCTTACTAATTCCTCCGCCTATACGTTCATTCTTTTCACGACGTTTCGACTGAGACGAAACGAGGGATATAGTCCGACCATATCATAAAAAATTATTAATACACCCGTCTCACACAATAGTTGCTAGATGTTTTTTTCTTCAATAATCAGTCCATGAAGCCAGATACACTGAACGAAAACAGAAAAAGACTAGTCTTCATATAAAACGAATGTCATGTAAAACTAATGTGTTGAGAACAAAGGAAACAATGATTAAAATCGAAAACGCGTTCCGGGAATAGACCACTACATCTACGTAGGACAACAAATTCTCGTGTAATCTTCAGAAGGTGAAGTGATCAAGAATCACTCCAAGTTGACCAGCTCATTCTTCAAGAACAACAAAAAAAAACATTAGTCCTGAAAAGGAGGGTATGAAACCAATGCATCCTCCTGATAGTCATCTATGAAGCTAAAGGGAAAAAAACTTACCAAAATTAACTCTCAAACAGAGAACCATACAAAGAGCACAAGAGAAAATCATGCTTAAAATCACAAAAAGAGATCACAAAACAGCATGTTACATCAGAAAAAAATAACAGGACTAAGAAATATCATAGATTAAACGATTAAAAAACACAGATGGTAATGGGCTGGGAACGTTGGTGAAAGTGTCAAACGATTGCTCGACATCACGACCCACAACATTCCCAGACATGATATGCGAAATTGAGGACGGCAAAATATAAAATGGCGTGCCAAATTTTGCAAGTTCAGAAATTATTGGCACTGCAACGCCAGTGATATTGAAAGCTGGTGAAATTATGTTCACCGTCATAGCATTTGAAGAAGCCCATAGAATGGGTCGACTGGAACGTCGTGTTAACAACACAAAAAACAAGAAAGAGTTCAGTCGTCCGTGAAAAAAATCTTTCGATGGTAATGACCTTTCTTGAAACCATGAGAGAGTTGCAATGGACGAAAATAAAGTAGCATGTCACTAGGGTTGTCATTTCTTAATTTGTAAGAAGGACTTGTACGAACTCAAGCAGATTGATCCTCTAAAACATACTGACATTGCAACTACGTGTAATTAAAACAAAACAGAACTCTCTTCTCTATATAGTATTATTTCAAAACTACATGCGTCCTTTCAAATCATTCATTAATAGTTCCTGCCATGGGATTTGTCAACACGAGCAGAACAAGTAGACCTGACTTTAGATTCAGAAACGGGAGTGATTTTGTCAACAGTTTTGGTGTACATCGCTCTTATTCATGCAACATGTCACTCGTAATACTTCGTGTCATTTGCATACGTCTGATAGAATGTCTTAGATGACTGGTTCACGGAAAATTTACTAAAACAATCGGTGGAATACCTCAAAGTCACTGATGTATATTCACTGCTCTTTTTAGATTCTTACGTTTTTAATTTGTCTAATGGTTCTTTTGCTATAACAAGTGTTCTAATGACATCCTAGCAAGCTAATTGTCTGTGTAAAGATGTATAAGTTATATCAACTTGTAATCATATAAAAATAATATTTTCAATGACAGAAATTGAAAGTGTACCAAAAATATTTACTGAGAACTCGGAAACGTGAGTTGACACGTCATTACGTCACGGAATCACTCTTCCTCTTCCACTCTGTCTCTCTCTCTCTCCTTATTATTCATGCATGAAATTCAAATATCTTGAATTCCAGATGTGACTCATCGCAACGATTAAGTCAGCTCCAAGAATTTACGACTGAAAGTTTGAAAATATTGACAAAGAGTTAACTGTGATTAAAGATTCCAGTTCCCACCGTTTCAAGTATATCTGGAGTAATTTATAGTCGTTTTTTTTTAGTCGGACCTCAAAAGGAAGAACAAATTAAAGTCCGTTTGGAACTAATGTCAGACAAAGGAATGCTCAAAAGCCAGTTGGTCCGTCTCCCTACATATCATGTGGTTCAGATTGTTGCGTATTTAATCAATGATGGTATAGAAGCCCAGATCAAGGACTGGGATTTTGAATCCTGATTTATAAGACCTTTCAAAACTGGTACAAAATAATCCTGTTGATCATTGTTTCCAAATTTGGCCTGAGTCCCACTCGGGTCACAGTTTTTTGAAAAAGGAAAAAGGAATCTGCTCGGTCTCTGTACTTCAAGATAAATGACATTGTTCAAAATAGTTTTTTTTTCCTGCAGTAAAAACATTTTTGGGGCGTTGTTACATTTCATCTTTTGTATCATAAAAACTAATATTGTGATTGTTGCCACTCAATCATACGACTTTGGCGTTTTTCAGGAGGACACATTGTTTTATATCTTCCATGGAATAGTGTGTGCATTTGAACGGACCAGGTGCATAGTCCAGTCCAGTTTTGCGAGATGTTCTCTCGATTAATGACCGAGCATATACATTTAGAGGGTTGCAGAATAATCTCGTTGTTGTGGGCAGTACTTGGTATTCACAGACGGTCCATCCATCTAGGTTCTGAACGGGCTTGACAATGCTTAAATTCGATGCTCGTACGAGAATTTATACATCCAAAGCCATTTGGCTCTAAACTAATATCAAGCATCTCTTAAGAGACCGATGTCACCGGAGTATATACGACAAGATCAGAAGGATTTTGCATGCGTCAGCTTAGTGATACTTGCAAGTCTGGTCAAGACTAGAACTCTATTCTTCCAATTTTTTTTTGTGGCTATAACCTTAACAGGATGCAAGTCCACGAATGCATATATCTACTGTTGTCACTGGAAGCTATAACAACTGTTAATTTATTGTCAAACTCTCAGGGCTGACTTAATCATCGCAATTAGTCAGATCTGGTATTTAGTGTGAATTTCAGACATAAATAACAGAGAAAGTGGGAAAAATAATTATATTAGCTGCAAGGAAATTAGTTTTAATGTAGTATTCCAGACTCCACACTTTATCAGTAGTTTCTGTGTCCTAACCACTACACTATTCGAGTACACTGACACAAACCAATACTGATTCTCTGAAAATCAATGAAAAACTCCCAAAACTCAAAGAATCAAATAGTTTATGATAAATTGACGAAAATCGAATATCTATCAAACACTCTAGGCGATAATTGAACAACCATAGCCAGCATGGTGAAGGATTCTATCTTCCTTATATGAGCGAGTTGTTTATGTTAGTGTGCTTGCGTTTCATGGAGCTTTTTTAACCTTTAGATAGCCTCGTTTTGACATGTTTATCAAAGTATGTAGATTCTCTAGAATCTAAATTTTAAAAAATGTTCCTTTTACTCTATTTTAGATGTTTTCCCGTGGAAATAACACGATATATTTGCTGATGTTATGATTAATATAACTATTTTGCATTTCTGCACTAGTTGCCTTGTGGTCACACCGGGAAACTGACTGACAGCAAATTTCCTCGGGTCCCAGGCACTCCTCTCCACACTTTCACAGCCCGAAGTAGTGCGGTGGTTTTGCAGTTTTACACCAGTTGCCCAGTGGTTATCGCTGAGGGTTGAATAACTTAGGTCTTCTTAGGTCTTCAGGCCTCAACTCAAATCTCTCTCACCTATCACTGCAACGCCTAAATCCACACATATTTTCTTTCCTTTCCTTCCATCTTCCCTTCTCCCTATTAGGCTATTGTTTACAGCTTGAGGTTTGGAGATTCGTGCAGTCCCCAGCAGTACTGTGATTTGCATAGTTTCAATCTACAATCATATTCATTATTATTATTATTATCATTATTATTATTGATGCTATCAAATGTCTGTTGCTTAGCTGACAGGACACCTAAACCCGTGTTCTGTGTCAGTTCTTTAATTCAGTAATTTGGAAGGTTTTACATAACGAGAGATCTCGTATTGATTTGGGGTGAGCAACAAAACCCATCATCAACAGAAACGTTGCGAATATCATCATCATCATCATCATTATTATTATTATTATTATTATTATTATTATTATTATTATTATTATTATTATTATTATTATTATACTGAACGGCCTTAATCCAAAAAGATACGGAAAAAGGGAAGCAGAGAAGCATTTGAAGACCAGCCACGTACCTACCACCAATATGGTACACTTTTACCGGACAAATAGCTGAGAGAATATATATATATATATATATATATATATATATATATATATATATATATATATATATATATATATATATAAGAGGAATATTACCATAAGAACAGGAAGAATGCTGAAAAGGAAATAGAGGATCGAATGATGTGCTTCATATCGACCAGATGATCTTGAAAAAAGTAAGAAAAAGGAAAAACAACCTTACAATTGCATGGATAGACTACAAAAAAGCATATGACATTATTTCTCACAGCTGGATACCTGAATGCCTCAGGATATTCAAGATCAGCGAACCAGTGGTGAGATTCATGACCAATTCTATTAAAAACTGGAAAGTAGACTTGACAGCTACAGGAAAAAAATTAGCAAAAGTAAATATAAAAGGGGGAAATCTTGCTGTGGGACTCTCTGTTCTCACTATCACAGTATCAGTTGTTTTATGATGCCACTATAATAATCCTGAGAAACAGCAGAGGATACCAATTCTCCAAAACAAAGGGGAAAGTCAAGCACACAATGAAAATAAACGACATAAAACTATTCGCAAAGAACATGGAAGAGCTGGGAACGTTTTTAAACAAAGTGAAGAAATACAGCGATGACATTGGGATGGAGTTTGGAATAGAAAGATATGTACTCATGATGGTGCATCAAGGGAAGCTCACAGCAGCAGAAAGAATCGAATTACCTGACAACAAAAAAGAATTAGAGCATTGACCACGCTGGACCTATATAGATACCTGGGAGTTTTCGAACGTGACAAAGAAATGAAAGAGAAAATAAGAAAAATACCTCAGGTGGATGGAGAAATATCAGAGACCAAACTAAATAGTAGGAATCTGAAAAAAATGGACAAATGGCCTGTATTATTTGTAAGATATACAGGGCCTGTCTCTGGAGGGACAAAGGAAGAGCTCTAATCAATGGACTGGCGAACAAGAGAGCTTTTGAAAATGACCGAGGCCTTATATCCAAGATATGATACAGATTGACTCTATGTAAAGAGGAAAGAAGATGGTAAAGAAGGAGACTGTGTCCAAAAGGCCAAAACGAGATCAAAAAGTATGTGCAAGCAAACATTGAAAACGTTACATAAAACGCCCGAATTAATGCGAAGAACAACAAAAAATAGCTAACGAAGGGACCGCACAAAAAAACAAAGAAAAGAAAATGAGAACAGAAATAGCTAAACTGTAAAGTCAAAAGACAAATACTATTACTGGAGACTGCACAATTACGGAGGAGAGTACTGGAAATATGAGAGCCATAACTCCCAGCTGGTAGCAAAAGCCCCACAGTCAGTAATAGGTATGGTAGAGGCGGCACAAACCACAGCGCAGCTGTGATAGATGGGGACGATTCAAGAGGAGAATTGGAGAATTGAGGATACTTTCTGTGAGCCTCCAGCAATAACCACCAGGTAAATGGTGAGAAACAGTAATCCATAGCACTGCTGCTGACTGTGAGAGTGTGGTCTGAAACTTGAGGAGACTTGCTGTCACCCAGTCTCCAGCGTTGACCACCAGGCAACTGATTTGATAATAATAATAATAATAATAATAATAATAATAATAATAATAATAATAATATTAATAATGATAATGATGATGATGATGATGATGATGATGATGATGATGATAATAATAATCGAAAATAAAAACCAAATTGAATTTTAAAAAATATGATATGACAAATATGATAAAACGAACCTGAAAATTTAAGTGTAAAAGAAATTTGAAAACGGTAATGGTGAGTTCCGTCGTAGTCCTTCTTGTTATTGTTGGGGGACTGCATTTTCTATGATCTCAATCATGGAAGGACTTATTGACTCCACTAGTCCCTCGCCATAGTTTGCAGAAGAATTTGCATTGACCCCTGGTAAGGGAGATCCCAACTGCTAAAATTAGTTTTATCAAAAATTCCATTATTCATACAATGTTACAAACTGCACATGTCCTGCTTTCAAGTTCATTTTGGACAAAATCACCTTTGCTAGTTTTCATCTCCTGACTTCATGGTGCCATGACATTTCAGATTCATTCGATGGGGAAATTTTCTTTCGATTTTTCTTGAAATAAAATAATTTGAAACAAATCAGAGATTTCTCCTTGTGATAAAAAGCCACTAAAAATCAGTGTGCAAGTTTTGATTTCGTACCCTCTTACTTTGGGAAGCTTGTCTATGTACGGCAACTGATTTAGTCATGAGTTCGCTTACGCTTTACAGGTTATCAAATCTAATAGTTTCATCCACACCATCATCATCATTGGTCTTTTATCGTCCGTCGTTGGACACAGACCTTCCCCAGGATCTGCCTTACTCCTCTATCGTTGGAGTCGCTGGGCAAGTATTTTCTGAATTCGTCTTGTTCATCTTTTGATCTAGTATTTTACCGGCTCCAGTTTTGCATGTTGTGTCAGGAGATCTACGTTGTGAGTCGTGATGTCTTGCATGCTTCACAGTTTGCAGGTCTGTCTCTTGGTTTGGTTCCATCTTCGAGCTCAATAAGTGACACTCAGGAGGATGCTTTGGTTGTAAACCCTTCTTTTTAGGATTGATGGGATCTTCTTGTTTTTGAAGGTTGAGCTCGTTCTGCCAAAGGCCTGCCATCCTCGGGTGATTCTTTGCTTTTCGTCTTTTTTTGTGGGTTTCATAGAAGTCCATTGTCCCTGATCGCTCCGCCAATGTTATTTTTATTGATCTTTAAGTACATTAGTTGTATTACTACTATTGATATTAGTTTGATTCTTTTACTTTTGATTGACTGTCGACCATTTTTATTCTCTATTAGTATTTCTTTCATCCAAAATATACCAATTTACATAGCTAACCGACCCCTAAAGCACTAAAATTTTATTAAAGATTCCGAATTACCGGAAGGTTTTTTGTTTTTTTTTTGGTTGCGTGATAAGGAGTAAATGATGGACCCTTCAGCCCTCTAGCTGTCTTTGTGCAGTCTGTGCACGTAATGATTACATAGCCAGTTAGTCGGCCAGCACGCCGGACTAACTTAAACACTGAGAGAAATATAAGTTGACAATTTTGGTGACAGGTGTCCGTGATGGTTACCAATTAAGACGAGAGGAACACAAGTGGAAAATCAATTATCGTTGACAATGCTTCATCTTCAGAAAAATCAAGCGATAATACCAATACCAATCATATACTAAGTGGTCAGTTGCTTAACTCTTATTATTACTACAATTAATCCATTACTTATAGATGATTTAAGTTTTAGTCACCGTAAGTTCATGTCTCAGCTGCAAATGTCGGAAATTTGCATCACTCATACGATGGACCCTTCCATTTGAAGTTAAGGACAGAAAAACGGGAAAACGATCAGACAAACAATCAGCTGCAAGTTCTTGTAAGTTTGTCAGAGTCTCATGTTTTACTTAAAAAAAACAAGATTGACTACTGGACCAAACTTCTTGCTTACTTCTATTTTAACTGAAGATTATAATTTCAACTTTTGAATTGCATATTATCATCGTCATAATCTTACTGGTCTTTTAGCAACCGTCGATAGGCATAAAACTTCGCCAGGATTCACCAGACTTCGCTATTATGGGCGTTGCAGAGCCAATACTCTCTAAACTTGTCTATCCTGTTACACCATCTTTTATTTTACAGCCACAGTTTCACATATGATAGCTAGGGATCCAAATAAAAGTCGTGATGTCAAACAGTTGTCTGTTTCGGTTGTCTGTCATTCTTGCACCATGATCAGCCCATTGCCATTTTAGTTTGTTAATGAAATTTATGATATCCCTGACTGCTGATTTTTTTTGGGGGGGGGTCAAGTCTAAAATTTGCCGCTGTTTTCTGATCTCATGTACACGTTTCATGGTTTTCAGCCTGTGAGACATTCTTTTGGTTCGTTTCCATATTTCAGTCCCATTGAAAAATTATAACATAAGTTTCCATAGGTTTGTAAGACTTGTCAGTTTATCTCATTTTGCAAAAGAGCTGCCTAGGCCTTGCTTTCAAATCATTATAGTGAAATACTTATTCTATTTATCGGCTTGATTTAACTTCCTGGTACAGAAATACTATCAAGAATTCCCCCTCTCCCTGACTTTGATCAGGCCTTTTGTCTGGGTTTTTGTTAATCTTGTTTTTTCGTTGCGAAGGAAAAACAGAGTTAAACCAAATTTTACTCCGGTTTTCTGTTCAGCTTATTTTGGGCTACTTTATATAATCAAAGTTTCTGCTGCATTGAGAAGACAACAACTGAACTTCAGTTGCTGTGGTTAACGGGGTCAAAAAAGCAATTTATATCTTTGCTTCATAGGAAATCCAGTTTGCCAAGAAAGTATCCGCTATCTGGTATGAAGTCAGTTGTGAAAATGAGATCATCTTTAATATCCGGGTGTGCGTCGACACGATAATCATTTGCGTGAAACTTTGCTGGAATGACGAAACTTACCGAAGGGGATTAAAAGGGGAAAAGCTCAACTTTTGCCAGAAAGTGCAAACTACTGATTCGATTAAATCCAACGATTTTTCTATGAAGGGAAGCATTTTTGATTAGAACGAAGAATATTTCACGATACGGAAATAATTATGGATGAACTTTGTTTACTTTTATAATATTAGGGAACTTCAGCAGAAACTTATACATACGGCACACACACATGCATACGCAGACATATATATATACATACACTCACTTATATATATATATATATATATATATATATATATATATATATACGTGTATAAATAAATATATATATATATACACACACACCCACACATATATATATATATATATATATATATATATATATATATATATATATATATATATATATATATACATATATATACTTATACATGCAGGCATATACATATATATACCCCTATAAAAAATATTTATATGTATGGATAGAATGAGAGACAGACACACACGCAGACACACACACACACACACACATATATATATATATATATATATATATATATATATGTTGATAGAAAATTCATTTAGTTGATATATATATATATATATATATATATATATATATATATATATATATATATATATATATATATATATATATATCCTTACAATTCAAAGATATTCATATGAAAAGGAAATAATGTATCCTGCTTGTTTTTTCGATGAAAAGCAAGAGTCAATGAAAATGAATGTGGGATTAATTGGTATTTTTTAAATACAAATCCACCAGACGATCAAAGTGGAGAAACAGATCCGCTGTGAGATCAATTAGCATCATCATTGCACCCACACACAAACACACACACACGTGTATATATATATATTTTTGTGTGAATGCATAAAAAAAAATTAAAATAACTTATGATTATTATACTCATAGTTCCCACGACAGATGTTTCACAACTTTGATCGTTAGGTTGATTTGTGTTCTAAATAGTATCATTTTTTTCACTGCACGCACTTTCAATAGTTCCCTACTTTCTTTTTCGTTATCTGTCCATAACAACATATATATATATATTATCCCAGTACCATGAGGTAGGATTGAAACCTTTGCTCCAGATCCGGAGGCCGTTATCCTAACACTGAGCCACGGAACTGGACAGACAAAAAGGCTGAATTTAAGCGATATATCTATTTGGCTTAAATTCTTCGTCCAACAGAATGCTCTATTCCTATGGAAAGTGTACGTGCGTGCACGTGAGTGTGTGTGTGCGTGTGTGTGTGTGCGTGTGTGTGTGTGTGTGTGTGTGTTAGCTTGTTACATACAAAATGTTCTTTGTCGTGTAGTTGATTGATGTTTTGAACAAAGACGAAGTTCTTAATCAAACTATGATCCGTTAGAATCAATATTTTGCTTCAACGATCCTTTGATGATAACAATGCAATCTAAATCTGCACTTACAAAAGCTTCCACCAATGTGATCACCAAACGAATCGCCAAGGCACCAGATCAAAACAAACAAACAAGCTGCTCAACTATTGACTATTCCCATCATATGAATCATCCAAACCAGAAAGCAGTAGCATATAAAATACCATCCACTATGGGATTCGTTGACTTCGAGACGTTGATATTATCATTTAGCAAGGCGTAGACCCCTTATATGTCAGAGTATTGCTGCCTATACACCGGCAAAGCTGCTATCTCATAAGGCTGGATGAAGACTATGAACCTGTTCAGCTTTTTAAAAAAAGGTCTAATACAAGGTGATACAGCTCATCCAAACTCTTCACAGCATGCTTCGATATGATCTCCCAAAACTCAGACTGGGTAAAAAAGGAATCAGGATAGATGGCAAAAACCTAAGCAACCCCTGATTTGTAGACGACTTTTTGCTGAAAACGTTAATGACGTAAGAATGCTTTTGGTTTAGTAGTCACAAATGCAATAACAGTACAAATAAGGTCTTCGGTGTTATTGAACCTTTTATCACGATATGAAGTTCAAACGATTTGAGAAGTTGATCATCTGTTGGAGAAATGTCTGTTGAATGAACTTGGAGGATATTGCAACACTTTATATCCCAATTATTTAAACTCATAACAGTCAACGGAAAGGTGTCAGGTCTCCCACTCTCATAGGCAATAGCATTTATCCTACTTTCAAACCTTTCGTATTGCCCTAAGATGATGTGATATGGTTGAGATTGAAGTCCAAATTTGAGGGTTTTCGCAAATATAGAACTACAGGTCTGGTTATTCACTAAATAGAAACTTCAACAACCTACGTCTTTGGCAGCATGTCGTGTTGGGATGATCGATTGAAACATTGGAGAAACGTTGATCTCTATAGTAACTTGCATCTCTTCTCCTTTGTTCGGGCTATGATAAAAAAAAGTCTTAATTTTCAAGAAACAGATTGGGCACAAATTAAGGGACTAATTTAACATTAACCTACATAACAAATTGAACTTCCTCCTAAAACTTACTAAAAAAGACCTTTCCATACTCTTTAATCATACCCAGGATCAAACACGAAATTTTTTCTATGTGTGAGATTGGCGTGTTAACCATTACACAATCCAAGCCGATGTAGGAAGGAACAACTTACTTTTTACCCACCATTTGTTTTGGCAATGATCAAAGAAAAAGTCTTAAATTTTAAAAAAAATGAACTCTAATTAAGGGACTTATCTAGCATAAACCTACATTACAAAGAAGGAGAAAAACTTACTTTTTAGAAATGAAAGAAAAATGAACATTTCAATTTTCAAACCTCTAGTTACATTGATGTGGCCTGGGCACGAGACAAATGCCTAATAAACAGTGGACATTTGATAGATTGATAAATAAAGAAATAAATATGTGATGAGATGGATAGATAGGTCATTATCCGAACTTGCACAGAGAAAATTGCAAGATTATTGGGAGACCGTTCGAATTAAGTTAGAGTTGTTTATTTCAATGGTCTGGCAATTTAAAGCACTGAATGAACCAGGACCTAAATTGGCCTTGGGACATGAGTCACGAAATTATAGGAGCAGACAATTTAGAAAAGAAATACTTATTATACATATTTGTAACCAATATAAATTATGAACACGAATGCATATGTTGATAAGTGCATTTACTATTGAGTGTATGTATGTATATGTGTGACTGTTTATGTCCTGACAAATGTATTCACTATTACGGCTGTTTATAATATACTTTATATACTTGAGTACAAGTCGAATCCCCCACCCCTTTTTGAGCCTTCTCTATAATCGCTCCCTTCTTTGGCGAAGACAATTGATTGACTCAACCAAATACATTGTGAATCGATTTCTGTACTTTTTCATCTAACATATATAAGCTCATGCATCAACACACGCACAGATGCACACACAGATACGATGGAAGTTGTTTGAGTCTGGAATTGTTTGTAACTTGTGACTAATTAAGCGAACGAAGAATTAGAATCACCAGCAGACATCAAATTAATATCCGGTCCCATAGATATAGTCATTAATATGCACGTGTGCGCACATACAATTACCTATAAATATGTGTATATATATATATATATATATATATATATATATATATATATATGATTCATAATGTCTGTTGTAATTTGTATGATTAGGAAGAAGTGTTTTCAGTAATTCGTCGGATAAAAAAAGAAACAAGATTTTATATTTGTTGCTGATATTTAATCACAGTGCTTAATATTTACCAGGGTAAAATAGATCAATTAATTCATTAGTGAATTTCATGAAGGAATTAAACTTGGTGAATGTCAACGTTTCGTGCCTCATGAAATCCCTAGTGCTAGAGTACGTTTCGTTATTGTAATTATGTAACAAGACAGTCCACCATTATTTAGAAAACAGATTTTTGTATTATCCAATTAAAGTTCCTGAAAGTTAATGATAAGTTGTCTTTACTTCTTTAGTTGTAACACCGTTTGTTTCCGTTTTTTTCTTTGTTTTTTTGGGGTTTTTTTTGTTTTTTCGTCTTTCTTAGTTTCTATCGTGCTGTTTAACCATCTGAACATTATATAAACCGTAAAGTTTGGATATTTTTATAATATATTCCATATCTCATGGTAGTTCTTATTCCATTCATAAAGAGTATCTTTTTTTAAATTTTGGATCGATGACTCGTCATCATTAAGCCATGCTTTCACATTCAAAATTATCTATCATTTGTTTCTTCTGCAAAGTTGAATGATTCTGTTTTTATACGTGAACTCTAGACTACTTTATCTAATTATATTAGCTGAGAATTTAAATTTCATAGTCTTTAATTATATGATGATTATAAAGTTTTCATCAATTTTATTTCACAGCTTTGCTGTCTCTGTATACAGCAATTTAAGTATCGGTTCCCCAAGGCTATCGATGCTATCACGCTACAAGGTATATGTCAGAGTGTTGCAATATATAAACCGTTATAGCAGCTTCTTCATCAGGCTACATTAAAACACACATCACTTCCAACTCCAAAAAAAGATTTTGCAAGTTGATACCAGCTTACCCGAACTTTTCACAATCCGTCTCAAGATGATCCCCAGAAGACTAGACTTGGAGACCGGTGGAATCAAAATAGACGGTAAATATCAGAACAATCTAACACAAAATCGTCCTCTCTTGCAGAGATCCCTCATGACACCAACTATTGCTAGACGAACTGAATGAAGAAAGCGAGAAAATTGGCTATCACATGAACTTAAAAAAAAAACAAGGTCATGTACAACAAGGATATCAGGGATAAGCACACTGCAATCGAAACTGAAAACGCAGAGCTGGTGAAAGTACACCATTACATCTACAGGGGACAATGAATCTCCATGAAATCCTTAAAACAAGGAAAAGTCAAGCGGAGAATCCCTGTAGTTTGGCAATCGTTCCATAGACCAAGTTTAGCATTCAAGAACAAGGAAATCCTAATAGTTCCTGAACCGAGAACCATACGACGTGAACATGAAAGAATCATGGTCAACATCACATGTAAATATCAAGCACAATATATCACCAGAAAAACAGTCTTCATAGAAACTGTTAGAAAATAGATATGAAAATGGGCTGGTCATGTTGCAAGAATGTCAGACAACTGATGGATATCACAACTCACAACATGGATCGGCAGACATCACAAATGAAACCCTGGCCCAGCAAAATAGGTGATAACGAAAAAAATAGCCAAGTTGATATCAAATAACAAATGCTGAAAGGATGATGCTGATGATGATGATGCTGATGCTGATGATGATGATGATGATGATGACGACGACGACGACGATGACAAAAATTGTTTTTCCCTCTAAACTTGTTATTCCATGCTGGATTTTTGACCTTCAGGGCATTCCCAAAGCCACAAAAGACCACTTGTCTGCACCCATCCCCAACAATGAACTAAAAAAAAGGATGATGATGATGAAGATGATGATGATGCAAAAATTATACACAATTTAGGCAAGCAAGTCCCTTTCATTATTTTTATCTATTGTAGAGTTTAGTTGATTAGGAACACACTACTAATCTAGTTTTCTACTCAGATTATCATTTTCGTTATCAATGGTAATCCTTAAGAGATAAGCCTGATAGAGCAATAAAGAAAATTGGGAGCTGCCTGTATTTACATTTGTGAAGTTTCTGAAGAATTGATCTACCGTCTACAACTACCTTCCTGCTTCAGACTTATATGGTATGATTCTTAAATCGATCATCCCCAACATAGAATGCTGCCAAAAGACGTTGGTCGCATGACAATGTCTACTGAGTAACTAATTCTGGTGCTAGAGGTTGCATTAGGCATGAAACGTTGACATTCGTTGTTTTTTTCACATAGAAATTATTGATGAATATATATATCTCAAACCATAACCTCGCCATTGAAAAATGAGCATCCCTGAACAATTTTAAAAACAATACAGACGTGAAAATTACTAGAGCAAAAAGGGAGGAGCCGTAATCATTCGGGTTGTTGATAAGTACCTCTTAAAAGCTAACACTCAACTAAACGAAAACGAATTTTTTACAAAGAATTTCCTGATGATCACTTCACAATACCAAAACTCAATAACTCACTCCCTAAAAGAAATGTGCAATGATGACATAATGGATTGAAGAACACTTAATACATATTAACCCACTTCCACAAAACCTACTGAGTTCATCCTCCTTCCCAGAATCTGCAGATTGAATATCCCTTGGTAGACCAGTTATTGCCTCAACCAATTTCCACTCTACCAAACTATAGAAATATGTAAACTATCGAATATAACATCTGGATACGCAAGATAAATCCTATATTTGAGACATCATTGACCCCTTTGAACCAAATCAAACACATCAAAACAAACGAAAAACAGGGTTTTCTAGTCGCTATGGACGTCATATCCCGATATTCTAATATCGAACACGAATGAAGCATTCTACCCCTCAACAACAGAACGACTAAAAATAAAGAACAAATGCTTACCAGCCTACGCAGCAAATTGTAATACTCAATAGTTTCATCTTTAATAATAGACATCCCCTACAGATAATAGTCTATGCTACGGGCACAGTAGCACATCCCATGCCAAAATATCCATTGGCAAAATCAAAGAGACCTACGTTTGCAATGAGATAGATAAAGACTCCATCTTCTCTGTCAAATATATAGATGATATTCTTCATATGTATGCATGAGTTGAAGCATAACTTCTTCACACACACACACACAAACTCTACACACGACTTTATCAAATTGACAACCAGAAATCCACTAGCTACATAGCATTCCAAGCCACCTGCATATACATATATAATAATAGAAACCTCCGGACCAATCTCTATACAAAACTTGCAGCACAACTACCTTTACTCTAACCTACTACAGCATTTCACGAGCTCTAACACAAACGAGACTTTCTACATTTTCCATAATTCTAATTCAGGAAGCACCGATGTCATCTACCTCCTGTAATGTAATCAATGCAATTTACAATACACGGGCAATTCCGGGTGGCAATTCAACATTTGACTTCTTGACAGCATTGAATAACCCAATCGTCCCAACCTACTCCCAATAGAACAAGAATTCTTCAACCCTGGCAACAATTTCAGCGTAGACACGGAATTCACGATCATTGAAAAAAGAGAAAAATACACACTCACGTACAACTAAAATTCCAGAAGTACATGAAAATATTCGGACTAACAAACTCAAAACTCTGTCCTCTAACGGACTCAACACAACATTTAACAACCCTAACCACACTGATTTGTAAAACAAAATCCCCTCATCTATTATCATTATTCTATACTCATCAACTCACTTTTTTATACTATACTTCTACCCAAGCCAAAGCACCCCTTATTATTCGTATACTCTCATTTCCCAAAACTACCCCACATCCACATCCAATATATATATATATATATATATATATATATATATATATATATATATATATATATATATATATATATATATATTTAAAGAAAAATCATACTATGCCAGTAGATTTTCTTTCGATTTATGTTCAGGAACCATTTTTAATCAGTATATCAGGACAGGACAGAAGAGACTGTCAGCGATGAAAAATCAATGATAATGTCGGTAACAGTTCGTACAATGAAAATTATTTGAAAATTATCTTACCGTAGGAATACATTCGAATAAGAAAGGAGGGATTTTCTGTGGTCAGGAAATCTTGCACACGTTATTGACTGAATTGGTTTTTATAGTGCATTATCTCATATCTCCAGTATCTACCCCAGGGGGATATTGAACACCTATAACCTTGCAAGTTGGGTTGACCTTTGAGGTGCTTATTTCTCTAATTAATGCAATGTCCGCTGAGCCATTCTCGAATCAGATATAAAATGACAAAGAACCTGACCCTGAATGATAACGCTTGGGGCTAGGAAGTTAATTTATGGAATCAAACAGAGAAAATGTGGGTAAGTAATTTGATACAAATGTTGCTATCTTTAAGTTCAGTAGTATGATACGAACGTTGATATCTAGTTTGACAATATGATACGAATGATGCTATCATCTACTTTAATAGCACGATACGAACATTGTCATCATTTAGTTCAGTAAAATGCTATGAACGTTGCTATCATTTAATTGAAAAACATGATACGAACGTTGCTATCATTCAATTGAGTTACATTATACTAACATTGATATCATATAGTTTAGTAACATGATACGAACATTGAAATCATATAGTTTAGTAATATGATATGAACGTTGCTATCATTTAATCTAGTAACATGAAATGAATGTTGCTATTATTTAGTTTAGTAACGCGATACGAACAGTCCTAACATAACTAGGGAGGAAATGATTACCGTTAGACGATTTTCACGATGATTTGACTTGCTGTATATATATATATATATATATATATATATATATATATATATATATATATATATCATGCGTAAAGGCAGTATCGATAAAGCTAGAGAAAATTTGAACAATTGCATTATCTCAAGTCTTTGGAAATTCCTCCCTAAAAATGTTTTCATGAGGCTTCAGTTTGCAATGTAAGTTTATGATAAATTGATATATAAAAGAAACCGCTCCACAGTGAATCATGATAATTTTTTATAATGCAATTACATAACAATACTGCCACTTCAACTTTTCAAATCAACACAGCTGCCATTATTTTTGTGAAGGACTTGCTCGCTTGAACATTGATGAACGGTATGCGAGCTAAGAGAACCTGATTTTAATCTGAATGTGATCTCTGAAAGAACCCTTACTTTCATTATAGAGCCACCTTATAGAACTAACTGTACTGTATGAAATGAAATTAGGATTGTGTTAAAATTATTTATGGTCAGAACTGCAATCTGTGTGCTTGAACTCAAGAGAGATGTTATATTATCTTTTCATTGCTATGTACAATGAATCGGGTCAAAGTGGGTCAATTTTGTCCACATGATATTTCCGAAAGTACTCCATAAATACAAATTAAATTCTATCGAAGGAGGGACGATGGGATATGGAGGATGTGGTTGGACTTTGAGATGGACCCTCAAATTTGATCTCGATTTTAAAGATATTTGCTTTTTTTCATACATTTGATTATAAGCTTGTGTATGGCCAAACCATGTCCATAAAAGTTTTCAATGAATTTTATGAAATTTTATGGAATTTTATGAAATAAGCTCCAGAAGACGTGATCAAATTTTATGATAGATTCACGCAATATTACGGCCCAAACGTCGTAGTCATATGCCCACATCACAGTACATCGACAAAATACCGTGTCTGTCCACACGATATCTCGAAAAGGTCTCGATGAATTTCGAACTTTTGTGGAATGGTTGAAAATGAGCCATGGAAGATGTGATTGAAATCAAATTAAATGGTATTGACAGAGGTGTGCTCTCTGAGGGGTTTTATTTTGTTCCTTTGGAGCATTCAACTATTGTCCATGAGTGTTTAAGAGATTTTCAAAATCATTTTTTTTTACAATGTAAATTACAGTTCAATAATACTTTCATGCTGGTTTGTTCCACGCAGGGACTTCTTCAATTCATTCATTCTTATGTTGGTTTTATTTTGCTTCTCAAGTTGATTAACTGTGCTAAGATATAATAGGACTTTGGAACAGTGGATCAAGAAGTTCACGCTAGCTATTAACTTAGAGAGGCATTACTTTTTTAAAATCTTTATATAACCTAGTCAAAAGCGACAGTTGACTTTATTTATCCCAAATAATCATAGAATTAGCTTTTATTTATGATTGAGAACTGAATAATTCTGATCAACCGTGCCTGATATTCCATAAGTATGTTTACATGTAATCTAAGATTAAAACCAACGCAATGGATTGAATAATCTAATGGCTGAACACTTAATAGAAGTCACACGAACAACGAGTCATGTATGTTGTTATAGTTATTGATCCCTGATCATTTTTAAAAAATCAATAAAAAAAAATCAATAATTTATAGTTTTGAATAACATCCATTTACAATACATCATAATAATACCATAGAGAAATTTTTTAAAAACATGTAATATGAAATTACGTATATAATAAAGTCATCTCTGAAAGGGAAGTGGTGTTCAATCAACGCCGTAGGGGTGGCATCTTTATATTCCTGTTTTATTTTTAAATCCCAGAAACAGCTACATGCTGTACAATTTATGATCCTAACAAGATAAAGATACCACCCTATCAAAAAATGTGTTAGATATAAATCAAACACTGCTGAAAATTATACGAATAACATCAGCATATATTGGTTGGTTAATTGGTTGGATGGGTTTAATCAATCAATTTATTTGTCATGCTGATGTGCTGCACCGACGATGCTACTGGACTGAAAATATTAACATTTTTCTTCATTATGTACAGGAAAAATGACTGTTATTTGAAAAAAAATTGGAAAAAAAACATTGTTGAACTGGTCCCTTAATTTGTATCGTGAAGCTTTCAACGTGGTTTTCTTGGGGAAGAATTTCCCACTTTTTAATGAAACCAAGTAAACAAGAGACTGTCATTCCCTCGATCAAGTTTTTCTCAAGTTTTCAATAGATAATCCCAAACATGGCTTGCAACCAAAACATGTTCGCTATTTCACTTTCAATTGGGTGACTAACCAGACGCCTTTCTTCTTTCTTCAATTTATCTTCTTTTTCTATCTTTTCTTTCACTTTTTACACTCCGCCTATGAAAAACTTTATGTCTTCTTTTTCTCTTCCCTTTTAGGCCAGTAACTTAATAGTAAGTCTTTCTTTTTTTTTCTTCCTCGCAGTCATTTTGTTCAGTGCTCCCCCCAGATCTATAAGTTCGCCTACCTTCTCATATCCGAGTTTGACATTTTCTTTCTTGCTTTACTTGAATCATTCTCACTGTTCTTCATAATGTTTTATTTCCATTCTCCACCTTTCTTTTATTTCTCATTCATTTTTTCATTTTTTTTCTCCTTACTTTCTCACAGAAAACAGAGATGCCCTACGGATATATCAGACGAGAACAAAAAAATCTAACATGTTAATTTTGTTTGTTAACGCGATTGCAAAAGTAACACAGATACAGGGAAAAAAACAAAACACCAAGTAAGCCATGAAAAAATGTTAGGAAAAATATTCCCTGAAAATAAAGCCTTGGGCCCGGTTTTAGTCACAGAGCTGCCAATCGACCTGCGCATACGTATCACCCTTTTACATCTACTGATACTTCTGGGTATACTTTTTTTGCACAGGCCAGAGGCGTGGATTCCCTGATCAAGAACCACTACATGAAAGAGTTGTAAATAGTTGTCTCCCCTTTGGTCTGGAAAACTTTAGATTCATTTGAGCACGATTTAAAATCTAATTTGTTATTTATATTTAATCTTTATCTTAAGGAAGAGTTCACAACCATTTAAATGTATAGTAGAGACAGTTCGCCGAATCCATCCTCAGTACACAGGGAATCGTGAATTCGTAAATAGCTAGTTTGTTTAGATACTTCCAGTATTTTGGAAATTAATCATTATCAGTCCAAGAGTTCAAGCTCAGAAAATGATTCATTTATTTTTATTCATTCATTTTGAAATGGAACAATATATCAGGTTAGTGTTAAAATTGTTACGGTTTTTGCTATTTTATATTTGAAGCTCATTTTGGTATGAACTATTTTTTTAACTATATTGATGAAGATATTATTTTAAAGAATGAACCTCGTTCCAATCATTGGAGATGGATGTTTACTCTACTCTGTTTATTCTTGTTTGATCGAGGCAGTCAAATCAAATATGGGACGAAAAGCGACATTTTGTTTCATTTGCTGTAAACGAGATGTAAATGAACGGAGATTGCTTAGAATACCAACGAGGTATTTGACCATAGAACTGTCAGCGAAGGTGCAGGTCAACGTTGGTTCTCAAAGATTCGAAATGAAAGCTTTGAAGGCGTAGACATCCTTCTATGATTGGCGACATTCAAAATAGGGTTATTATTGAGATTGACCTAAGCAAAGTGTTTGCTGAGTACGTAAACCTTGACCATTCAACAATTGTTCGATATTTGTGCCGAATCAGAAAGGCAATAAAGGTTGACCTGTCGTACAAATGACCCTGAATTTTAAAAAAATAAAAGAGAAGGTTATCTGGTGCAAAATGACAAAGCAGAAAATCGAGCAAATCAGGGTACGAAACTATACCCCTGCCGCCCCCCCCCTATTTCTTTCCGATCGACGACCACTTTTCACAGCATTTTGCCCACTTCCTGCGAGGGAAGGTCTTCAACGATCAGGCAGTAGCTAAAAACGCCAAAAATAATTCATTGGTTTCATGATCTCTGAATTCTATGCTCCCTGAATTATTAGACTCGTTGGTAAATGGCAAAAATATGTAGATTCTGAGGGTTCTTATTTCGATTAATAACTCTTATTCTAACCTGAGATATACTGCTTTCAGGCTGATGGCTAAAAACTGCAACCTTTTTCCTTCACTGACATGATATATTGAGTTTGCGGACAGATATACTATCCTTGCTACTCTGGACGTTAACGTGATATGGAATTTTTTCCTTAACTGAGAAACGATTGGAAAGCGTAAATGGACGACGAATTGTCTTACACTGCTGAAAATGGTTTGATCCGATTAAGCAGTAATTTTCTACATTATAGTTGTTTTAATTAATGGGCTTCTCTGATTGGTATATTTGCCATCATGATGGCAATCCATTCCGCAAAACCACTCTAAATGAACTGACGTCAAGCCCAGATACTACTTAGAACGGGGACTGTTGAGGAATCCCAGATACTATTAGCGGCACTGAGATAATTCTACAACCATCTCAAATCAAGTTGCGTCGCCTAACGACAGAATTCCTTGCCCGATAAGCACCGGACTGTGCAACCGGGTCAGTTCTCTCAAGAACACGCTGCTCCAAAGAGGAGAATTGACAATCAGCTCCCCAAGGAGCTACCACACCTGTCACGAATGGTGACAACGACAAAGATTTGTTAATGTTCTTTTTACGCTATTTAAAATGTGCGTTTTTATATATGAGGATAGGTTGAGTTTCGTGTGTCAATTGCGATAGTATGGAACTTGAATGGGCGTGAAGATGATTTTTTTTCTTGGTGTAAGGAATAATATTGTGTGTTCGGGTTTTTTAAGGGGAGTATGTATGTGTTCGACCAGTCTTCACCATAACCATTTCAACAGTTCACCTACTATCCTCTGTGTTGGGGTTTGTTCCTCGAAATGAATATATAGAAAAAACATTTTTCTATTTTGACACCATGAATCCGATACGGCCCATCACTGGCAGATGATTTTGTATCCGTCTGCAAACGAACACAAGTAAAATCAGATATGATGCTGAATGACTTGGGTTCTGCTCTCCAGACTTCTGTCCCAATGCTCTTAGAAAGGTAGGGTCAGACGCACATTCTGACAGATGCACTAATGAGGTGAGGGAACCCGGCTTATTTCGCAATGTGAGCCAACATCAAATCTAACATTGAGTTGTGAGGCTTATTGGTTGCGTTTATGGATTATAGCGGACGGAAACCATAAAGTAATCGGTTGAAACGTTTTTGTAACAACAGTAGCAACAAAACTGTCCGATAACTGTTGCTTATTTATTCATTTCCTTGATTTCACAGCCTTCCTTCCTCTCCTCCTCCGTTGATAGAGAAGTATAATATCAGCTCATATTAACCATTTGTTTGCTGTTTTGTTTTTTGTTGTTGCTTTCTTGATTGAATGTATCTCGATGAAATGCTTTTCAGTCGATCGGTAGGTTCCGGTTACGTTAAACAACTGCAAGAGGTAGAAACATGTTTTGATTTTTATTCACCAACTGCAATTATGTCATATGAGGCGTGATGTCATGAAAAACTGTGACATCATTTAAAGATATATTAGAATCAATTTATATACAAATCAAGCGTTGGCATTCCACGGTGTCGCTGGGTGTCATTAGTTATTGATAACCTACGCTATCTTCAAACATGGCGAAAATGGGCTAAACCTTTCTATATCCTTCTAACTTTGTAGTAAAGAATAGTATATATATTCATAAAAATAAGCGTACACTAAGATCCCAAAACAAATTATTGAGAGAAATTGTGAACTTATTTTGATTTAAAGTTACTAATATTATCAACAATATATATATATATATATATATATATATATATATATATATATATATATATATATATATATATATATAGGATTTACGAATAAAACAGGCAGTTTAAAAAAAGTATCCAAGCAAAACAATTTATGTCAATACCTCATAAGCACAATTTTGTCGAGATACATCTTGTTATAATTTATTACAGCAACGTCAAACCAACTTCGTACACTTGGCAGTGAGCCGATTAGGATTTCAGTCCATTCTTTTTCAAATAGACACCGTAACAAGATCTTATCTGGAGATGCTACGGAACCGGTTCAGGTATTTACTGCACTAAGGCATCTCCATTTTTCAGTACGATGGAGCACTTCCCCTTGGCATTGGTGAGTTTGGAGTTACCTCAATATAAATCTTCCGAAGTGCATGGTTAGCCTTACGACAGGGGATATGTCAATGACAAGGTGGTTGTCCCCGCACCGTACACTCTTCCCGTTAATTTAGATGATCTGAAACAATGAATCATAACAGCTGTTGCTGTTGTAGATGACGATATGTTAACGCGTGTTCGACAAGAAAAGTGAAACACTGCATTGATATGACTTGTGACTAAAGAAGCACACATCAATCAACTGTAAGGAGGAGTTATGAACTGCTGATGTTTCACTACAAAATTGTGTATCGTGGTTAACTGTATCGAATCACCGTATCCCAACAAATTACCCGACCAACCAGCCAAAAGGGAACACTATTTGTGGGTGTGACAGGATGTGCATGTTCGTTTGTGTTCTCTAGGCGCTTCTGGTCAAATATTCTGGGGCTACGACCATGAGTATTTGCATGAGTACACCAATAGGCTCCATCTTAAAACATTTTTTTCTTTCAAAAGAATATTTTGGTCTCTATTGTCATTTTGAACTAAGCAAAATCTCATGCTGGTACTTCCTGATAATTTAAGATGGAAGATCTATTTTTTCAGATAATTGTAGATAATTTTAGATTATCAGTTCTGGTAGACGCTAAGGGTACGGTGATTCATTCATGCAAAGTACAGATATCTTGAATTGTTTTGCTTTAATGTATTCTTGAAACCTACACCCTTTGTGTTTGCGCGCGCGCGCGTGTGTGTGTGCGTGTATGCATGTGTGTGTGTGTGTGCGTGTGTGTGTGTGTGTGTGTGTGTGTGTGTGTGTGTGATGTTTTTGCAAAGCGGAAACTCCTACGCACATATTTAAATATAACGGCGTAAATTAAACAAACAATGATCACCAGTCAGTATGGCGCTTCTCTGGAATCCACCATAAAAGCATTCTCGTTTACTGTCCGATAGCGTCTTTTAATATTCCCAGCTTCATTCTTTTTTTTTTTTCTAGAAGGTGAACTTTTGCAGTTGCTTGCTCTAATGAAATATTCCGTGCAGTCATATTCGAAAATTGTGAAAAATCCATGTTTTACTCTGTTGTTTTTAATTTTTTAGTTCCCATGGAGTGAGACGGTTGAAAAATGAATTGTTGGAATCAAAAACAATATCGGCAATTTCGTTTCGTTTTCTTTTCTCTTTTTTTATAAATTCATTTTTCATTTATGTTATTAGTTGTGGTGAAACTACGTGCTCAAAAACCATATGTGTTGTTATAAATTTCCATTGATTACCCAAGCATTCTGAAAAATACAACGTTCACATAGCAGCAATTTATAAAGTGAATCGCTCGGTGAACATTCGACGTGAATTATTTCATTTCGTTCTCAAATAACAAAGATATTGGATTGATACAAAAGTTTACAACAATATCTGCGAAAAATCTCTCTTCGTATAAATTCATGGCTTCATTATTCCATCATCAAATGTTTTTCCTCATTTTCCGATGAATTCATCCCTCTTTTCTGCTAAATTGCACATCCCATCACATGTGTTCACCAATATAAATTTTTCCGGTAATTTTAAACAAAATTCGTAGCATCATTATTCAGCCATCAAAATATTTTCTCTGCTTCTATGACTTCATTCCACCTCTCAGCAGAATTGTTTATTCAATCATATAAGGATGATGAAAAAATTTTCGAGGTTTTTGACAAACTATTTATTTATATAAAACTATAGCATGTATAATGAAAAGTATTTTACCTACCTTCCTATATACAAAGCCATCCTTCAGCTAAAATTTGCGTTCTATCATAAAACAACGATTCCTGTTTAGACACAATTAAATCGTCGAGGTATTTTGATGTGTTAGACTTGCTGGAACCGGTCAGCAGGAAAAGAATGTTGTATGGAATGAGCCGGTGATACTTTGGCGGTAACAGGTTCGTCGGATATGCTGAATATTGAAAAATCTTTGGATCATTTCTTACGTTGCTTTTCACTTTTTGATACATTGATAAAGTGTAAACTCACCGTTTTTGTATCAAATGGTAAAGATTCTTACTTTCATTTATCCCCTCATTGGCATATGTTCTTTGAAGTTTGATGTATCACAATGTACGAGTGTTTTATTGTTCAAAAATACAGTTTTAATTTGTCAAAACAGTTCACGCTGCTTCAATAGATAATTACGGTATCTGAAAAAGGAGATCAAGCCCCAAATCACCAGTTGACAGCCACTCCTGGTCGAAGTGCATTCAACTCCTGATGCATCATTACAATTAGCCAACTGATCCGGCTCGCAATTTGTTTGCGCTGTGTCTTTTTTCAAAAGTTCTTTGAATCCATCAGTTGTCTACTTCAAATGTCTTTTAGAGCAGTGGTTTGGAACCAGTCGGGAGTCGGCAGCTGTGTTCTCACTGGATTTGCTACTGAAAATCTTACCGCAGAGTAATATTATCGTTCATAGCACAACAATCGGAAAACATAATATTGTGTACAGATCTATACCATATATTTGTATTCGATTAGATGAAATTTCATTTCGAGTAAATATGGTATAGAAAGGTCAAAGTTGTTTTCTTTATTGTACTTCATTAATTAGTCTTGAAAGCGAAATACTTGAAAAAGAGGTCTGCCAGATTATTTCGTTTATAGAAGAGTGCCTGAGTTTCCAAAGTTTATACACCGTTGGTCTAGATCATTCTTTACTTTGAACTGGATTTTAACGTTTCATAACTTTACAAACCATTTCTGACACATTCTCCACCATCATGAGGAACTTCAATATTCTGTTGCATAGCTTCCCTAGAAAGAGAGTATTTGCAAAAGTGCATTTTATATCCAAACATACTTTATAACGTAATTAGTGGGGGAAAAACATCACTTTTCTGCAAATGATACACAGATATCTCAAAGGCTTCTGCATTTGGTGACAGATTTCTATTTCTATGGACTTGTTTTGACATGGTCTTGCGTAGACTTGAATCTGTTGATTGTTTCAAAACGAAAACATTGTTGGATTTCATTTATTTTTTATGGAGAATCTTATTGCCCGTTCTCTTGATTGATTAAATCTTCAAGACTTAATACTTTTGACAGTCCTAACAAATTATGGCACATTTCTCTTTCGAACATCTGCTACCAGACTTGCAGTGTGAAGGTGTCAAGTCAGACACTGGTTATCAGGGTGTGAAGATCACTAAGACAGCTTTTTTTTTCATTGTTGTCCACGTGTCTTCGTCTGTAAATACAAATTCCATCGTATAATCCCTCTGGTGGAACTATTTTTTCATGGTTTGAATTGAATAAAGTAAGGTCAATTGCACATAACCACATACGTATGTGTATACACAAATAATACACATACTTACTCACTCATACACACCACACACACACACACACACACACACGCACACACACACACACATACACACATACACACATATATATATATGTATATATATATATATATATATAAATATATATATATGCAAATGCCCAATATCTCCTTTCACCCTAAATTCTCATCTCGTTTTTTCTCGGTCCATTCGTCTCTTCCAACACTCCGAATACGTATTTTGGGATGGACGTATTTGGTTCGATAGAATGTATTATAAATTGCGTTATATTATAAAGAAACTCACTTGAAATTACAATTACACGGTCGATATATCACTGAATATAGACAATGTAAATAGATTAAAAAGTTAAAGAGAATAGGGATGCTGCAGTAATCGAACCTGCTCCCGATAGATTGATCAATTCAACGTTGCCACGCTCTAACCGATGAGGAAAACAGCCAGCCAGTTGAGCCCTAGCCAAATTACAATAAATTAATACGTAAATAAATAGCCCTATTTTCTTTAATTTTTAACCTACTTACATGAGGACAGTAAGCAGGAGCTCGTATGATCTCCAATTGAATGAAAACAAAGATAATGAATTAATGTAATAATGCCAACGTATTTCAAATTGGTACACATGTCCTACAAAAAAATAAATAAATGAGGCTGCCTGGCTCTAATAAACCTTCACAGCTACCTTTCTATTCTATTACAGTCAGCAAATTAGCTAAAACAAAATCGAAAGATTTTATGTTCAGAATATTATTGTTTTCTTCTACTGCAGTACAGTGTATATGACCGGTCTCTGTGAGAAGATGAAAAAAAGAGGGAACATACCCTGAGATCTACACATCACCACTGAACTCAGGAGCAATGGTTTATATGGATAAAGCAGGCCAATATTGAATGCAACCACTAGTATTTATAATAGTGACACAGCCTTATTTATGAATTCTCGGAGAGGTATTTAGTTGGATTTGTGTTTTTATAGAACATGATAGCGTAAAATAGTTTTCACCATCGTAACTTTTATCTCTCTTGATTCACAAATGTTGCTCTGTTATCCGTGAAGAAGTAAAATCGATTCTCACATGAGTCAATTAGAAGAATACATTATTTAGCAACATATACAGGATCGACTTTCACAATAAGCTAAATTTTACTCGAGTATATATATGCGTATATATATATATATATATATATATATATATATGTGTGTGTGTGTGTGTGTGTGTGTGTGTGTGTGTGTGTGTATGTGTGTGCATATATTGTATAATCATACAAGGTATTGTTCAGTTATTTACAAGATAAATTAGAATAAAACCTTTGTACTGGATACCATTTTCCAAATCATGTTGTTGTTTATCCTGTCAAGCAAATTGATTACCTCCCTTGTTTCAAATCTTTCCACTTTCCACTATTCAACACTTCCGTCCCAGAATTCTAAAAAACAGCCATATTCCATGGATAGTCCAATTGCGGTTTTTCGATGCACTTTAAGTATCGGTAATGATCACATTCCCGAGCAAATATCTCCACAAACTTGAGTAGGAAGAACGCTGGAATCTCTCTCTCTCTCTCTCTCTCTCTCTCTCTCTCTCTCTCTCTCTCTCTCTCTCTCTCTCTCTCTCTCTCTCTCTTTCTTGATGTATCTATCCCCAAGCTCTTCTCTTACTGATTTTTTTTTTTATCATATCGGATGCTATTTCCGTAATGCCCTTCGGCATGAAACAACCTGGAGCTGAATTCGCCGATGCATTTTTCAACTCGTATGGAAAAATATTACTTCATATAAAAAAAAAAATGATTCGAAAACCATTTGTTGTTGTAGTGGTTATTTTGCATTACCCAGAATATAACGCCAGGAAATTTTCGTGATGTGAACGAATCAGGTTTTACATTGAATGGGAGAAAATGAAGACGTTGTTATTGTGTGTGTTTTTATATACTAGTGTCTTTATAAGAACATGAACAAAATCTTCTGCGTTAAGCTCATAGCATATATAATAAAAAGAAAATTTACAATTCATTTTTATATGATCTAGATTCACTCAAGCCTAGGTCCTCTTATTGATGATTATAGTCACCGTCTTTTGGCTATTGTACGCGTCGAGCTTTCTCAGGTACCTAAATCAAATGAAAAATCTCTCTAGATTAGCAAACTTTAAGTAGAGGTGGCCCAACCCTCAAGAACAAAAAAAATTCATTATTCTATAAGACAAAGATAGTCACAAGCTGAGAACATTTCAATATTCACAGAAGAAAATCATGCTCAACATCATATGGAGAGCATGGTATATTTCAGGAAAAAAAAAGAAGTCATAAAAACCATTAGAAAACTCAAATGGACATGGGCTGGCCATGCTGCATGAATACCAAACAGCCACCGGAGATCCTGTCTCATAACATGGATCTCCAGAGAACATATACAAAATTTTTAGAAAGTATAGGCTCTGCAGCGCAAGAGAGGTCTTGCAAATCTTTGAGAGGCCTGCGTCCAACCGATGTCCAAAGAATGATGATGATGATGATGATGATTGCACTCAATAAGATTCTTGTATTCTGGAACGAGACTTTTCATTCAATACACGGATGATATATTGTCCTAGTTAAGTGCAGCGAGGGAGAACATATTGCACGAATGTCGGCAGCGAAGCACAACAGCTTTTCAAGTGACATGCAACGGACCTTTTAATTTCATTTTATTATCCTAATTCTATGAGCCTCGAATCAGTGGCTTTTCTGACCAACCAACCAAGTTAGCTACAGACTCTTGTCTCTTTGAATTTCTGTGTGTCAGTCGGTGTATCTCTCCGGCTGCTTTAAGTCACATTCCAGGGGTGACAACCTCGAAAATCTTCCTGAGTACACCACTAGGCACTATCTTATAACGTTTTTTTTTTTCTTTAATCAAAAAGTGGTTTTGGGGATCTCCACGGTCTTTTTGAACCAACAGTGCCAATTGTTTTTCATTCACCGGGTCGTAGTTGATCGTGAGTTCAATTCTTAGTTCGGGCATGGAAATAGTCTGGATCAGCGGGTGGAGCAGGGAGATTAGAAGACATTATTATTAATGTGTCTATATTAATATCTTATTTATCCGTGTTGAGCATGAATGTATCAGATAACGTGGGAGTCGGACATGGTTTCTGGGCTAGAGCAAATTTTCTCACAAACACAATGCACCCTTGTAATACCTCACAATATCGTCAAGGTTTTAAGCTGCAAGAATGCATCCATTTACTTTTCGTTCTTTCTTTTCTTTTCGTTTTCCTTTCTTCCAATAATGTTTACCGGCCCAATTTCATTGTGTATTTCTTATTGTTTGATTCTCTCTGGGCATTTTTGACCAAAAAAGCCAAACTTTTGTGTCGGTATTTTATCAGATAATTCCGATATAGAACTCTATTTCTTTAGATAATTTTAGATAAAGCATCTATTTTCTTCGAATTTTTCTAGATAACTAGTTCTTGTGCGCGGGCTGTAGTATTTAATTATTCAAGGTACAGATATCTGAATTTACCGTTTCTCCCAAAACAATGTAAAACCGAAAAGACAGAACTAGAGACAGTAGACCACTGCATCTACCTAAGACAACAAATCTCCATGAAATCTTCAAAAGTAGAAGAAATCAAGCGAGAAATTTCACCGGGTTGGCAAGCATCTGACAAGGCCGGCTTGACCTCAGGAACAAGAAAATCCTGCCAGAAGACTGACCCTCAAATTGAAAACCATACATCATGCATAAGCGAGAATCCTGCTCAGTATAACATGTAGAAATAACAAAACAGCACAATGTGATCAGGGAAAAAAACAGGAGTCCAAATTTCATCGAATCCATTACAAAACAAATATGATGGGCTGTTCATGTTGCCAGAATGTCAGATAACTGCCTGACAAAACGACTCAAAACATAGATCCCTATTGTATACAAACAAAACCGTGGATGACAGAATATAAGATGGCGAGGACAGCAAGACAAGCCCACGGAGTATTGGCTCATTGCCGCTCACAATGAAAAGTCTAGTGAATGTTGAGGAAAGTTTATGACAAACAACCGATGCTATAAAGCTTCTGCTGCTACTGAGGATGATGATAATGTTTGCTAAATTTGCAGTTTTCCTTATTGATAATGCAGTATTTTGATTAATTTTGGAAAAAATGGAAATGAATTCCTGAATAATTAAGAACTGAAAGAAAGATCCGAAATATTTAAGCATCAGTGTCCGATTTCCATTCTTCAATGTGCATATGTGCACGCACGTATTTATTCATCCCATTTATCTACAATTGACAATCGCAAATCACTATTCACCTATCGAGAAAATTGATCGAGAACACATGCAAACTGGCCTTACGACCTGTATATATTTTATTTACGAAGTGATGAAATCCAAGTCTTTCTGAGAACCAGGTCAGATTTGAAAACAGTCAAAATTGGGAAATGTCAAGGAAAAAAAATGAAGAATAATGCAATCTGTTTTGACAACGTAAATCAATGTTATTGAATTTCTTGAAAACGAAAGACGTTTATTTATTTATGTATGAATATATCTTTTTTTTATGTACTTTGGGCTTTTTTAACTTCTTTTTCCTGTGTTGGTTGGATTCCCCATTTCGATTATTCAAACAAACGAGCGATCCGATTGGTTCCTACAAAGCTGTTCTCGACCAATGATGTTCTGGGGAAACGTTTTTGTTTCCCAAACAAATCTCATTTATTTATAAATTTGATTTTAGCATACTGGTACATTCTTCTTCATATTTAGACATAAATATACATATGAAGACTGATGCATAAATAGACACTCCTCTGTGAGTTTCCTAGTCTACAATGGGACGCCAATGTCAGCGTGTGTACCGAACTGCTGTTGTATGACCGAGCTGTTTATTCTTACGTCTTTTGCAGTTCTTTTCAAGCAACTCATATGATCACTTTAAGACTGTAAACCCAACTTCACTCCAGATTTTGCTCTCTGTAAGTTCCTGTTTTATCTCGTCGGAAGGGGAATTTCACTTGTGATTCAAAGATAATGTAAAGTTAGAGGCATTTCCCTCTGAAAGTATTTGGAGAAAACTTTTAAAAACTAACATGGGTTTCTTCAGTTTTCAAGATGTTCTGGTTGGCTGGATGAATCGAGATATATATATATATATATATATATATATATACATATATATATATATATATATATATATATATATATGTCACAAGTACAGGCCTCATCAATGGACAGTGTAAATGTTTACTCCATATTATGTTTTTCGGAGATTCCCTCAAAATATGTTTTTCGTGTCATCAATTTACGATGTAAGTTAATTCTAAATTGATTCCTTCGTTTGTTACAGTTCGGTACAGACTGGACTCACGCTTGTTTTGTCTCTAATTTGGAGTGGCTGGACAAAAACCATAAAAAAAGTCTCTTCTTCATTGGTTACTTTTTTCAGTGTTCAATAGATCACCCCTAACACAAATGCAATCAAAACTTGGTCGTATGATAGTTTCTATTGAGAAATTCACCAGACATATCCCAGTGTGTGTGTTTTTGTGTGTGAGTGATACACAATGTTATACTAACTGAGGATTATCTATTTATCACCAATTTTTAGTTGATCACCCCCCAATGTAGTATGTAACCCCGAAACTTTGGCCATGTGACAGCTCCTTTTGAATAATTAACCAGACCAGTTTTGTATTTCCTTAACGTTATATTCTAGCCAAATCTGTAAACGGGGCAAGTAATTCCAATCCTAGAAGTTCCAAAATCTGATTTTTCAGATCTGGGATGGATAGCCATCTTTGTAGAGAGAAAACTAAACACTTGCCTCCGTGGGAAGATAGCATCAGAGACTGAACGTTGGTGGAAACTGGAGAGAATCAATATGGAGACTGAAAGTATAAGTCAGACAAATGCAATTCAATATGGCTTCCAGTACTCAACAGGGACAAAGTATTGACATTCAGGCTTAACAAGGAAAAGAAAAGGAAATCGACATTACCCGAATACTGCTTAATATCTTGGCTATCATTGGAGTATTATGTTCATCACAATCATTATGGAAGAGTGTTCACCAACATCACGTTTAAATACTACATTTGATAAAGACCGTACAATGAATCGGTCGAAACGTTGTGTTGATAACACAAACAACAAGAAGGAATTCAATCAACCAAAAATTCCCTGACCTTGTCCTTTGAAAGTTTTTAGTCACAGAATACGACCTATGGACTTTAGTACCATCGTAACACCTGCTCGACCACACATGTAATCTGTTAGCTAAGAGTGGTAACGTGCACATCGAAACCCGTTTTAAAA
>OY735216.1:6568053-6613053 GCA_963457665.1 Thysanoteuthis rhombus | reverse complement strand
CTAGGATGGCAAGCCTTTGGTAAAGCAAGCTCCAAGCTTCAAAAACAATTCAATCCTAAAAATCGTAAAAAGAAAAGTATACAACCAATGCATCCTCCCAGTAGTCACTTATGGAGCTGAAACATGGAACCTAACCAGAACATAGATTTACAAACTGAAAAGCATACAATGCGTGCATGCGAGAATCATGCTCAACTTAATATAGAGATATCACAGAGTATATCAAGAAGAAAACGGGAGTCTGAGACATCATAGAATCTATTAGAAAACTTAAAATAGCAATAAGCAGGTCATGTTGCAAGGATGAAGGATAACCAATGGATATCACGACTTGCAACATGGATCCCCAGAGATTAGAGGTGCAACGGAGACCTGCAGAATATTAGTTGGAGAGACGAGCTAGACAAATTCAGAAAGCACTGGTTTCGCGACGACCACGATAGAAAGTGTGGTGAAGCCTTGGGAAGGTCTATGTCCAACGACTGACGTTAAAAGACTGATGATGATGATGATGATGATGATGATGATGATGATGATGATGATATGTTATGAAACAGTGTCCGGGCGTTCCAAATGTTTTGTCTACAGGGATGGGAATTAGTCAATAAACCATTTTGATTAACTTTCTTAATTTTTCTAAATAAATAGCTAGCTGACAGACGTTATTCCGAAGTAACATTTGAGTTTTATGCATGAATCTGTACATTTATTTTCTCAAAATATTTATACTACTCTTTGCTAAAATATGAAGTTCATTCAATGTTGATTTAATGTAAATATCATGTTTTTTTAATTTTTATTTCCACTCAGGGATCAAAACATTTGTCTCAGACTATTTATTTTTCATGATGCAAAAGACAAAACTTAATATTGATTTATTTGAAGAAATTAAATTTTTGATTTTATCTATAAGATACGATAGCCGAATAAACCGCTACAGAATGGCTGCATATTAAATGTGTTGCAGAACCAACCGACCTTTTCTTGTTGTTCACAAATCAGATTAGATCCATTCTACTGGGGGTAGTAATAATCACAGCACACACACACACACACACACACACACACACACACACACACTCACACACACACACACACGTACAATCTACGCACACATTCATTTGATTTTTCAAAGTTTGTGTTGATAGGAGCAAGAAACTGAAAATTGATTTTAATATCGAATTGCTCTTCCACTCTTCCATTAGTGACTCGCACTCCTCGACATTTATTTCAAACTTAGAGGCACCATTTGTGTCATGTCATCCATTTGAATGTCTGTATTTTCCCCGAAAGACATCACTTTGCACTTGCAGTGATTGCACCAACTATTTTCAATTACTTTCTTTACAAGGCTTCCGTATCTTAGGAAAAAAAGATAAGTTCTCCAGTAGATTAGCAGTTCTATGTAGTTTGAAATCCAAGAAAGTGATTAATCATTCACCTGACTGTCATAGAAGAGAATGTCGGCGTGAAGGTTTTCAGAATATTTAGAGGAAGAATCACCAGCGTGTTATACTGTTACTGATGGCATATCACTTCCACAATTTGATTCTACATGATTCATGCTCGTTTTCACAGGTTTAGATGATTTTCCAAGAGCTTTGCTTTGTTCTGTCGTATAATCACCATCGTGTCATGAGCAGAGAGGCTCATGACTGGTGTTATCAAGAGATACGTGTCTCATATTCAGTAACATGGTGCGATTAAAAGTAAAACATGACATGTAACTAACTAAATGACTGTCACTAGGCAAAAGTGACCAATAATCATACCTCGAAAGAATTTTTTGCGCACAGCATTCGCGACAGGGTCTTTCAGTGGCCCTTCGAGCATACTTTGATGGGGTGGTAACATGAAGCTGTGGCTGCAAAACATGACAACTTAAGATCAGTTAGGAGAAGAAATACTTGGTTCCTACATAATATCCTCGGCATCAAAATAAACGACCGTATGTTATGTTGAGGAGACAGACATCGCAACCGTTTCCTATCGAAATCACCATTTGAGGCTCCCCATAACAAGACCTGCAAATGAAGCCACCAGGCCAAAGAAAAAGAAGATGGCCGTAAATGAGATTGCAACTGACTGTGCAGAGGAACAACCGGAAGTAGATCTTGGCTAAGGACTTTACACTGTGGAGTGCTTTGGTCGCTATAAGTGTCATGCGACTCAGTAGCAACTGAGTCTATATTACGAACGCCAAACATTTCAATAGAGGCGGTTTGACTATTTTGCAGCCGAATGAAGCAAAATATCTAAATCTCAGAACAACCAGTATTCTTTTTTTTACTATTATTACTGCAGATAACTGGTCTTAGACAACCTATTGAAATACAAATGTCCCCAGTTAAAACGCAGAAATTTAGGCTCCAGAAAGATAAAACCGATTTATAAACATGTCGAATTTAGTAATTTTCGAGCTGAATGTAGCAATTTTGAAGGTAAATGTAGCTATATAGTAGCTACATCCAGCTATTTTGGTGCTAGAATAATATTTTTGGTCCATTATCCACCTCTGTTATTACGCAATTCTCTCTATAACGAACCCATTTATAATAAAGGAAGTCTGTATCATATCTCGGTTATTAAATATAAAACAGTTTTCAATTTCAGTTTCAGAGAAACCTCAACAAAATTTCGTGGCACATATGCCTTATGTTTCCCTTTGAATAGAATTCAAAACAATTTTTTGTTCTCTCAAATTCCTCAACTGTAATCCCATGCCAGATAAACATGCTACAGGGCACACCTAAAAATATCTCTTATCAAATTGTGTGTTGACATAGAATTAATTAATTGATATTTTTCTTAATTCTTTTTTTTTTTTTTCTAGTTCATGGGGACAGAACCTCTTCCAACGAAGTGATCATATATGGTGCCTCGCCCCAAAACTTATAAACATGAAAGGGGGGGGATTTTAATTCATAATTAAGATAGTAAGTTGGATGAAACGTAGAATTGAGGAATAACATTCAATGCATTGAACGGATACAAATATGATATTGACCAAAAACAATACCGCCTTCGATTTGTTATTAATACGGACTAGTTTTTTACTTTCAGTTGCTTTTTTTTACAACTTGAATCGGATCACAGCTCTAAGACCACGAACAAACAGTGCAATTAAATAAGAAAAGTAAGCCCACAGTGAGAATCATACTCACACCCTCTAGCTTTCGGGTTTATCTTAAAATATTATTAATTGCCCCCAAAACAGGCTATTCTACAGGGGCATGATATGCTTCAATACAGTTCCTGTCAATTGTCAAACAATAATGAACTTTGCAAAGCTGGTAGATCACATTGATGTGAATTGTGTCATCTTTGTCCTTCAATATTTACACTTGGGCTTAGTAAAAATCTACAAGCGCCCGTTGGCAGAGGGATTTTTAGCTCTATAGAATAAGGTATCATACTCATAGTGTTAATGTGCTTCAGTTAGGATGTCAGAGATGGTAAACAGACCGTTGGTAGCTTATTCGATGCAAACAATCTTGTTCATGTACAGAGTGCTGAAAAGTCAAGTAATAGAGACGTGACTTTCTCAGCGGGTGCTTCTTAGTTGTTACCATGGACGGGAATTGAACCCAAGTTTGTATCAAGAACTCAAATGCTTACTTTCAGCCCTATTCTGAAATCAGTATCTTTAGGAGAGAAAGAAATCACATTAGAAATTATGTTTTAATGGCATCCTTAAAGGCAGCGTAATGCGATGTGTATATACTCGCGATTACAGTTAATAGTTGAACAACTGTACTGTGAAAAATTGAAGTCAAGAATATTAATTTTCGTTGGAGAATAAAAATGGTTAGAATAAATTCTAAGTAAGACATCACGGACGATTTTTACTCGAAAACATCTAAGATGAAAAGGCAAAATATCTAGGAAAGTCTTGATTCTGGACTATCGAGATTTTATTATTGAAGCTGTCAAAATAAGGCCCTCAAAATACAGAAAAAAGCCTTTTTCCAAAGTCCAAACAGTGTAATCGAGTATCAATGTCAATTTACAAGTCTGTAGCCAAAACAGTAAGGTCAGGAGCGCTAGAACATGCAAACAAACACAAACAAACTTGTACAACGATACTTTAATACACGTTCTCCTATTCTGCAGCGTACAACTCTGATTAATTCTTTATTGGCAATATTGTCGCTTTGTTGGTCAACATTGTTTTCAGACTGAATCAGGAACCACAAAAGTAAAAAAAAAAAGAAAATTGTTCGTTCATCGAACAAGAAAACAAATAAGTGTACATCATAATTTCAAATTCATAAATGTCGTTGAGTTTTCAGTTTGTTTGTTTTTTTTTTCCAAACACGACACTAAGGAATCGATATTCTGAAAAATCAGACGTGGACATATACAGCTTCAGTTAATGCAAAATTTGATTTGGTTTCTTAACGCTTTCTTCTTTTCCTTTTTCACCCAAGGAGCTTTTTTTTCTCCGTGTTTTCATTCTGTATGTATCACTGTTGTTTTTTTCTTCCTCTTTATCCTTCATTTTTGGTTCCATGGAATCTCGCTTTTCCAAAAACACCAAACTAATGGAGATCACAGTACTGGAGTTGACCATTAACCGGAAATCTCACGGAAATATCATTAGGGTCAATATCCGCTCTGTAACGACAAAAGAATTCGACAATGGTGGTTGATTGGGTTGTGTGACAATGAACACACTCTTTTTTTTTTTACAAAAAGAAAGATCCATTTAGGGTGAGCCCTTATTAACGCATATATATATATATATATATATATATATATATATATATATATATATATATATATATATATATATATATATATATATATGGTAGCTGCATCAACGTTGCGATGGTCTTACCATTGAGATAAGCAGCTGCTGGCTAATGCAAAAGCCAAATATCCACTTTCAACCCAAATTCTTATCTAGTTTATTCTTGGTCTCTTCGTTTCTTTCAACGAAACAGTTATGTATTTGAGAACTTGACATATTTGGTTGGACAGAAGGAATTATAAATTGCGTTACATTATAGAGCAACTTATTTGAAATGATCTGCCGTTATTACACGGTTTATAAATCACTCGCCATAGACAACGTGAATAGATAAACGATTACAGAAAATGGGGCTGTGGCAGTAATTTGATCTATCACCGATCGGGTAACTGCTTCAACGTAGCCGTGCTCTTACCATTAAGCTAAACAGCGGCTGGTAATGCAAAGGCCAGAGAAAATCACTTTCAAACCGAATCTTCGTCTTATAAACTTTTTCTCGGTCTTTTCGTAAAAGTGACACTTATGTATTCAAAAGATGGACATATCTGGTTCGACAGAATGAATCATATAATATAGATTATAAATTGTGTTGTATATATACATATACGTGCATATATATATGTGTGTGTGTGTGTGAGAGAGAGTGTGTGTGTTTGTGTGTATGTATGTGTTTGTGTATGATTGAGATAATCCGACAGAAATAATTATAAATACTTTTTATTATGGGATATTCTACTTGAAGTAGTTATAACGAATTCTGGAGAATGTAAGCGTTATTAATAAATCATCTAGAATGAAGCCCCCAAAAGACCAACAAAGCATTTTTTCTTCCAAAATTTAAAAAAAAACATATACCTAGATAGTGTCTCGTGAAATACTGATTCCAATATTCAAGTTGGTAGACAAAACAGTATTGTCAGAAGTACTTGAACACACCAACACTGACACCTAAACAAGCACACAGACACACCCACGTCTAAACCGATAGAACCTTCTGACATCTTGAAAGGCCACGATGGTTTTACAGAGCAGTTTTGATTGGCAAGGTTATTTTAAAACGGAATCAGTTAATAGGTCGAATAGTTGGATTCTTCTCGAACTGACTTCAAATCATAGTAACAAGTTCTTATCTCTGGAACTCAGAAAAAAATATTTTTTCTCTGCTATATGCTTTCCTCTAAGAATGTCGACATATTGCTTCATGTATGTATATATGTAAACACACGCAAGTGCGTATCTGCGAGGATATTGATTGACCTATTTCATTTTTGATTGTCCTCTGGAAACTGAAAATTTTGCACGTTTTTTTTTTATTAGTGTTAGAAGCCAATAACCAAAACTGCCACAATAACTGTCAACATAGGTTTCTTTCAGTTTTTGAGTCGGTCTATCTATCTGACTGGCTTTGTTTATATCACACACACTTGTGACAGACCAATAGAGCTAGAGGACTTACTATGGGTACATTCAATTCATATAATTCCTGAAAAAAATCAATATTCCCATGAATAAAGTAGATTTCTGGTGGGCTTTCAATTTGCAGTATAGGTTTATGCTAAATTGATATTTTTGTTTGCATTTCCTTTAAAGTTGAAATTTTTTTAGTGATCAGTGTCCAAGAAAGGCAAGAAAAGTAACTTTCCTATTGATCATCTTTTCTTTTGATATTTTGATTGATCACCCCTAATACGGCTTGGTGCTAAAAGACAGCTGTCATAAGACAGTTTCTATTGAGTGATTCATAAGATCAATTTCTCTTTTTTTTTCATGGCTGGAAAAGTGAGGACTTCTTTGTTGAACATGACCAGATATATCGATCAATAAAATTCAACGTTTCTAATTTAAGGTCTGTCCCTTCTCTTAATCGCTCAAAAAAAAAAAAAAAAAGAAAAGAATGGCTAATATTTATTTAGGTTTCCGAGAACATGGCACAGATTGTGGAATATGTTGATGGTGTTCTCACTTCAGGAGTTTTCAATTTTATAAGTTTGTCCTATACCAACCCCCGTGGCTAAGTGCTAGAAGGCTTGCCTGTGGTACTTTACATCGTACATTCAATCCTTTGCCGAGATATGCCCAGTAACTTCTAAAATGTTACTCAACACCTCTCTGTTAAGCACTAAAGATAAAGGGTAGGACTGAGGATACCCGATGAAGACTGGGCACCGTCAGATTAACTTACTTGAGACTCAAACATGATAGATGCCTCAACGATCCGCTTCAAGGAATGGGAAACTCTAGAATGAGTTGAGGGACCAAAAATAAAGGACCGTGTTTTTACAACTGACACAGCGATGTTCAGAACAAAACGTTGAACTATAGTGCTAACACACTAGGTAGATTTCGATCAAATTATTGAACTAAATACATCTGAATTTGTTACGCTGGAGTAACAAAGTTTTCACCATCAAATTCGAACCATTATATAACAGCTTGGAATGGAAGTTTTAATCAAAATAAGAACCTTCATAATCTTTTTATTTTTGCGAACTAGAACTGTTCATTTATCCGGGAAGCATAGGATTATTTGGTCCTTGAGCCAATGAATTCGTCGAAGGTGCTTTGAGCAGTTGTATGGTTCTTGAAGATAAAGGAAGTGGTTTTCGGTTTTAGAGAGATCTGATGACAGAGCTGGGTGAGGTACAGTATCATAACCAAGTTCGTTCAATTTCATACGGGTCATTCACATGACATTCGATCTTTCTTGCTCTTCATCCTGCAGAATTTGTGCTATATTTCGAGCTTTTTGGCTCATCCTCTTAGGTGCAAATGTCGAACAACTGCTGGATGGTCAATGTTTAATTTCTCTGAAACCTCCAGAAATCTTGGCAGGGTGTGGGTTCAGTGGTAATCCTCAATAGGATCTGGTCAATTTCAAAACGACATTTGCATTTTCAAAACTTTTGTCTCCGTTCCAAAATTTTTGGAAACATCGCAATGCTGCCCCAAAAGCATGGTTAATATTGCAATGGGTTCTAATTTACGCCCCATTCTAATCTCAAACAGCAAAATTGTTGAATTTGCTTTTTTTTTTCAATTTTGAGTTGACAGCATCAATAGAACCGGAAATAATGGTGATGAGAAAATGTCTAGCTTAGATACATAAAGCAGAATGCATGCTTTAAAATGGTTTGTCTCATGAACATGGTTAGATAATGGTGTATTCCAAAAATAAGCATCCAGATTTAAGATGAGAAAATGTGCCATTATGTTCTCACCAACCTCATATAAGCCGATTTGCATGATTATAGACGGAAAAAAATTGCTGTCAAAATTCATAATTCATCTTGCAGATTAACAGAAAGTTTTTGGGTTTTTTTGTCTGAGACTCGGGGATATGTTTCTGTTAATACCAAATATTGAATTTTTAACAATCGATTTTTCGGATATTTTTGACAAAATTGCAAGGAAAAATATCAAAACTAAACGAATTGATATGCATAGTTTGATAAAAAAAAAGTCTGATGGTAATTCAAACTTGCCTGGATGTTGAGAATCAATAAAATACAAAACCTTACAGAAATCTGTATACAGAGGTCAAACAAGTGGAGATGAATGTAGATATAAGGCTGACCTACGGCAACCAATAGTTCAATGTATCTAATCGAACGAAAGAACTTTTTATACCGAGAGCTGGGGTAGACAGAAAATGAAAATAGGAAGATAATCGTGAAAGACTGAAAATCTAGATGATTGAAGTTCTGGTGAGAAACGATCACGTGACCAATGTTCTTTTGAAGCATGTTGTCTATTTGGTGATCAGTTGGAAATATTCAAAAAAAGAATGTTCACTGAATAAATTACTCCTCTCGCCTTTTGATCACTAATAAGTCGCAATTCCCAAGAAAACAAGCGTTAACTCTACCAGACATCAACTAAAAAATACATTTAACAGAAACCCGATTTTTCAATACCGACCCACTTTTAAAGTATTTGGGGGAGGGGATTGAACTCTTGCTAGGGAAAACCAAATAAACCATTTTTTAGACACGATAAATAGTAAACGACCACAAAACAGCACAGTACATCCGAGAAAAGACAAGAGTAAGGGACATCATACAATCCATTCAAAATCTCGAATGGCAGTGAGCTGGCCATGTTGCAAGAATGGTGGACAACCGATGGACATCGTGACTCACGACATGGATACCCCGAGATCACATGCACAACCGAGTCCGACAGAATATTAGATGGAGAGACGAGCTAGACAAGTTTAGGAAGTACTGGCTCCGCAACGCCCATAACAGAGAGATATGGCAAATCCTGGGGAAGGTCTATGTCCAACGACTGACGTTAAAAGACTGATGATGATGATGATGATGATGATGAAGAAGCAGTAAACCGTTTTCAGCCCTTTAGCTCCTTCGGTGCTATCTGCATGCATAGCACGTACGTAGATAGCCAGCAGGACTCAATTAGGAACTGTAGAACCCTATGTTCGAAGTTTTAGTGACTGTTTTCGTCGAGGATTCTTTATGCAACGGTTAACCAAAGATAATTGAACAAGGTTTAAATATTCAAGAGTTGATAACGAACTCGTCGACATTTTTGCGTTTTTTAACCAACGAGAAAAGGAATTGTGTCTTCAACGAAACTTAATTAACTTGAAGCAGGAATATATCTCATTATCGATCTTTTCCGATAGGAGGTTGTATATTATACCCCATGATGCTGATCAGGTGAGGTTCATCATGATGTTTCTACAACAGGGTAAGGAATATATATATATATATATATATATATATATATATATATATATATATATATATATATATATATATATTTATATATATATATATATATATATATATATATTTATATATATATATATATATATATATATATATGTGTGTGTGTGTGTGTGTGTGTGTGTGTGTGTGTGTGTGGTATATACGTGGTATAAATCAGGCTAACAGTATAACATAATATTATAATATATCAATATTCGCCTGATGGGGCCCGAGGAGGGCAGAAACATGAGCTAGTTTGTGTAGCAAATCCACATTCTACTATATATATATATATATATATATATATATATATATATATATATATATATATATATATAAATATATATATATATAAATATAAATATATATATTGTTGCAATGAACATGCTGAATTATCAAGTGCAAATCAAATGTAGTATGGACTGTTGTTGCTAGCCTTTGTGAACGAGGTTACTGGCACACGAAAAGATGATCCTGACGGTAGGAACTATTTGTTAAAGAGATACTTTTTCAGAATGATAACAGAAAAGAGGGATGTGAATGGTATTGCAATCAGCGTAAAATTATGAGCAATACATAATGATTTTTTGAACATCAGAAACATATTAAAGTCTAAAATCTATTTTTTTCGAAATACTATCAACTATTAACAGTTTTAAATAATCTAAACCAACCTTAGAATTAGTTATGATAACTATCTCATCATCAACACCATCAACATCATCATCATCATCAGCAGCAGCAGCAATCTTTTAGCTTCCATCGTTTGACACACTTTCCTCAGGATTCACCAGATCTATCCATCGTGGGCGTCAAAGAGCCAATGTTTATCAAGTAAATCACGCCACCTAATACTTTGTTGGTCCCGATGTTGCATGTGATCTCTTGGGATCTGTGCTGTGAGTCGTGATTTCCATCGGTTGTCTGATATTCTTGCTACATCACCAAACCATTCAAGTTTCCCATCATTGATTCTATAATATCTCTGACTCCTGTCTGTCCTCTAATATACCGTTCTGCCCTGTGATCTCTCAATGTAATTTTGAGCATGATTTTTTTCATGTGCACGTTGCATGGTTCTCCTTTCAAAGGTCAGTCTTTCCGTCAGGTTCCATGTTTCAGCTCCATGAGGGATCTCCAGAAGGATGCATGCCCTTTTTTTTAGCACAAGCGGAATTTTTTTGTTCCTGAAGGCCTTGCGTAGGGTGATATTTTACTCGACTTCCCCTTCCTTTTGGTATTTTTTCCTTTTAGGTAGATGGCTACATCCTCCACTTCTTTATCTCCGATTTTAATTTTTCTTTTGTATTCAAGATAGTTGCTGTGCAGATGATTTGCTCTACTGAACTTCCTTGCTTTCATCGCTCAGTCATTCCAGCTCCAAGTAATTTTATTTGGGGTGTCACTTCCATGACACTTCCATGGCAGCAAGCGAACAGTACAAATCGGATATGAAGTGTAAGCTCAAGGTGAGTTTGAACTCACATCCCTACCACCAAAATGTAACTACATCCAGCCGTCATAACCACGCTACTACTGAAGTTCCTTGACTAGCAGAAATCAAATCTCACTTTTCGAAACAACCATATATTCTGAAAGTTGGCAACATGAAAGAAGTAATCGGCTGTTGCTAACATAATGCTATTTTTTTGTCAATTCAAACCTTGATGCTTATTTTTGGAATGAGCTTTTGTTCATTGAATTTATCAATTTGAAGCGTTGACTTTCTTGTATTGCTTTCAGCTGAACGTTTTCTTTTCATAATTTAACCTAGTCTGTTTGAGGCTGTCAAAACAAAAATCAAAAAAGCAAATTTGGGCAATCTTGATGTATGAGTTCAAAATGACACGTAAGTCAGCGGATATTGCTCTCAATATCAAGCAAGCAATTACCTAGCAGGTTGTCAACCTACTGCTCAACATTGGCTCCTAAAATTTCGAAATGGAAACGTGAAGATGTGAAAGTTCATCTGTGATTAATGACATGTAATTGGAGGCCATTATTGAAGCGATTCCCTCCAAAAAAAAACTGAGAGGTTTCAGAGGAACTAAACGTTGACTATCCCAGTGAACTCGACATTTGTGCCATAAATGTCCCCGAATGAAAGTATTTCACGTAAGTGAACCTACAAAAAATTGAAGGAACTAAACTACGAAACCTTATCTCACTTGGCTTACTTAACAGACCTCTATCCAACTGACTACTACTCTTCCATCATATGATCACTTCATACATTGAAAGATCGCCAAACATCACACACCACCTCAAAAAAGTTCATTGATTCCCGGACCACAAAATCGTATCCTTCCACGACGAATGAACTTGTTTCTGGCTGGCAAAAAAAGTTTAGATTTTTGACGTCCTCATTTTAATCAATAAGTTCTCTTCTGACATACACTACTTTGATTTCAAAGATGAAAAACCGCAATTATTTTTGCACCAACCTGATTGTATTATTATTGGAGAAATCATTATTATTTTAATCCATTGAATTGATTTTGACAATTATTCACATTCATCTGAATTTTTCAATTGTTTCTGTCACGACTTTAATTGGGGTCGTCACTCTACGGCAGCAATATTCTCTGTCTTTGAAGCGGTGAATTACAAAAGATGGGGCATTACTTCTTTGCTTTGACTTCTTTGATCAGAAAGGATGTTTGGGGTTTTGTTCTCGTCTCCATTGTTTGTGAATAAAGCTTAGAGATGTAAAATTTGGAGGAAGACGTTTTCTTTTGCATTCAAATATGCTTGAACGATGACAAGTTCAAATAATCATGGTATGAAGGGAAGAAAGAAAGCTGGAAAAAATCAAAAGACAAAGAAGGAAGCGGGGAATAACGAGAAAAGAAAGAGAAAATAATAGGGACGATAAGATGAAAAGAAGCAAGAGAGAAAAAGGACAAAAGAAAAAAAAGAAAAAGACGAAAAAAGAGAGAAGAAAATGAGAATGAAAAAGGGATATAGGTTGAGAGAGACAAAAAAGATGGGAAGAGAAAAGAGTCAAGGGAAAAACAGAAAAGAAAAAAAAGAGGGGCAACTTGAAGAAAGGTAATACAGGAAAAAAAGAAGAAAGAAAGAACAAAGGAAAAGAAAAAAAAGGAAAAAAGACAAATGAGAAAATGAAAGAAGTAAAACAAGATAGAGGGAGAAAACTAAGAGGGAGAACGAAAGGCAGAAGAAAGAAAAGCAAAGGAAATCAAAAAGAAAAACGAACGAATAAAAAGAAGGTGAATGAGAGAGGGAAGAGAGAAAGAAAACAAGAAAGATACCAAACAAGTGAAGGGAAGAGAGAATGAAATAAAGCAAGCAAGAAAAGAGGACCGATACAGAAAGACGGAGTGGAAGAATCAGGAAAGAAGAAGAAAGAAAGAATAAAGACAAAATATAAAACAAACATGACTAACATGTGGTCACTCAATAAAAACTATCAAATGACAATTGTTTTTTGGCATGTTCCGATGATCAGTTTGAAAAATCCGAAAACAAAGGCTGACTAATGAAGCAGTTACTTCTCTCGCTTCTTTTCATGACTCATGTCCGAATTTTCAAAAGACCTGCATGAACGCTAGTTGTCACTAAGGGACCGGTTCGATAAAACAGAAAAAAAATAGACTGTAAATCAAATCCCTGCACAAAAATTTTTTTTTCAAGGGAATTTCCCAAAACAATCTCCCGATATAATAAGGAGTAAATCTTTAGATATTTTAGCCATCTAGTTCCATCTGTACATCAGATACACACGTCGACAACAAGTATGAAAGAATCATTTAAAAAGTAAAGAAACCAAGTTCAGCAGGTTTGATTGATAGTTTTCTGGTAAACTTGAGTTTCTTATGAGGCTGATATCAATGGAATCTTTGGGGAAAACTGACTAAGAAACACACTGATGAAAAGAAAATATATGAGAAACAAAAAAAAAACACGATAAAAGCTTTCGTAATGAAGGATAAAAAATTGATGAAAAAATAATTGAAATAAGTCTGGTTAGTCACTCAATAGAAACCATCCTATGACCACCGTCTTTTTGAAGTATACTGTGTCGGGGCTGATCAATTAAAATTTGGAAAAAAAAGCAGTCGTTGATCGAGAATTTGCATATCTTGATTTGTGTGTGGTATTGTTCACAAAGAAAATCAAGATTTTCTGGAAGATAAAAAGTGCGAATACCGGTAGAAACTTTGGATCAATTTAGCGTAAACTTACACTGCAAATTGAACCCCATTAAAACCTTATTTATGAGGCAAATATTTTAAAAAAAACAACAATAAACAGTGTTTGTAAACACAATAAAAAGTAAATGATGAGAATCCTAGCTCTCTAGAACTTCTAGTCCAGTCTGTATACGTGAAACACACACACACACACATATATATATATATATATATATATATATATATATATATATATATATATATATATATATATATATATATATACAATAACTAAGACTCCCCCATTTAGGGTTGAGCACTCTTCAAGTGAGGTAACTTGTTCATTGTCCATAGTAAGCTTATGCATTGCTCTCCCATAGGGATAGAGCATTCTGGTTGATGAGGAAATTAAGCTGAATGATAACATATATTGCTTGAATTCAGCCTTACTGACCGTCCAGTTCCGTGAAGCAAAAGGTGGGATACTGGCCTCCGGGTCTGAAGCGAAGGTTTCTAATCCTGCCTCGTGGTACTGGATAGGAAATGAATAGTCTATAGCCACACTGAAGAGTTGTAATACAACGAAACTGTCGGTGGATGACACAGTTAGATTTATATATATATATATATATATATATATATATATATATATATATATCCAACTAGAACGATTTAAAAACTGAAGAAACTTATTTTGTCAGTTTTTATGACAGTTCTGGTTGACAGTTCCTGATATAAGAGAAACGGGGGAAAAATGAAAGGCTTTGTAGTGAAGAATACGACTTTGTCAAAAAAGATTTGAAACAAGAGGATACAATGAAACAGAAGGAAGGTTGGGAATTGAGACCAAAAAGCAGATAACAAATCGTTGGATATCTAAACAACACAACTGACAATGTCGAGACAAAGAGGTTTATTTGTACAATTCACGTCACATCTTCCGCCGGCAGAAAAATGGACTCAAGAACAGTTGCCTGTGATAAAGAATTTTTTTTTTTTCAATTTGTTATCGACGAGTTAAAAAATATTCACACGTCTGATGGAAGATGGTGGAAAACCAAAGATAAAGGCCGTGGATTATCTTTAAAGCCACCACAAAAGAGATAAACATTAACACACACAAAAAACTTCTCTTTGTCTTTCTCTTTCTATCTCTCTTTCTCTCTCTCTCTCTCCCCCTCACAAACACTGTCTTGCTCACAAACGCCTATATATGCATATATATATGTGTGTGTGTGTGTGTGTGTGTGTGTGTGTATGGGTATGTGTTAATTGTTTTAGGTGCTGCTCGATCAATTGCGATGGTGTTAACATCATAGCATATAACATTTACACTTTTCATCGTAACGAATCATTTTTATGCAGTCATTGCAATCAACCGACAACTGTTCTTTCTCTGTTTTTTTTCTCTTGTCTTTATATACCACTGGGGTTTACTTTCATGGTGCATGTCCATTTCTCATCTATTTATGCACAAAATGCATACACATGTGCATATATATATATATATATATATATATATATATATATATATATATATACACATATATATTCATTTATAATTAATCTTTCACACACTATGCACAAAAACAAACTATCAAACACCCTAGATGAAATATATATATATTGATATATGTGAACAGTGAGCAAATATTCCCACTCTTTCAAATTGACCAAAAAAAGCGAAAAACGAGAATACTATTAGGCATTTTTTTGCAGTAATTCGTTATACAATTTTTGGAATTCTTCATCCCCTCTCTCTCTCTCTCTCTCTCTCTCTCTCTCTCTCTCTCTCTCTCTCTGTCTGTTTGTCTGTGTGTCCGTCTCTCTCTCTCTCTCTCTCTCACACACACACTTTGTATTTCATGAACCCAGTGTCCTATATATCATACTATCCAAAATTGTAATGGTTGTACGTAAAGCTTAGTCATTGGAGTTTGTCTCAAGGCTGCGCGACCAATTCTCAAGATATTCAAAATGGTTACTCCCAACTATGTCTAGAAATTTCCGTTCGGTTTAAGGGGAAAATTCCTCCTTAAAAAGGTTTCAAGTAGGGAGGTCAATATGCCATGTAAACTTCGGTTGAATTGATCCCTGATTCTAGGTCCGCTACTCTTTTTCAAATTTTGACTTTGGACTTTGTGATCATCGTCTAACAAAAGCAAAAGAATTAAGTTATTTATTGATCTCCTCTCTTTTTTTTCTTTTTTTTTTTCTAATTTTTTAATTGATCATCACGACACGCTGGTGAAATACAGAGCTCACGTGACAGTTTCTATTTAGCAACTAACAAGACATCTCTTATATATACTGGTTTGGTTTAATATGACGGGACAGACCAAACAGTGAAGGATTTACTCGCCCAAATTAGGCGGTGGTCGCTGTTTTTGATCTTGTTCTTCTTCCAATGGAAAAACAAACTCCATCTCCCGACTTCGACTCAAGCATGACAAACGAACGTCAGAATTTCAAGCAGCATTGAATTTGCCAAGCATAGAAAGCAGAGCAAGAAAGTCAATAGTTATTGAATTCTTGTATTCAACCGGGAAAAGAATACACAAGACGGAGAAGAACATTACAATCAAAGGAATGTGAGACTCTAACACAAAGAACAGGTCACATCAAATATATTGAGATCGATTTTCACTTTTGCAAATATTACTTCTAAAATGTTCAATCTTCATATATTCAATCCATCTATTTCTATCAATCAGTCAATCTTAGCATATTCCCTTCTTCCTCTATCTATTTTAAATAGTGCTATATATCCATTTCTGTATCTATTTATCCTATCTATCTGTTCCTGCTTTTCCTGAGCCCCTTCAGGGAACAGTATGTGGCACAAGGTTGTTCGCTATGTGTGTAGGATCTTCATAAAAATTTTCTGTTGTTGCAATGAAATAAGTGGGCTGATCTGTAGGTCCAAAGACGACTCCTGAACCTCTTTGAATTCACTTCACAGAGCAGTAACACGTCTCAAGGGGTGAAAACTCCCTTGGCTATGGCATCCCATCTGGGTCCGTCTGATCTTGTATGGTCTGATTCCTGGTCTGAAAAATATAGCTCTGCAAGGCATTATCCATCTTTCTTTCTTTCAATCTATCTATGTATCTATCTATATATCTATCTATCTGTCTGGAGTTGATTTGACGTATTTTTGTAATTAGACCAAGGATCCACTGATGGACTGGTACTTGCATTCAGGTGCGTGCACACACACACACACTAACATGCACACTCGTATATATATTGAGAAAAAGAGGTGTGAGAGAGAAAGAAAGAAAGAAAGGATGGGAGAAAGAAAGAAAGAATGAAAGAAAGAAAGAAAGAAAATGAGAAAGAAACAAAGAGATTCTTCTTGCGTGTGTTAATGTTTATTTCTTCTTTGGCAGTTTTGAAGATAATCCACGGCCTTTATCTTTGGTTTTCCACCATCTTCCGTCCGACAAGTAATTTTTTTCTGTTCATCCAGCCCAAAATCGTATTCTACATAAGTAAAATATATAAAATGCGCCCTGAAATAGAAACAGCATTGGTACTTAATCAATTATTATAATTGATTTTAAAACTTATTTGTCAAGATCAGCTGTGGTGTTCACAGAACACTACGTCGATAACTCTCAAATTGAAATAAATAACAATATAAGAACGATAATACGGAAGAGTGAATCGACCAAAACTTCAATGATATAAAGAAACGATCATAAAACCAGTAAGTGAAACTTGTGGATTCAAAATAATACCAGAAAAAAATAAATCCGTCGGGATTACCAATATTTAATCATGTTATCCCGAGACTGTTGAGTTTGGAAGCGATTTTCTCTCCCTATTCATGTGGCTTAACACATTCAAAGTTAGACAATGACAGAAATATACTCTAATATGATAAATAAACGGGTCTGATTACTCAATAGGAACGATGATTGATCAATGTCGTTTGGCAGTATGCTGTGTTGGGGATGGTCAATTTAATAACAAGAATAATAAATAGAATAAATAAAATAAAAAGTGGTGATCAATGAATGGATTTCCTTGATCGACTTTTACTGTGATCACCAAAAAAGTTCCAACTTGAAAACAAAACAAACAAATGAAGCTGGACAGAAACTGGGGATGAATTAAGCATAAACTTACATTCCAAATTAGATCCCCATCCTAAAAATGTATGGTAGAGGAGGATTTATAAAAAAAGATTTTTTTTAAAACTGTTCTTTTTTTTCCAAAAAGTAAATGTTGAAATTTTCAGCCTCAGCTCATAAGTGCAGTTAATGTGTGTCATTCATGCATAACAAGCCAGGTAGCTAGCTAAACCAACCCTAAAAAGGTAACTCGATTGTTTTGGTGACAGTTCGGACTGGGTGTTCTTGTTTCAATCAAAAGACCACAACATGTAAAACATTTCAAGTGACGCATCCACATATGTCCACTGGAACTACAGAAATAGGAATAAGATGCAATAATTCCTGAATTAATGACGATGTCTTATCGTAGGATTTTGGACAACAGGCGTTAAAGATATTCTACGCAGTTGCATATTTGCTTGAGAGGCTATTGTAAGGATTCCGATCGCCTAATCTGAGAATCACTTCAGTGGCCATCAATCAATTTTATTGGATATTACACTCTCAAGTGCGCATACGTTGGTTGCATATGACAAAAACAAAACATTGACGCCACAGGGTTATTGAAGAATGTCGTTCGTTCGACGTGTCATGTGCTTCATTTTTTGTTTATTGACTTGCTACAAAGCCCTTCAGAAGAAGATGTTTTAAAACTTTATTTTAATTTTGTTTCTGGAGACAGCACTCTCAGGTATTTCAACTCGTTTATTGTACAGTCACCGAATATATATATATATTCTATCTATCAATAAATGTCCAAAAATGCAAACACACCACACTAACACACATGCACACTCGTGCACACACACAAAAACACACACATACACTTGTGCATATACATATTCATATTTATGATATCAGTCCGAAAAGTATCCAGCAATTTCTATTATCCATAGCAGTATTTCTCGAAATGATGAATGGTTCAGCCTTGTTTGTTCGAGTGTTAAAATATTGAAGCATCGATATGAAATCAATCTCAATCAAGCTACCTTCGATTCTGTCGGTAATCCCGTCTTATACGCCAATAAATTTCGGTTGGCTATGATATGGCTACCCCAATTCTAAATGCTTAAGAAAAGGCAACCATGATTCTAAATAGTAAAGTTTCACACACTCAATGTTCAAAACAAAAGCACACATTTTTCATATCGAATGAGAATGTGTGCAGAAAATTCCTGAGACAAAAACTAGTGTCCGAACATGTCTGGGTATCCACCATGCTCCACAGCTATTTCATAGCCATTTAGAATTGCAATAGCCATTCCATAGCTAACCAAAAGTTGGCTGCGTCTGAATTGGGATTACCATTCTGTGATAAAATTATAAAAAAATGTTTTATTTTTATTGTCGGTTTATATTGCCATCATTTTTTATTTGTTCCACTCTTGATTTCACGCACCGCTGACAGATTCTAAATCCCGTTGACAGTTAAATTAATGCCTTGTCTTATTCGCCAGGAGAGGCAGGCATTTTTGTGACGTCACAATTTGTGCCAATTCCTTCGATCTAGTATATGCCTGTTGAGATGCAATTAAGGTTCCACAAAATCGATCCTTGAAATTTCTCTTCTTCTTCTTCTTCTTCTTCTTCTTCTTCTTCTTCTTCTTCTTCTTCTTCTTCTTCTTCTTCTTCTTCTTCTTCTTTCACCTTCAGCTAACAAGTTTTCTTTTTCTTCCCTGTACACTTATATCTTTTTCTCTGCCGTTGCTCAATTCTTCTTCTTCATCTTCTTCTTGTTCTTCATCTTCTTCTTCTTCTTCTTTTCATTCTTTTTATTCTTCTTCTTTCACTTTCAGCTAACAAGCTTTCTTTTTCTTCTGTGTACACATATATTTTTCTCTGCCGTTGCTCAATTCTTCTTCTTCTTCTTCTTCTTCTTCTTCTTCTTCTTCTTCTTCTTCTTCTTCTTCTTCTTCTTCTTCTTCTTCTTCTTTTCTTCATTTTTCCCTATACTGACTGTCCCCTTCTTCTTATACTCCTCACCACAATATACTCTTCCTACAATCTCCTCCTTCTTTTGGTATTCGTCTCCCTGTCGTAGTTATCTCCCCTTTTGGCCGCTGGTGTTTCCTCTATCTCTCCTTTCTTCTCCGTTTGTTTCGTTACATTAAGTGACCCTTCATTATTTGACCTCTATTTTCTATCCTGCTAGGCTCTCATCTTCTTGTCAATTCAGCACTCCAAGTTCTATTTTCAATCTTATTTAACAAATATGTTTAAATCTTGAATCCATGACAAAAGCCCCGCGTACTCATGCACAAAACAGATACATTTACAAGTACACGAAATGCGTACACGTACTCTGACAGTTTAGCGTACACGGCTATTCAATTTCATATTCTATTTCACATGTTTTGGTGTATCGACGGTATACCAATATATATATATATATATATATATATATATATATATATATATATATATATATAATACTTTTTAAAAGAGGATATATACTCTGACAAAAATGATTATAAATTTGTTATACTACTTTGATATTCTATTTGAGATGATTGTAACGTCCGAATAATACGTTCAATGCATAATAACAGGAAGTCATTTCAAATAAAGTTACAGAGTAATATGACGTATTCATAATCATTTCAATCAGAGTATAAATCCATTTTTTAGTAATATTGAAATATTTAACATAGGACACACACATGCATACACATACACATACATATATGTATGTATATATATATATATATATATATATATATATATATATAATTATATATTTATGACTATCTCATTCTGCCGTAAATGAAATGTCTATTATATAGGAAGAACACCCACGCACACATAGATAGATAGATAGATAGATAGATGCAATCGTAGAATATAGCAATGAGTGATATGAGTGCTTTTTTGACATCCTAACAATTCAAATTTGCGGTTAGCTCAGTTGGTAAGAGCAGCACCGCGTGTTTGCTGCACGCCTCTCATTTCTACATTCACGTATGCGATGAAGAGCCGTTCAAAATATACTACCCTCTCAAAAGACTCTATAGTAATCACATTTGGTCTGGTATGGATTGTCTATTTATTGATACATGAACACAAACACACACACACACACCCACAAACACACAAATGTATGTTTATAAAATAAAACTTTTGATATTTGTTTTTCTTGTAGCAAAACGTACCGGGTGCTGAAAAAAGCGTTTGGCATGAAATTTTGACATTCAATGGTTATATAGTCTTGTAAATTTCAACATAAATATGTGTGTTTACGTCAACTTTGCGTTGCTTTTACCATTGAGCTAAACAGCTACCGGTAATGCAAAAACTAAATAATTTCCCGAATTTTCATTTTTATTATCCACAGTCTATATCTGCTCAATTTGTTTATTTCAACGAATTGAAGTAGCTACCCTATTCATTGTAAGTGTTTACTGCATCCGCCCAATTTCTTTATTGTTTATTCTATTTACATTGTTCAGACCAAATGATACATCTACTGTGTAATATCAGGATATAATTTCAAATACCATTTCAATACAGTTCATCAAAATTCACAATTATTCTTTCGGATCATATGTCCAGTTCGGATCACTAATATATATGAACACATGATTATGGTCTTGGTTGCAGGTTCGTTCTCTGTAGCAGCCCCTATTTATTCTCTTTTTATTTACATTGTCTAGGCCAAACGGAGCATTTACTGTGTGATTACAGGAGATCATTTCAAATACAATTTACAATTTTTGATTATACACACACACACACACACACACATATGTCAACCGAACACTTATCCAGTTTATTTCAAGAATTCATTATGAATTTTCCCCTCATTAATTTTTTTGTCTTTTGATTGTTCCTTATCATATCTAACTTTTTTGCTTTTTTTTTCACTTTCTTTTTTTTTCTCGTCTCTTCACACTACTTCAAATATTCGTTGCTGTTGACACGTGAGTTTAATTTTAGATTTGATTTTGAATAGAATCCATAGCGATATTAAAATAGAATTTGTCGCTAATCCTGCTATCATCTGATTTTGACGTTCGATCGATCCATTTTTCTTCTCAATCGACCATTTCTATGGAAGGCCTGAAAGACAAAAAGTAATCAAAAGCAATGAATCTGGATATGTTAGTATGTCAAGACACAAATTTCATCCCAGAGTCATCAGCTCCATCACCATCAACATCATCAACATTATCACCATCATCATTCTTTTAATGTCCATCGTTCGACATAGATCTTCTCCAGGATTCACTTCACTTCTCTATTGTGGGTGTCGCAGAGCCAGTACTTCTTAAATTTGTCTCGTTCATTTCTCCATCGGCCTCAGTTTCGCTTGTGATCCATGTGAGTCGTGATGTCCATCTGTTGTCTGTCATTCTTGCAACATGACCTGCCTATTGCCATTTGAGTTTTCCAATAGATTCTATGATGTCTCTGAATCCTGTTTTCATCCTTATATACTGTGCCGCCTTGTGATCTCTACATGTGAGGTTGAGCATTACTCTCTTGTGTGCGCGTGGCATTCTTTTCCCCAAGGTGCTTACCGTTAATTGATGGTTGACAAGCTTGTTTTATTACCTGTATAATGATTCGATTCTCACCTGGTCTCCAATTATTATAAGACGTCTAATTATCAAAGGTATGAACGAGAAGAAGCAACAGAGTTATAGTGAGAATAAACAAGATACTGACCACTGGGCAATTACTATCAAATACTGTTCTTATTTACTGAACTTTATGTCTCCAATATTGTGCTAGACGAGTGATTTCTGAACAAGAATTGCGTGGTTCAGGGGATTTTGTTAAAAGGGAGATCTCACACCAATGGGAAGATTGAAGAGAAATTTCATTCAGAATAAGAATGTTGAATTTTCAAGGTTGATGTAAGATAATTTGATGACAACTTAACGTAGGGGGTAATGGAAAGAAAAACTTTAGATATCGAGGTAAAGAAAGTGACTCGGGTCACAGATTTATTGTTCTAGACCAGCAGTTTTGGAAGTTTGAATAATATAAGTCGCTCTCTCAAAAAAAAATTCCATTAGACCCTTAGTTCAAGCATTTAGTTTTTGGACTGTAATCAAAGAAATACAATTAAAGAAAAAAATTGATCTTTTAAAATCATATCTATTCTGAATGGGATCGATTAATTATTTAGATTCTGATATATGGTACTGTTGTGTATACAATAATTATAGTTTCAGATAGCTGTGTGGTGGGTGATGCTGTTTTTCTGCCATAAAATTTGCAATGATAGATTCCGGGAGAACACTGCTGAGGACCTCCTAGCATAACTTGTTGCATCCCTGAGATCCACAGACCCCAATTTGGAAACCACTGCTCATGACTCATCAAAACCAAGTAGCGATCCACAAAGCTTTACTTGATCTATAACATTCGTAACATAACCAAATAATGATGGGAAAGGGCACAGAATTAAATGATTGAAAGTTAGATATTTTTTTTCCTAGTTAGAGAAATTAATTTATTCCTAGTTTTGTCCGAGCGTTGTGGATTCTTGCCAGTATTGGGTAAAGAAAATACTATGCTTCTCATCAGTTCAAATAAAGTGGGCATTTCGTGGGAAATGGCGTGATACCGACCTCTGTTTCATTAATGTTGTTTAGTGTCAGTATATAATCCAATAAAACATCAAAATTGACCATTGTTCGTGAAGTGATTTGATACATACCGTCTGTCGCTTCCTTGCGGTCTTACGTCAGTCAAGAATCCAATTAAACTGACTTATTCGGCTTTATATCCACCGTTTTTCTCTTCATTCATGTATTCTCCTTTTATACTTGAGTCAACCGGCCCAGTTTAGCATGAGGCAAGGTCACAAGTGCGTGTACCCAGTGAGGATCAAGCTCACTTCAATGGTGAAGGTTTTCATGATGAGCTTACTATTTAATGTATCCCCTCAAGAAAACGCTCAGGATATTAAATTCAACCTTGTCTGGTGAAAGCCATGAATATCGACCATTTGGTTAAGATCAAAATCACTTCAGTAGTGAAGGCTTGGGAGACTATAAGTCCCCCTTTCCAAGTTCACCATAGACCGTACAGGGCCACAATCTTTGGACACCCATAAAGGTTCGCTTTAACTATTGTATTGAAGCTACCTCGCTGACCACAACGGGCCTTTCCCCATCCTTCTCTCTCTCTGCCTCTCTGTCTCTCTGTCTCTGTCTCTGTCTGTCTGTCTCTCTCTCTCTATCTCTTGTTCGAAAATTGATTGCAGATCCTCATCAGCCATTAAGTTTACTGCTGGATGACGGTCTTTTCTAACCCTTTCCATGACGACAATGATTGCCATCACTTACCAGCAAATCTTTCAATCTCATCTCTCCATATTGATTCTGGTATTTCCCTCCTGCGTTTAATGTCCAAATGGTACCGATAACATTTTGCACTATCTTGCCAAGTGCCAAACCCGTCTCCATTTTGTCAGAATTATTTGTATAGTATTTTTTACTCTGATCCACCCCTCGGATCCATATTGGTATTTTTCAGTCTCTTCGACTCACCATTAATATTGCTCTTTTTCATTGCCCCTTGCACTTTCTTGGGTAAATTTTTAAGTGGTTCAGTTCGATCCAAGGTTTTGCATCTATACGTCAGTAGTAGTGTCCATTGATTGTGGATAACAAATTATATTGACAATTGCTCATTATCATTCCATATAGAAGCTCTTTTATCGGATGAGACTAGATGTAATTTTGACGGATTCAATCACTCACTTATGGAATCTAGATGTCGACTTTTCTAACCATTCATCTCCGATTCTGAGGTAGAGTTTTCCATCTTTGACAAAGGATGTTGAAGTTTCACGCTTGGGTTGAGAACGTAGAAAAATAGTTTCATCTTAATCTTCGATCATTACTAAAAACTGTAAGCTCCAGTGAACATAGGTCTCTTTCAAGTTGTTCCGGCTGACCGGCTATATGTGTGTATATACACATGTATCTATGTGTATGTATGTGTCACGTGTTATGACTGGAACCTGAGGACTAAGGGGGTTATAAATTGACTTCATTATCATGTCCAAGGGAAACGTTTCCAATATTTTTCGAAATTATCCCCCAAAATCGGTTTTTAGGGAAAGGTTCAATTTACAATGGAAATGCTTGTCGCCGCTCGACAGTGTTCACCCTTTATTTTTTTCTCACTTTCGATCCAACAGAGCACGAAAGAAGTGACATACGTTGAACAGTCCTTCTTCCAATTATTCAATTGATCACCCCCAACAAAAGAAAATTGGTCGCGGGACGGTTTCTATCGGGTGAATAACCAGATTTGTGTTCCGTTTATTTCGTCCGTGGCCAAACGAATATGCATGGGTTATTAACACCGATGAACTCATCTCGAATTCAATCCCAGCTGATATTGAAGGATTTGTCGCAAATTGGGCAACGAGAAGAGACTGGAATTAATAGGCCAAGTCTCAAGGCACTCCCGAACGTATGGAGAGCCGAGGAGAGAGAAAAAAAGAAAGGAAAAGAGAAACTAGATACATAAGAATAAACAGGAAATTTAGAATTGCTTCTGGTCAAACTTAGTGTTCTATTTATCATATCTATCTAATACCTATACTGGGAGATCAGATGAGTATTGAACCCACAGACAACGGTTAACAGGATTGGCTTGATCTAATCGAACTTTATTAAACTGTCTCCCATAGTTGATTTCCGGGAGGAAATCATGTTGTATTTTCGAGTTGAATAATACTATCGCTTATGTAAATATTGTTCTTTTCACGACACAAGCGGTGAGGTGTAATAGTTATCTATCGTAAAATAGAAGCTTTTTTTCTCCATTAGAAGACAGTTCATTGCGAGATAGAAGCTATGACTCAGATAAAACCTGGCCGCCATCAATCATAATAAGATATCTGAATTAAGCATTTGTCCAGGGAAAAGATTTCCTTCTCGTTCATAATTGAGGTAATAGTTTTTTTTTCCTGTTACAGTAGTCATGTTCGCAGTGCTCACTCTGTTATCTGTGACAAAACCTTTTGTCAGGATATGTTACGATCTGATAGAGCAACATCAAAGTGGATTCATGCCTTTAGGATTAGACTAAAGTTAACACAAAGAGCACATTACATTAGAAAACAACAGGGATCAGAGATTTAAAAGAAATCTATAGAAAACTTAAATAGCAGTGGGCTGGTCAGGTTGCAAGAAAATCGGCAAACCGCTGGACATCGTAATTTACAAGGTGGATCCCCAGGGATTATAGACAGAAGAGTCACCAGCAAAATAAGGCAGCTTGATGAACTACACAATTTTAGAACGTATTGGCTCCTTAATGTCCGTGGCGAATAGGTCTGGCAAGTCTCTGCCCATCGACGAACGCTTAAAGGCTGCTACTGATACTGCTGCTGCTGCTGCTGCTGATGATGATGATGATGATGATGCTGATAATGATGATGATGAAATAAAGAACTCAAATCAAAATTCGAACTCGTGGGCCTACTAGAACTATTTACCTGAAATATCATTTTTTAAGACATCCAAAAAAAAAATACTATTTCACCTTAATTATTTAAAAATATCTGCACAAGACTTTGGCATTGTTGATTCAAAAAGCAATTGAAAAATTTTTGTCCAATGACACCTAGTGTTATACCCACGCAAATCAGACGAGCAAAGAGAGTAGAATCTGTTGCCTTCATGACAGGCTGATCGGGTGTCATTTCAGGGTTGGGCGCAATAGAGATTCGATAAAAAGAATGAACCTGGGGCATCTAAGAGGCTCACGACGTATTGAATTATCTGCTGATGACAGTGAACAGGGTTCAAATCCAGAAAATATATCATGATTTGAAATGCTGATTTTTTATGCAGGTTTGCAATCAACACTTGAAAGATTAGCGTGAAACAATCCCTTTTGTACCAACATTTGGGCTGCCCTAATTTGAAATCAATAGTGAATACATATTCCCCACCAGTCTTAAAGCATGCTGTAAGAGCATACAGGCCTTCTCTATTCGATAAATTGGTGCAACACAAACTCATTTACATCTCCGAACTCTCCAAATAAGACTCACATCACACAGTATTGATCTACCACTGCCTTCCCTTAGCAGGTCTCTCAACTGGGAAATTCTCTCCCGCCAGAAATTTATCTTTCTGAGCAAAATTTCCCAACTTGTTCAACTGGATTAACACAATTTTTCTCACTCCGTTTGTTTCTGTTCCAATGTTGTGTCTCACGAATTTGAGCTTAGTATATAATGAAAATCACAACAGAAATATTGACATGGTCCATTTCCTTGCAGAAATAAGAATTAACTTAACCATTAAAATCACAAGGGAACCCGGATACGAATCATGGAGAACGAAACATCTGTCACCTTAGATTCGTCTCCGCGTGTTTATTTCTCGTCTCTAAAGCTAAGAATCAGGCTTCTTATTCTTATTTATACTTCATTCCTCTCCTTATTTGTATCTTCTTTACACATTTCTACATTATTCCTCGTCTTTTTTCATCGCTCAATCTTTCTATGTCCTCGTTCATATCTATCTTTTCTCCCTCTAAAATCCTTATGTGTTATTTATTCAGTTAACTCCCCATTTCTCTCACCCATGATATATATATATATATATATATATTATATATATATATATATATATATATATATATATATATATATATATATATATATATATATATATATATCCTTCCTTATTCCTTCCCAATGCTATCCACTGCCCCCTGATCCCCGTCCTGCTTTTCTCAACCAGGCCCCTAGGTTAGTTTCTAATTAAATGATACACATCGAAAACCAAGGAAAACGGAACTGTATCTTTTTTTTCTGGCCGGAAATTAAATGGCAACAGGACTCAAGAAATACCTCATTTCGTAAACCTTTCTAACTTGCAGAAAATTACAAAGAATAAGCTGGTAAAAAAAAAAGAAACAGAACGGTTCTGGTGAGAAATATCAATTTTACACGTAGGATTGTATCGACATTAACTAACCTAAGCCAGGCAAGTGAGCATCTAGTCAGGATCAACCTTGCTGTACTATTAAGTGTAATATCAGTGTCCAAGCCATTACCCGATTCGCCGATATTTATCAAGCTGATATTAGTCTTGAATAAAACGAGAATCGAACTCAGTATTGTAAGAAAACTTATTTGCTAACCACTACTCAATGGTGAGACGTCATGTTTGGCACAAAGAAATGAATTCATAGCGTCCCATGATGACTGATTTCACTACAGTAGTAATTGTATTTAAGAGTAGATTCCTTACTAATACACTGTATCAAAATGTCTAGGTATTGACTATAGCTCTGTCTGGTCAGAGGCTACAAGACTCGTATACCCAAGAGTGCGAGGCACCCAGTTAGGATCAAGCATAGTACAGTAGTTATAGACTAAAACCAATACTCAACATTTATATGCCCCAAACTAGCGGTATATGTACCTAATGAGTTCCAAGATATGGACACCTTATAAGGATTGTACAAGTTACTGTAGCAATACTGTTAGGTCAGCTTGCTAAAGATTGCTCTTCGTTGAGGCTTACGCTTTTATAGGAACTTTCAACTTTCAGAACGTAGAGAGTATCTTTAATTAATTTCAATAACTATAGACGATATACTAATTAAAATACAGGTATACCTTGATTAGTGCTGTCAAATCGTTCAGTTTTCCATACTGTTCAAAACGCACTGTATAAGGTCTCATAGTTCAAATAGTTCAGTTTATATTTTGCTACGGCAATACTTTCATTGTACTACATAAAAAAAACCTTTACTAATCTGAACTGCACTATTCAAGGTACTGCTGTTCTTTCTTATACAATAATTTCGTCCATTAAAATCCGACTTTTCTTTTGTTATATTTATATTTATTAAATCACGTCTTCCTGCACGGATGGATTTTTAGAGACTCCTCTGTCGCTAGGCCATTACTTCCACTCAATCAAACCCCATTAGTTTTTGGAGAGCAAACAAGTCACATTAAATACGCATCAAAATCTCGTTTATTTCCATGAATTTAAAGTCGGAATTACGAAGGCGATTCTCTACGTAACAATTATACAATATATAGACAAAGTCTGGAAATTAGCTACGATGATCTCCTTTTGAGAAATAATGGCCACTCTGAAGTGTAATGATCTTAAAACATCTTTGAGAGCAAAATTTGTAGACAGATATTTGAGTGTAAAGTTATAATCAAAACCATTCTTTCGGATATTGTAACCAAAAAACATTTTGAAATCTCACACTTTTCAATAAAATTGTAAGTGAAAGTAGATAACTAGACAAATAATAAACTTTGCTTCCATGGGAGGGAGGAAGATGATAATGTCTTACTCAATTTCGCTCATGAAATCGAATCAGACAAATCCATTCAGGGTCAGTCGATAATAATCCTTCTGATAATCCTTACACACAAATAAATGAGAAAGAATACGCATAAATACACATCTGTGTTCGGAATTGTGATTAATGTGTAAGCATGGCCGTGTGTACAGGAACGTAGGCAGTATAACAACTGAGAATTGAATAGTCTGGATAGACTAATTATACAATAATAGTGAAAGTTATAAAGAGATAGATGGATAGATATGAGCAGATGGATATGAGCATATAGACAGATATGAGCATAGATAGATAGATTGATACACGTGAACATAACAGACTTGGATAGATCAATCAACCGTTTTTCGAATTAGAAAATCCTGAGGTATAGGAATACACATGATAAGTTCTACTGAATCGTACTTTTTCTTTTTTTGCTAGATTCCCGGCATTTTTTCCTGCCGTAGCAAAGAGGGGATCATTTTTAGTTCTTTTCCATGGAATCACCCAGAAGACCAAATCACGTTGGAGACACTGGTTCTGGTGCAATCACAGAAGTTAAGAAACGTCAAGCTGAATCAGTACCTGGTGTCAGTACTGTCAACTCAAAAACTATTTATGCACCAGATTGGCTGCCAAAAGGAGTTAAAACATTTTGAACGGCAAAAAAACTCGTCAAATGACTCAAATAAGCCAGGTGAAGCTTAAAATGTTTGAAAAATAGGCCAAAATATATCAATTTAAGAAATACCCCAATAAGGAGCATGTTCAATTTAGTATGAAAATACAAATACAGGGTGTCATAAGAGAGAATGTTGGAACACAAGGCGTTTCTTCGAGTACTGTCAACGCTAAGTCTTTCACATATCGTGAGATGAAACAAGAAATACTTGTGATACAAGAAGCCTGGACAGGGTGATATGATGCCGTTGCTAGTATAAAAGAACTTGCAAGCAACCATTGTACAAGAAAAAATTTAGCGTCTTGAAGGAATTGCTGCCAATCACACTCTGACAGACGCGACGGGAAGACGAGAATCTGGTGTGCAGCTAAAGTAGAAATATTCCTTTTTCTAGGAGATCCATTAGAAGGCAGACAGAGGTCATAGGCGTCCTTAAAACGATATCCTAAAAAGCTCTCATGGATATGGGTTGGCCGTATTGCAAGAATATTAGACAGCTGCTGAGCATTAGGACACACAACATAGATATCCCTAGATGATATCAGAACCACAAAGTACATTCTATCAATTATAAAAACAGAAGAAAAAAAACGTCTAAAGTTTCATAACTTAACTGTGAGAGTGCCATAATTCTAAAGCTGTTGCACATATACAGTTTTTTTTTGTTTTTGTTTTTTACGTAGCTAAAGGCGAAAAATTTAAAATACAAATACTTTCATCGGAAATTATTTCTTGCATCTTGAAGTAAAAGAATACTTCGAGTGCTTTCAACTATGACCGCAGAGATGATTCGTCGCAGACGGCAGATTGAATCGAGACCAAGTAGACGAATCCAGAGAGTACTGGCCTCGCAACGCCCATGATGGAGAGATGTGTCGCATCTTGGGGAAGGTCTATGTCGAACGACACACGTTAAGAGACTGATGATGATGATGATGATGATGATGATGATGATCTGTAATTGTGACCGGCAAAATCCATCCGACCTGATGATTTAGTCAAGTTGAGGAAGTAGTGGCACCGTTATAGGAGAACTGAAAGATACATCGGGAGATCTACGTCAAACACCGGAGTTTGAAAAACAGTCGACGATGACAATGATGATGATGATGATGATATCAGAAGATTTTTGTCGCCTCAAAAGATTTGTCACCAATCCCATTTCAAGGGACACGACGGAATCGAGGGAATCTGGTACGAAGTTATGACCACAACATTGAACCGGTCCGGCTGACGTTTACGACGATGGAGCTATATGAACATTGTCGGCGCTGGTCGGTAAAAGGCATTAACACTGACGTTTATGACTTCGTCGCTTCTCAAAATATCTGCAGCCTTTACGGGTCTGGATTGAGAAGTCAGGTTATCAAATATTTATGTTGTCACTTTTGGCTAATTATTTCGTTTCACTGCTTACGCTGTCTTGGAATGCAGAATCATTCCTCGTTTATTTTTACCGAACCATTTTTGTCCTGGGTTCATGTCTGAGAATAGATTCAGGACCTCAGGACTCTAGGACCAAAGATTAGAGAGTTTGATCATTAATCTTATTTGGATCTGCGGGATATGATGACCTCTTTTTATATCAAACTAATTATTCTCTGTGAAGAGAATCACAGATATATTTGAGACGATGGAACTGTTTTTATATAGAGAGAAAGAGAGAGAGGGGCGGAGAAAGATTGTATATATAGCGAGGAGAGTGAAATGTCAATATGAAAAAGTTACGTTTGTGCAAATGATTTCTCTCAATTTAATTAAGCATTTAGTCTGCATAAGCTTGCTTTATTAAGAATATGCACCGGCAAAACAGTGAAATGGATTTTAGGAAATCATTCGTACAAACATGACCCTTTGTATTGTAATTTCCCTCCCATAATGTCGGATAACCTATAATCCATATCAATATACTTGTCATATATATATATATATATATATATATATATATATATATATATATATATATATATATATATATACATTACCGAAAAATGAATGAATACCTATTTTCTCACTGACTGTTTACTTGATGAAGACTGAAGAATGGACTTGCTTGAACGTTGATTTAACACTAAGTGCTTGAAAAGGGGTTTTATAGCTAGATTTCCGAGTGTAACTGCTATCCATATATACTGCGTTGTGGTGATCAATTAAAAGGTTTGAGAATAGGGATGATCAATTAATTAAATATTTCTCTCACCTTTTGTCAGATATTATCAAAAGTCAAACGGGCACAAAATAGTGACTGACTCGGCCAAAACTTACATTAAAAATTGAGACCGATTTTGAGACAAATTTTTTTTTTTAAAAAGCGTTTTACACATTTTCCCTTCTCATTGAAAGGAATGCTTGTGTGTGCCGTATTTTCGGTGATTGATTTTGAGCTGTTTTGTTGCTGTTTTTCGGAATCATTTGCAGCCTCAGAGATTAGAGACTCAAACAAAATATCACTAGAGTTGAGCATAGAATTAGAATTGTTTTAAAACTTGCACGATTTCCATTGCTTCATGCTGAGTACCCTCGGTCAGATAATTCCGAAATAGTTTTCCACGGAACTGACATCATTTCCCCATTGATAGAAAAAACAGAATGAAGTAAGGAGCACTCAGAGAACGCCAACCCTTACCAACGCCATAGTCACTGAAAATGAACGGAATTCAGTCTGTATATGGCTACGATGCAGGGAGCAGCTAACTGTAAAGGAAATCCTGTATCCGCTTCAAAATACTCACATTTTCTATAACATATTGGCCAACAGAATATCACTAAAATTCTTGTGAGATCAAGCAGAGGGACAAACGTGCAGACAGATAGGGGCGAACACATCTACCTCTGTGAACGAAGTTAGAAGATATACAGTGTGTATATTTTCCCTGTAACAGATTTCTATATTATTGCATACAATCATTACTGTGTAACGCTATGACCATCAAGAATATAATGAAACTTTTTCTTCCTCTCATAGTCTGAAAGGAAATTTCTGACGTCCTTATATGTTTGATATTCACGGTAAAAATACGATCTGACACTCGATTCTACTCGATGTTGCCTTTATTCAATGGGTGTCCTTCCTTTTTTTGTTATAGAAACTGCTATACGCAACGTTGCTTGGAATGAAAAATATCACCAGTGAAAAGAAATGTTTTTCAACGCACTGATATATACGGTTCTTCTTAAGAGTCGATTGATATTTCATCGAAATGTTGTATTGATTGAATTACCGACAAGAGCATGATGTAGACGAATATACTACCCAGCAAACAAGCATCAATATATGCAATATATATATATATATATATATATATATATATATATATATATATATATATATATATATATATATATATATATATATATATATATATATATATATATATATATATATATATATATATATATATATGTATATATATCCATCCCCCGTTGCCGATCATGATTCAGCTGGCAAAGCCATCTATGATCACTTTCCATTTTCTATCAGTCTTTTTCTACTGCAGTTGTTATCCCTAATTTGACCAACCTTTTTCTCTCTTTTTGCTCCGTCTTCCCTGTGTGCAGTACCTATCCCCTGTTCTCTGCACTTGATTGCTTTTAATACACACACACAGAAATACACACATATATATATATATATATATATATATATATATATATATATATATATATTGATAAAAAAATACGGCATCATTTTACATTAAATTGATTTCACAACTATTAGTTTCTTGTGTACGACTAAAAGCAGTTTGCATTCGGCAGGTGAACTTCAATTCTGTAATTATTGTTACTGTCCACAGTTTGAGAACATATTCAGTTTCAATTTTTCTCCCTTAGCTCATTTTTTTTTAATCAAAGCAATGCAGTTGGTCAAGTTCGCCCTGCCACAAAGTCTTCTCAACATTTTTTTTCGGATAATATTTATATTCATACTGTCATGATTTGTGTCTGAAAGTGTTGCTATTTATCAGTTAAGATGTTATTCTTAGTTTTCATTATGATATTGCAACCTACAAATATATTGAGCACTTCCCTTATATGAATTATCTTTATCTTATGAATTATGATAAACATAGCAATACACTGATGCATAATATAAATCTTAATGAATACATAACATACGCTCATATATATACACAGTGAAAAGTAGTTTTGTTACACGATTGCGTTCATGTTTCTGTCCTGTTTTGGCCTCTTTAGGCGAATGATTAAGTATGTTTCAGATCCCTCTTTGGGGAATTCAAGGAAAGTTTTGTTGATGTTGCTTTGCTGGAAGGAGTATTTCTTTTGTTTTATTGATATTTTGCTTGTTCATTTTGTAGTTTGGGTGTTTTGCAGGTGGTCATAAGTTACATGTCAAGGAGTATGGACTGAGTGCTGGAGTTAATTCTAAATGGATGCTGAACTATATGTTCCAAGGAGGTGTCTTGATTTTTACGGTAGACATATTGCCTATGTTATGGTCCTTTATGATCATGGTAGATTGTCTTGTTCTCAATTTACTTAAACAAAGGGAAGTAAACAATGTCCATTAGGTGGTCCTTTGAGATGAGTAAGTGAGTAGATTGTCTATATCATTTTTAATGTACTAATGTATGGGTTATTTGTTAATAGAAATTTTGAGCAATGATTGCATTTTATTGATGTTTGATTTTTCCTATGAATCAAGTTATAATTCGAAGTTGAATGTATTGAACACTCTATGAAATAAATCCATCACATATCAGACATTGCTTGATATTATATTGTTGTGACTATTGGAATCGGGATCGATCCAGATCATATGCATTTGTATTTGAATCATGTTCGTTCGAAATTTTATTTATATATATATATATATATATATATATATATATATATATATATATATATGCGTTTTTCTGATTTTAAAAAAATCTATCCATCTATATGTATGTACAGGCCTAATGTATACACAAATTCAAGCAATAAATCAATGATGTGTACGCACGGTATTAGCAGCAATAAATATGTAATGTGTATACGTGGTGTATGTCATATACTTATATATATATATATATATATATATATATATATATATATATATATATATATATATATATATATGTGTGTGTGTGTGTGTGTGTGAGTGCATGTATGCTTGCACGTATTGTATATTGACATAGTTCAGTCCGTCCATCTCTACCAATTAATTTATCCATAGATATATCTATATGTACGTATGAATAGATTCTTAAAAGCTTCTTTCAACTGACACTCTGTTGCTTTCCGTTTTAAATGACATTTCTCAAAGTTGTAGAAATGATGTCCACACAATGTATCTAAACATTTTCTGACGGGTCATTCTCTGGGAAGGCTTTGTTGATCAAAACTTTTAAACGGGGTGTTTTAAAAAAACAAATTTGAAAAATTTTTCTCATCCTTTTTCATCTTAAACTCTGCGAGAGTTAATAATGGAAATTTCATAATTTGGTACCACTAAAAGATTTTTCATTAGTCCTCTTATTTCTGTGTATTTCTTTGCCGTTCGTAACATCGAAGGACTTATAGTGTGAAGGTCTATACATCACAGTAAAATTACTTTCCTTGCCGAAAAGTCTTATACAGTCGATTGCTGTTTACAATTGTTGTGCTTTTTGTGCATCCATAGTTGAGAGCATACCCGTGAGACAAATCAACATACCCTCTTATATAATAATATAGTATAATAATTATATATATATATATATATATATATATATATATATATATATATATATATATATATATATATATCATACTATATTATTATATACAATTATTATAAACACAATTATTTGATTATTATCATTATTATTGATGCTCCCTTATCCAGGGGTAGGCACTCTTGAAGCGAGGCAACTCGTTAATTATGAGCTTATGCAATGCTTTTCCTACTAAGGAAGAGAGCACTCTGGTAGATGGCGAGTTAAACGTGAGTAAATATGGCTTAAATTCAACCTTACTGACAGTCTAGATTTTCGTAGGACGGAGGAGATGCCAGCGGCAGGGTCTGCAACGAAAGTTTTGGTCTTACCTTGCGGTACTGGACGGGATAATGGATAGTCTATAGCCGCAGTGGAGAGTTGTAATACAACGAAACAGCTGTCAGTGGATCACTTAATTATCAAATTATTATTCTTTTTATATATATATATATATATATATATATATATATGCTACAATGTTTTGACTCAAAGTCATACGTATGGTTATATCAGAGGGGATTGATGTATCACAAAAATACAAATCAAAAACCAATCTTCGTTTTAATGCTAAGAGAAATCTTGTCCTGATATATTAATCATGGAAGACTCAGTTTATTACTTTATTACAATAGAAAAAGGATTCTCTACGGCACACTGATGTACGGATAGTTTAAATGAGCTTATAAATGTGTTTGTTTTACAATTGTCCTGTAAAAGACAACTACCTGTTGTGTGGAAATGTGATCGTGTCTTCAGGAAATAAAACGTGGAAGGTGATAAGGATGAATATATTGTAAGAATTCTTTTTGCCATTTGCAAGAAATCGTCCATACAAGAATTCTTTATTTCCAAAGTTTAAAATCGAAGATTGGCTAAAGAATGACAACTGTTGACTTCATATGATACTGACCCCTAACCAGTCGAGATTCAGAATATCAGCTCGATAAGCTTTTCAGTTTCAGCCGAGAAGAGTCATAAATGAACAGAAGGCTAAAATATGAGTGTATATATATATATATATATATATATATATATGTGTGTGTGTGTGTGTGTGAGTGTGTGTGTGTGTGTTGTCTGTGTGTATATGGGGCTATTGAAGTAATCTCTGGTAGTAATATCTTTCTTTTTGTACATCACATTGTCCATAACTTTCAACACTATTCACAGAGTTTTAAACTAATTCATCTTTCACTAGTAGCATTCAGTGTAATCGTCTTTTTATAGGTAAACTACAATAAAATGAATGAATCACGCATCTCAATGTTTTTTTTCACAGATGGAATCTTATCATAGATAAAACTGACGATATAAAAATATTTTAAAAAAACACAATTTCAATAACCTTGTAGATATTCATTTCAATTCTCATTAATCATTTCCATGACAGACATGTATTTTTGATTATGCAAATTGTGTTATAGATTTATACGCACTCATGAATAACATGCGATTTTTTCCTACTTACTCTCCCTTGCAGAGATTATACAGCAAGCAGTTTTCAAATCAGATCTTTCAATTAGCCTGGGCCTTTTTTTCGCATGTGGACATTGTCTGATGAATAATGGGAACATTGTGCAAAATGATGAGAAAATTATTGGGCAAGTTCCACCCACGTAATGGTAAGGCTAGTAAACCAATGCCCTTATGCTGGCTATGGCATTAGGAATTTCTGTCCTGCTTCTCATAATAGATATTTCTTCAGTCTCAGCATCTGAGATGAGAAAAGGACTTGGATCTGATAAGCACCTGAAGAGGCCTCACTCACTTAAACATCCTGGTTTACAGCAACTGATATTTTCAAGCAGTCACCAATCTTCGTACTGACCAGGCTCGAAATAGATCAACCTCGATGATCGGACGAGAACAGACGTATAGAACACTATTTATCCGTAAGTAATTGTGGATTAAAGGTTATTCCTTTCTTACATTCCACACATCTCTGTCAGACGCTTTTCGTACGTTAAATAACAGAAATAGGAAGGAGTGGGTGGTGATCTCTTTACGAGCTGCTAGTATATCATCTACGACAACGTTGACTTTTTGAAAATTCTGAATATTTTAAAAGAAATAGAAGGAACGCTGAAATTAGTGTGTGAGGTCCCAAGAGGCGTCGTCTGAAGGTATCTAAATCACCGTTACCCCAAGTTGTTTTGGGGGGTTTATTTTTTGCATTGATATTACATAGCTAGCTGATTTCCAGACATAACTTATACTTATGTTCGTGATCAATCTGTGTTTTTCGTTTTTTTTTTTTATCATTATCAGCGGCCTTTTAGCGTCTGTTGACGAGCATAGACCTCTCCCAGTTTTGCAAGACCTATCTGTCATGGGCGTTGCAGAACCAGTTCTTTCTGAATTTATCAAACTCGCTACGCTAGCCAACTCCCTTTCGGTCACAATTGTGCATATGATCTCTGAGGATCCACGTTGAGCGACATGATATCTAGCAGTTTTCTGAAATTCTTGCAACAAGTCCAGCCCATTTCCATTTATGTCTTCTAATCGTTCCGATGATGTCTCGGACTCCTGTCTTTTCTCTCTTTATGAGAGGCTGAGCATGATTCTCTCATGAACACGTTACATGGTCTTCAGTTTAAGGGTCAATCATGTAGTTAGGATCCATGTCTTAGCTCCATAGGTGACTATCAGGAGGATGCATTTGCTATTTGTTTTATTCACCCCATATAATTTGTTTTCTTATAGTCTTTCCCAAAACGCTCCGCGTCTCTCTTCATCTCTTCTAACTTTAGAACCACAAATTAATGCCGTTACACAAAAATGGCGTCTCCAGTGGCGGGAATTAGCATAATTGGATTATGAAAAAATTTTTGCTCATCAGTATTCTTTGCTTTGGTTCCAGGTTGCCTGCTACAAGTTTGTACCACAGAAAAGACTTAAACTTGATTATAGAATGTTAGAATGTTTTACTCAGTAACGGTTTGCGATCTATCGATTCTAATCAATAAATATGGCGTCAGGCACCGGGTAGGAACAACAACAACAGCAACAACAACCACAACAATGATGATAATAATAATAGTAATAATAATAATAATAATAATAATAATAATAATAATAATAATAATAATAATAATAATAATGAAAGTTCGTTTGTTTGGTCTCTTTCTTTTTTCAATGTATTCTTTTCCGTCCATATTTCCAACCTTCTTTTGCTGGGTCGCCTTCATCTCTTAGACACGGTCGGTAGCGCCTATAGAACAGACGGGGCCGCTTTCCGGGCCGACGCCTTCACCTCGAGCAAGGAAATTTATCAAGTGAATCTCGGCATCAGTGGATGTCTTCTCCTGGCACTAACACATCCGATCTTAGTTGTCTATGGAAAAGAGAGATAAGAATGTGTTGCATGTTTTCTGATCTGCAAGTGTCTATATTTTTGTAAAATCCATATTCACATCATTTTGAAGTTATTTATGCAATAACATTAATATATATATATATATATATATATATATATATATATATATATATAAGTATGTGTGTACATACGCCTACATGTGTACAAGGTATATGTAATATAAGTGAATAATATCATGTGTATATCATTTATTCTATATGTCCAGATATCTGTATTATGAGTAGCTATAATATTGTTATATATATATATATATATATATATATATATATATATATATATATATATATATATATATATATATATATATATATATACATATATATTATAAATCAGGTTTGCAAAATAATATGATATGATATAAGACAATGTCTGATATGTGATGGATTTATTCTATGGAATGCTCGATACATTTAACTTTAAACTATGAGTGTTAGGTTGATTCAAGTTGATTAGATAGATTCATACAAAAAATTGAAATCTCATTAAATCGTTCAGAATTTTTATCAACAAATATAGCTCAATTACCCATACATTAAGACACTAAAGGTACTGTAGAGAGTTTACTCACATAATCATTTCAAATAACTACGTAATCAACAATGTTTATTTCTCCCTGTCTAAGTATATTAGATACAACCCAACGTGGTCATAAAGGACCCTAATGTAGGTGATGAACTTAATGTGAAAATCATATCCTTAAGAAAATATATCCTTAAAAAAACAGCTCAGCATCCACCTAGAGATTCTTCCTACACCAAATCGATATACCTTGACATGTTACTTAAAACCAACAGCAAAAGACCCACACTACCAACTTTACAAACAAAAAATCAATTCAACAAAAGAAAACTCCTCCCACAATAGCAACACCCATAGGAAACCAAAGCAAACGAAATTATTGGCCTGAAAGAACCCAAACAGGTTAGATACATAAATTGATTGTGCAGCTGTTCCGTTCGATTACAATTCTTCAATGTACCTATAGACTATCCATTATCCTATCCAGTACCACAAGGTTACATCGGAACCTTTACTTCAGATCCAGAGGTTGGCATTCAACCCTGCCCTACGTAAAACTGGACAGTCCGTAGGGCCGAATTCAAACGATATATTTACTTATGCAGAATTCCTTATCCAACAGATTTCTCCAGAGTTGGATGGGCACTGCTATATAGCTTTTAATGAACAAGTTCCCTATTTCAAAAGTGCTCAACCCCGAGGAAAGGAGCGTCAATCAGGATAATAATTAATAATTTTGTCCTCAACAGACAACTGTTTCGTTGTATTCCAACTTCTTCAGTGTCACTATAGACTATGTAATATATATATATATATATATATATATATATATATATATATATATATATATATATATATAATCCAATTTCCGAGCTAACGTACGTAGATATGCCCCTGTGTTTTAAAATAAATTGAATGATATGTAGAATGAATTAAGCATCCATATGCAATGCATTGATAAAATATTCAATATAAAATGATAAATGTAATATCACACGGCCCTAAAAATTATAAAAGAAAGGTACATAATAAAGTCATAGCTTAAGACGGTTGTTTAAGCAACACTTTTCCCTCGAAACAGTAACATGGTAAACTGGTTTTCCTAACGAGAAGAATTTGCATATAGTACCATGATTTTTAAGTCGATGTGAAGTATAAAAAAAAAATGACTGAAAGAATTATTTGAATTGCATTAACAGATAGCGGGAAATAATTGACTGAAATGATATAATCATTCGGAGCAAGTTTTCCAAATATACTAAGTGTTTAAAGCAGTGAAGCATTCTAAACTATGTATATACACACACACACACACATACATATATATATATATATACATATATATATATATATACATATATATATATATATTTATACATACATATATATATACATACATATATATATATATATACATATATATATACATATATATATATATATATATATATATATATATGTGTGTGTCTCTGTCTGTATGTGCGTGTATAAACTCATGCATAACTATTTCATGAAGAGAATGATACTCTATTAGAATATGAAATACTGCAAATCCGTACATGATTCCATATTGTTGAATAAGATATACTTTGACCTTTTCTTGAAATGTTGAAAAATATGTGTGAGGTATATTTTGGTAACAGTATTTTCACAATAAATATGGATAACATCATATTCGTGAGCCTCATCTAAATATTCTTGTAGATAGTGAAAAAGATTTTTGAAATGACCCAGAAGGTTATTTAGGTACATACAAACATATTGGGATAGATTTTTGAGTTGATCAGATTCACATATATTCCTGAAAGGCAGTTTCAAATGAATATTTTAAACAGGAAAACCAAGATATTTTTTTGAATCTACTGTCACATGTTCGTATTGAAAAAATTCATTCTTTTTTATTCACTCTCACCTATGCTAAGTATATTTATGAGATTTCCAGTATATATATATATATATATATATATATATATATATATATATATATATATATGTATATATATATATATATATATATATATATATATATATATATATATATATATATATATTTTTTTTTTTTTTGAGGCAGTGAATTTCTATGGACTTCTTTGTTTCTCTTTGACTAAATCATGCAAATAAGATTCTTGGCATCCGTGAAAAGTTGAGGTGATAATGGTGATTTGGGATGAAATACTTTCCCCCAATGCTCCAGTGTCGGCAAAGGGATGACATTCGTAGGGTATTGGTTATGGTAACCATTAGAGAACAATTCCATGGCTTCACCAATACACCAGAAAGTCAACACGAAATCAACTCTATCGCAAATTATACCCCCCCTCTCTCTCTCCTGCCATGCACCGATGTAGACAACACCGTCGAAACTAGTATGTTATTGAACCCAACAAAAAGAAGAAAAGAATCTTTTTTGAAAAATGAATTCTTTCACAGGTATACCATTTTTGTCCTAAATTTACCTGAACACACGCACGTATATATATATATATATATATATATATATATATATATATATATATATATATATATATATATATATATATATATATATAGATGTGTATCCGTGTATCTGGCACAATTTTCCCTTCATAAAAGATAGACAGCAAAATAACTGCTGAAATATCCCGGAAGCGTAATTGTTAGTATGTTTGGTTCGCAGACTATTACGGCTGCAATGACTTTGATCCCCTTTGGTGTTCCATAATCATGGTCTCGTGCCAGTATTAGTTAACTTTAGTGAAAAAAACAATACATACACATACTGAAAATTCGGTGTATTGTGGAATGATCTGAATCACAGAAAATTAAAGAAATCAAATTGAATTCGAAACCCACGGGGAATTTTCTTTCATGTTATTCTCGTATAACTGGGTCCAGGTGAATCATTCGATTCATAATCACTGTAAAGTGGTTCTTCGCCACATCAACGAAAGTTGGTTGTAATAATACACTTAATCTTTTGACAGACACACCACATTAGTGGTGTTAGAAAAAAGTGGAATATCATGATGGCAAATCAGTTGCTTAATGCTTCGTCCGCTGAGTCCAGTTAATTGAATCATGATACAAGATATGAGACGATTATGCTGAGTCTGGAGTAGTCTTTTGGTGAGAAGCAGATGACCTCTACTGAATGGGATGACTCAGAAGGACAGGACAAAGAAGAGAGGGGTGGCATTTATTTGGAGGAATCAGTCTGAAATTTAGGGGAATATATCGCTCGCTCTTTTTACCTATTCTACTCCCTCACTCTCTCTCTCTCTCAATCTTAATATGTATATATATATATATATATATATATATATATATATATATATATATATATATATGTCAATTCATGCAAATCCAATACAGAGGTACCCTTTGAAACCATTACTAACATACAAATTAGGTAATATACATCGTAACAATGAATGATTAAAATTCGCCCTTTTCCTGTTCCTACTTATTCCCCTCTCTTGTAATATATATATATATATATATATATATATATATATATATATGTGTGTGTGTGTGTGTGTGTGTGTGTGTGTATGTGTGTGGTGTCCCAGTAAAATGGCGGTCACTGGACGTTTTGAAGGTGAATAAAAAATCTCGAATTCTCCTATTTTCACCAAAACAAGGTTTTCATGCATTTTGATGGTAACCACCAACCTCTTCAAGAACCATCTGCGGTGTTTGTGGAGAATCTGTAAGCTGTTTGAATGTTTGAGACTGAAGCCGGAAATGTGGTGACAAGGCTAATAGGTTGTGTTTTTGGGTTGTTCAGTAGGAAAGAAAGGTGTTGTCTGGTTGTTTAGTAGGATAAGAGGATGGTGTCTGTATGTGTCCGCGAGAAAAAGTTGATCAAAATAGGAGGGTCATTTTTTGATTGCAAAGCAATTGTATGCATTGATTTCGAAACAAAATCACGTAAAAACAATGTATCACAACATTACCATGCAATGTATTGCTTAACATGAACTAGTTCCTTTAAGAAACAATCAAATAATTCAGAGTTAATCTGCGGGGATGAAACACGCCACCAAACAAACGAAAGGAGGATCATCTTCTTGATCTAATTACATCACAATCGGATAAAGTTATCACCAGGAAACTAATCATCATATTCAACTAATGCTTCAAAGGGAGTGAAGTACCAGATGATTGGAACACTGCAATCATAATGACACGCGATATAATCAAATGATCAGAAAGGGAACCCAAAAGATCGAAACAACCACAGGCCAATAAACCTGAACTGCATTCACAGACTTTTAACCGAATCACCATAACGGTACATGAAAACTGATCACGAGAACAGGCTGGATTCAGTGAGAAACACACAACCATTGACCATTTTTATTCAGTAAATCAACGAAAAGAGAAGAAAGCAGAATACAACATATTCCATTTGTCGAATTTGATAAGACTGTCGACTCAGAGGAAATGCAATCATACAACAAAGCATAAAATCAGTGTAGTCAGAGTCTTGCAACATATAAACTGACAGCAGTTCATTTATCAAGCTATATGAAGTCTGTGAGCTCTTTAACCTCGAAAAAGGAGCAAGACAGGGGATACTACCTCACTTAAACTCAAAGATGATCTCCCAAGCCTTGAACTGTAGATAATAAAGAAATCAGAATAAACAGCGAATGCTTAAGTAACCTCAGATTTCCTGATGACAAAAAACCTTCACGATCTCCACGTAATCAACATGTTGACGACAAACACAAGAATCCAACCCTAAAATGCAGGCTTGGGAAAAGTAGACCACTATATCTATGTAGAATAAAGGAACTTAAAAGAAGAAAAAATCAAGAGAAAAATCAATCAAGGATGGTAGCTTTTGGCAGAGCAAAGGTAACCTTAGACAACAAGAAAATTCCATCTGTTTTGAGAAGAATGGTCTAAAACCAATACATTCTCCCGACAATCATCTATTGAGCTGAAAAATAGAACCTAACAAAGATACTGACCAATCAACTAAGTACCTTACAACATGCGCATGAGAGATCACAAATAGGCGCTGTATATCAAAGAAAAAACAGGAGTCTGGGATATTATATTATCCATAAGAAAACTCAAATGTCAATGGGCTGGACATGATGCAAGAATTTCAGAGAGCCACCAGACCTTACAGTGAACAACATGGATCCCCAGGAATCATATGCAAAACTGTGGCCAATACGAGATAAGATGGAGTGCCAAACAAGAAATACAGACTCAGCGACTCTCATGATAGAGAAATCCGGCGAATCTTGGGGAAAGTCCAATTACGGACACTAGACGGCGAATGGTATTGAAATAAAACGAGCTGCCCAAAATATACACAAGCTGATTGACAGTTACGGCGGAGTAGATCAGATTAGATCTGAACGCTGATTAGATCCGGTCTTGGCCTTATCAGAGATCAGTTCAGGAATAAAGGAAATAAATTGAAAAAAAAAATGAATCAAGTAGACATTGCCCCGATTTGAGAAAACATCAATACATAGATATACATACTTGCCCGGCTTTTTAGCATCTATTGTTGCACATAGGCCTTTACCAAGTTGTGTCAGATCTCTCATCATGGGCATCACGGAAACAATACCTTCTGACTATATCTAGTTCGTTACGCTACCTTACTTTCTGTCAGCTATAATTTTGTATATGATATCTGAGAATTCATATTTAGGGCCGTGATGTCTAG
>OY735216.1:6533053-6563053 GCA_963457665.1 Thysanoteuthis rhombus | reverse complement strand
AGTGATCCGTGCCTTGTCACTGGTAAGGAAAGGACAGACTCTCCAACAAAAACTGAAATTTGTTCGTTTCACAACCCAAAAAGAAAATGGAATGCTTTCAAAACCAGCTATTTTTCTCTTTTGTAACCTTCACTGAAACCTTCCTTCTTATCTGTGTCTGAGTAACTGTTAATATCTGTTTATAGAATCTGAAACATTAGTGCTGAATCCAATTTTCATGTCAGTAGACAAAACGGTATGGACTGGAATGCAAGAACACACAAACAAATAAACAATCATAAAAATATGCACGTATAAAAATTAATCAAATATAAATACCTTCGCCACTTTTGGTGGCTACAGTTTTTTTAACAGCTAAATAAATGTTTTGAATATTAAAGAGAGTTTGACCATACTAAATTTAAAACTTTTTTTCACAAATAATTAATCGCATGTCTGTCTGTTCCACACACACACACACTCTCTCTCTCTCTCTGTATCTCTTTCTCTGTCCGTCTGTCTGTCTCTCTCTCTCTCTGTCTCTCTCTCTCTCACACACACACACACATGCACACACACGCACACGGAGCACTCTTTTAACTTTTAGGCGGATAAAAAGAAACATAGAAATAGAGTAACAACAATACAAAGCATGATGAAAATCAATCTTTTTTTTCTGTTTCCATTCACATAACAGATTGACTTCGAGAAAAGAACCATGGTTCATAGGTTAATGGGTTCACATTAATTGAATTAAGTTTTGTGCACTCGTTGTCGTCAATTCGTGAGGAGAAAGGTGACAGGTGATAAAAAAAGGATAAATGAAAACAACAATACCTCAGAAATGGAAACAATAAGTCAAGAAAAAGATTTGGTTTAGATGTAAAAGTGTGAAATAAATATATATGCGTTATGTATACTTTGAAAGTTTATTTCAAATGACTTCCCTTTATTTCACGATGAACGTATCATTTGGCCTAGACTAAATAGAATAAACAATGAAAGAAAATGGGGATGCAGCAAGAATTGAACCGGTGATCGATAGACAACTGCTTTCACTCTCATCATTGAGCTAGTCATCCGCTGGTAAAGCAGAGACCCAAAATCATCGCTTTATCTGCAGTTTTAGATCTTTTTCTCTCATTTGTTCATCCACTGTTCATATCTGCTCTGTTAGTTTCTCAACACAGACAATTATATTATCAAGAAATTGATATGTGATCCGACAAACATAATTACGGATGCGTTATATTATTTTGAAATACCATTTGAAATGACTTCCTGCTATTACAGGTTGCAGCCTCATTTTCTGTGATTGTCGCGACTGCTTACATTTAATTCGAACAAATGCCCTTGCGAGTGGTATGAATCAACTCTTCACGGCTAAAGGTACATAGCAAGGCAACTCGAGCGCTTCAGCTCTGTAAGCTGAAGCCCATTTGAGATATAGGGATATTTGGACGTTGGGCTAGCTCCAACAACCTGTATGAACTTAAAATTGCAGCAGAAACAATGGATAAAAATCTCCTGCGAACAACGCTTCAATAGATCGTTCATATGGAGACGAAACCATTGCCTAACATGCTATGTTACCCGAGAAGGCCAATTATTATTTCAATCATGAACCTTGCTGAGCAAAAGTAGCAATAATTTGCATTGTATTAGAAAATTTCAGTGTGGAGCCAACACTATAAAGAAAGCCTCGACGGATCAAAGAAACGGTGCCAGCACTTTGCAGAAAGACAGACCGATTTGCCATCTGTGGAGCTCGTTGCCTTGAAATGAACTCATTAGAGGTCCACATATATATATGAATGGTTACTATAAAACCTGTCCAGAAGAATTATTCACTTGAACATTGGGCCAGTTACGTGGCCATTCTATTAAATTACATAGACCTGAAACAATGTCGATCACAAGAGCAAATCTTTTTCTATGAACGAGGTACCGGAACGTTCTTGAGGCTAATGAAACCATTTCGCAATTCGAACGAGCTTTGAGAATCTGACTCAAAGGAGAGGGAAAATCACACGACTAATTGAAAACTACGCATTTTGAAGAAACACAATCTGTAGAGCTGATGTATAAGCATATGTTTGTACTATGAAATTCATTGAATTCAAAATGTATAGAATGAACTAATCAAATTCTCAGCACATTTGTCATTGATATTTAGTAATGATAATTTTAAAATATTGAACAGCCGTAGTCATCACAGATGGTAAGGTGTTCTATCCTCAGTATATATGTTTGTGTGTGTTTGATGATTCCAGCCTTCCTAGCCATTCTGTTCTGTTTACAGACTTGAAATTTGGCTTCACAACTCTACAAGATCCATTCTGAAAAAATATCAAATTATTGAAAAAAAGCTTTTTTATTCTATTTGGGGCTTCATTTTGATGGATCATGAATAACATCTAGGTTCTCCAGAATTCAGATATGTCTAGATTTATTTCTCTCTGTTTCAGATATTATCCTGTGGAAAACTTTAGTGATGTCATAGATGAAATTTATTCGAACCATATTTATTTTGGATAGATTTTTTTTCCAAAACTCCAAAAATTGTAGCTATGGTTGTTCGATAATTGACTGTGATCGGAAGTTCTTTTTTCGTTTAATTCCTTCGGGTGATATATCGGTTGAAATTGTTTCTGCCGTTTCCAAACCAGCCGATTCTCCGATGTTTGCAAGCACTCACAGTAGAAGAGAAACCAAAGTTGATGCCATTTGCAAATTCGTGAAGAATGGAAATGTCTTCGCTGACAACTTTTCTTTTAATCGATATTTAATTAACCAAGCAGAAACCATTTGATTTGTGTGAATATTGTCTACTTGATACTATCAAGCAACAATCTAAAATATTGGGTGCTGTGTGAATAGAAATAAGGCTGGGTTTGTTAGTCCCCAAATAGAAACTATCAGGTCTCTAACGTCTTCTGGCAGCCTTCCGTGTCAGGGGTGATCGATAGAAAAAACTGGAAATAAAGGGTGATCAATGAATAAGAGTTTTCTCTTGCCTTTTGTTGAGCTGTAATAATTATAAAAAAAGAGTCTGAATTTTCAACAAACAAGTGTGAATTTGACACAAACTAGGGATCAAATTTAGCATAAACCAACATTGTAATTGGACCCTCACTGAGAGTTTCTGGAGAGTTCAAAAGACGCTTTTTTGTAGACATTATAAGGTTTGAATGTTTGCAGCTCTGTAATCCTATTGATATGGCTTGTACTTATGATACAGCAAAACCAATTTGAAAACTGAAGAAATTGTTTACAGTTTCAGTGGGCAGTTGTTAATTATAAAAAAAACTCAATAAACCTTGCTTGTATATTGAAAACTCTTCATCTAAGTCTGAGTGAATGACCTTCATAATGACTTGATATATAAAGTTTATATTGATATCATCATTTCTGCTTGGACAGACAGATTTTTCCACATCAAGTGCTTGGGAAAGCCAGGTGATTGGAGAAAAAGCCAAGCCTACGGCGCTGCAGTTGGATTCAGAATTTGGGGAGATCTGATATTTTGTGCCGCCGTGTCTACCAGCCTGTATCTCGGCAGTACAACTGCAGTTGTAGTTTCAACGGGAGACGATTTTTTTAAAGTCCCTGAAACTCTATCTTAGCACCCATATCTTACGTTTTCTAGGTGACAACTTATTGAAGAGTTAAGTTGTACATATGTATGTATATGTATACTTATATACTCATACATAGAGACAGAGAGAAAGGGAGAGAGAGTGAGATACAGAGACAGACGTAGACAAACAGAGCAAAATAGATCGACAGATTGATTATCAAGTTTAATCCTAGACGTGGCTATATGGAGGAAGTGAGAATAAGAAGACTGAGTTGCACTCGTTTTCAAAGATAGGAATGGCTTTCAAGCTCCGGATATACGGTGAATATGGATTCATCTTTCATCAGATTAGTCCATATATATAGCTAACAACTCAGTTTTGCATATTCATTACGAAGATACAACAATTTAAACTTTCAAACGGATTTTCATTCCGTATCCAAAAACGTTATACTACTATTCAAACAATGTAATATCTCTCCAAAAGTGTTTTGAACGATTGAAAGTCTTCTTGTTGTTTGTGTTGTTTCCACTACGTTTCAACAGATCAATTCTATGGTCTTCTTCAGGAGCAACATCCGAATTTTGATGGTGATAGAAAGAATTTTTCCAATCGTAGCAATGCTTTAACATTAGGTTCGGATGATATCTTTTTTTTTTTTCTTTGTTGGACTTGGATTTCCATTACTTAGTCCATTGAAATAATCGAGTGAATCATTGTATTAATAACATAAACATTAAGAAGGAGTTAAATGGTCTGGAAAACGCTTTGAATTCTGATGACCTTTCTCAAAACCATAGACAGTGACCTATTAGCGCAAAAAATAATGACAACAAAATGAACATTACACATTCAATTGATTATTTAATTCGTACTCGAGGTAACCCTACTCAGATTTCAATGACCACTTCAGACATAGGATCAAAGTGATTTCGTGATAGGTTGGCAAGACGTTTGTTGATCCTGGATTGAAAGAGCTGGAATGCACTCTCGGGAATGTTTGTTCCATCGAACAGAAGTTCTGATGCAGTTACCGTTTGAGAGGAAATTGCCACACGTATTCAGTTTTAATCTTTAAAAGTTAACTGAACGTGTCAAGATACATTGAAGTTTCATTCATGTTGTTTGTTATTGGCCATTCATATCCATGATGTCTGCATTCAGTGACTACAACTTCATGGCTGTATTTTATGGCTGACATTCATTTGGTAATTTCTATACAATATGGGTTCGCTGACGACATGTTCACCCATTCTTATTTTTGAATCTCGTACATCATTGAGCTGAGCTGCAGAACTCTTGTGTGATATCGCATGTACTTGTGCTTGTGGATAGCTCTTAAGCTTTTTCTCTAGTACCCATGTGGGTGACAATTCCATTCGTGCGTAATTTACATACCTGAGTATATAAATCATTCTCCGATTTCTCACAGGGGGGGGACGGTATACCGTTTAGCTTGTTTTGTTTTGGACATTTCTTTGAGCGTTTCTTTCCGTTTTCGCCGGACAAAACTCTGTTTGTCTTCCTCTCAGCATCACGATTTGGACGCTTTTCAGCATATTCAATAACATGTAACTTGAAACTTGATCTTTTTCTTCGGTTAACAGGGTTCAGTTTTTTTTTGTCTCGTTTTTGCATCGGAAGTACAGTGTATATTCCTAGTACTTATTCCAACAAATCAGTGCACATACAGGCGAGTAGTTTACACAGACGACACATAACCAACGTCTACAAGCAGCATACTAATTGTGTAGCGAGAGATAGACTAAGATGGATATGAATTGATTTCGATAGATATGGAGAGAGTTCGAGAGATATGGTCGGACAATACTAGCTAGGTAGATTGTTAGCTTGCTAAGCAGATACAAACGAGGATGGATAAAGTCTGTCACTTGGCAAAACCTCATTAGGTGACTTTTGGTCGAAAATTTACACGGTACATGGTTTGATTTATGCAAATATATTCACCGCTGAATGAAGTGAATTGGCAAAGGTAGAAAATTATGTCAGAAGGATTGCCGTGTAAAAAAATACTTCTTCTCATTGGGCAGTGGACAGATTGATTTACCTACACACACACACACACACACACACACACACACACACACACATATATATATATATATATATATATATATATATATATATATATATATATATATATATATATGTAAAATCAAAGTGTAGTAACCGTTCCCCGGCAGAGCCCAAAGAGCCGGTACTGACACTTGCCTGTCGAGTGGCCCGGAGAAGATGTGTGTCAAAGACCGAGTGCTCCGGTGCAATGCATCAGGCCCTGAGGTTCTACTGAGGCTGTGCATTGCTATGCACATTGCTATGCGCATTTCTATGCGCATTGGGAACCTTCGGTTTCCCTTTCTTTTACTTGGCCAAGCTGCGGGGAATACTGCAACCCGGGGCAGCACTGTTCCATTGCTCTTAACAGAACGGGTCTGGTTCGTGCCTGATGCTTTTACGGTGGCGTTTGCTTTCGTTGCTTTTTTAGCAAACAAAAGCCGCATCGGCTGAAGCTATTTTTCCAGGGTGTCTCCTATTTTCCCACGTAAAGCCCTGACCTTGTGTCACATTTTGCTTTAGTTGGAGATTAAACGAATAGCACACACACACACACACACACATATATATATATATATATCAGCCTATATACTGTCGCAATCAATAGGACAAGCTATGACAGGAAGGTGTACCAAGCCATTTCCCAAGCACATACAGCACTATAGAGGACTCATGAGAGTGTGCTCAACAAGGATCCACTATACTCTGATGATCATTATACATAAGAGTTATTTTCAGAGCTTTGTATAGTTTGGTACAAAGCCATAAATAAGGAGCACCCAATCAAAATTTAAATCACTACTTATTAGTAATAAACTTTTAGACCAGTATCCCACCATAGTTCTACACAGAGATACCAAAAAGAAATATGTGTGGATGTGCTTGAGTATGTTAAAGTATGTGTGCCTGTACGTTCATGCGTGTGTGTGTGTGTGTGTTTGTGTGTGTGTGTGTGTGTGTGCACTTTGTATATATATTCGATCCGTTCGTGGGTGTCTGTGCGTGCTTGCGTGCGTGCGTAAGCGTGGATGTAGTTACTCCATTCTATAAAGGAAACCGTCTCTCTGGCTAGTCAGACTGACAACTTGACAGATCAGTCCGTCACTTGCAAAGCTATTGTCTCTTCAATGCAGCATCCTAATCTCGCAAAGACCACAGCATCCTCCCATTTGCATGTCTTGGGCAAAAAGGGGGTTGGGCAGATGGGGTAAGCGATAGAGAAGCGTAATGCTTTGCTCGTGGGCTGCAGTAACGAAAGCCGAGACACGATCACTTTCTCGTTTTATTGATTCGTTTTGTAACCCCGTACATTTCTCGACAGCCACTTCGTCAAGACGGACTGGCTTAGTTACCATCTTTTATTGATTGGCACAGAGCTTCTTAGTTTACCGGATTCGACCACGTATTATCTGCTACCATAGATAATCTACGTCTCCAACAAGATTTCAATTTTGGAAGAGAAATGCATTGTCCAGTGTATAGAATTATGTAAACTATGGATAATGATCACGTTGCTATTGATGATACGCATGTGATTTTTTAGGTCAGAATATTTGGGAAAAATTTGATTTATACATTGTGGAATAAGGTGTGTGCTATTTTTTACTCCCAGGAAGAATTACGTCATATCCGGCGTTCGGCGGATACCATGGCTGGCTGGATATCCGCCCGTGGGCCGTTTTTTTCTGATTGTTCCTGTTGGATGACTAATTTTGATAGAATCAATATCTTTCAGATGGAGATAAGATATCATGTTTTCTCAGATCATATTATTCTGTTGAGATCGTGGATATACTTATTAAATCACACCTTATTTTAAAGTAATCAGCATCATGAATTCTCAAATCATATTTAATTTTAATATCTTGCGACCTTGGATGAAAAATCAGACCATTTTTTCCAGGAATCCTAATTTGTTTTCTTAGGAACGAACTCCAAGGTTAATCAGGTATGCATGCCAAATATGGTTTGCCGAATCAATAACACTATATATATATATATATATATATATATATATATATATATACATATATATATATATATATATATATATATATATATATATATATATATGTATATCATCTAATGTATTCCGCTAATTAAGATCAGCTGTAGTATAGGACCAATTTTATGAAAACTAGTTCAAGGGTATGAAATCATTGTTAATATTCTCAATTTCTTACAATAAATGCACTGTTTATTTGGACCAAACCTGTATACATCTCATGAAATAAATGTAATGAAATAAATAGGTGATGAGAATAAATAGATAAAAAGCTCTACTTTAACATTAACTGCGCCCTACTTCAAGCTGTAGTCTAACTTAGCTTGATCTCTTGTTGAATATATTAAGCACTTTCTGATTTAAACCTAGCACACATCGGATGGTGCATTATATTGAGTTCCCGATTAGTGCTTTGTATATATATATATATATATATATATATATATATATATATATATATATATATATACATATATATATATATATATATATATATATATATATATATATGTGTGTGTGTGTGTGTGTGTGTGTGTGTGTGTGTGTGTGTAGTGCAGTGTATTCTGCTTATTAGGACCATCAGTTATTATGACCAGCCGAACAAAAGAACCAATCTTGTGAGAGACGATTCAAGGTTACGTAATCATCGATAATTTACTCCATTTACTATAACCAGTATGCCGTTTATCTCAACCATGCAGTAAGTCATGTCGATTTAATATTTCTTTAAAAAATATACCACAGAATCATCTAAAAATATACATTTTTTGTTCTTGAAACATACAATATTTCTAATCTGTTCTGCTTGTGATTCAAATTCAATGTGAAATCTGAAAAATAAGAGAAGGTAGCCGTACAAAGACTTTAAGTGGTTGTAGTTTTCATGCCAACTGTTTCCCATGAAGTAATGCCAGTATCGGTCGTTTCAGTACGAAAGTAAATTTAGTGGTTCGATTAATCGAACCATTCAGTTATTGGGTCCGAAATTTCTGGACTTGATGAAGTCTTAATAAGCAGAATCCACAGTTAATAATTCCTATAACTAATGCTGCAAAAAAATCAGCTCAGATGATAACCTAAGGGTCAGGCATAATTTCGCAGCTGAGGCATCATTGTCATTAACCCAGAGCACTCCAACAGAACCACCCGGCCTTATTTGTTCTCCTCGCAGTGTCGGATCCTTGCCCATGAAGCCTTTGCTCGATTTTCTCTTTATGATAAAAGAGTTTAGTCGGGTATCATTATCAGCCTTTTAGCGTCCAACGTAAATCTCCAAAAGATTCGTCAGACCTTCATCATGGGTACTTCCTAAGCTTATCTAATTCGTCGCACCATCTTACATTCTCTTGGACCCGGTATTTTCTGAATTTGTCACATCAGTTTACTTCCTGTTGGCCACAATTACACATATGATCTCTGGAGATCCATTTCGTGAGTCATGATGTCCAACTGTTGTCTGGCATTCTTACAACGTGTTCACCCGATCGCCATTTGAGCTTTCCAATGGTTTCTATGATATATAATATACTGTGTTGTCTTATGTTCTCCCCTGAGAGGTTGTAAATGATTCTCTCATGTGCTCGTCGATAAAAGTTTATTACTATAAGTCGAATCTAGCAGACCCATCCTGTTTCTATCTTTTAAGTTAATGATTAGCAGGCTTGTCAATGGTATTTGGAGGCTATCCTAAGGCTCCCCTTTCTATCAACGTCAATCACTCAACAATCTTTTTGATATGGGAGGGCACGACGCAGATCCTTGTTTCGACTAGCATTTACCTTCATTTCTACGATTTGTCAGAGAGGCGTTAAGTAACATATCTTTTTTTAAATTTAGTATGACTCGGCCAAGGTTTGATCTTCAGTTGCTCACGGCACATGTCATTCAATGACAGCCATCTGTCAAAGTTATGATCAGACTTGAGGTTGCGTAACTTCGATGACCTTACATTAACCAGAGTGTCTAATACGATTTAATCGTATTGAAGCTGATTTGTCGATATATATTTTCCAATGACATTTAAGAATGTTTTTTTCATAATATCATCCTAATAATATATTGAGGAAAGGTCATTCTGCTGTAGGATCAAGTTCAACTCCCACATCTATTCTGACTGAAAATTATCACTGCAACTTTTGTAAAGTATATATAGCAAATAGGAAGATCTTAAAAAAGTATTTTGGTACAGATGTATTTTGAAAAAGTTAATTTGCAAGTTCCTACGTATTTATAACAGTTGATGTTCGTATTTGGCTCAGTTAGTAAGAGAGTCACGAGCCTATTACTTGTTCGTGATTTCAAATCACAGTAAGGTGATTTTGATTTCATACATTTGATTTCATACATTTGGTTTAAGGTGACGGGGCAGATAAACAGTTGAGAATTCGCGTGAAATAGCTGAAGATTGTTTTTGCTGTTGTCGTTCTCATGGGTGGTGGGAAACAAAACCGACCACGCTTTGGATAGGACCCTGATAAAACCCGAGGAACGCTTTTCAAATTTTTGAGGGCTCGTCTGGATTCCCTCCCGACATTTAAGTGGAACATGTTGGAAGCAATCAATCAAATAGAAAATAAGAACATAATCTCGTCTTTCACGGCATTTTCAATGTATCTGTGCTTCTGGAAACGGTGCCACTACGTTGTTCCGTCTTTGTAAATGGCTCTGCTCTTATTCAATCAATTGAACCAAGACAGCGTCTCCAATCAAACCCATTTGGACCGATGACTTATTTACTGAAGCCCATTAGATAAGCAATTTGATCTGGCGTCACAGGCAGATACAGGCACATTAACAAATGAAAATTCCATGTATGCTAGTTAAACTATGCTATCAAAATGATCTGCAACTGCATTGTACTTATAAAAATATTTTTTTTAAATCAGTGTTGCTCAACATTTCAGATGTACATTTAATCGCAATGATTTTGGATTATCTTAGCCTTTCCTGAAAAGAGTAAAGGAAAATACTTCATAAGTAGTACTTTTTTTTAGTTTTCTCCATTGACACTGGAATACACTGTTCATAATTCATGTAGCTACTGCTGCCAAAAGATCAGCTCAAATGTTGACCATTGGGTCAGGCATGATTTCGGGACTGAGGCATCATTGTTGCTGACCAAGACCACCATTACAAGCAAAAATATTAAATACCACATCGTGTACTATATATATATATATATATATATATGATTAATAAGACAAAATCTTTGGGGAAAAGTTCTCAATACAGTATTCCGATGAATAGCATCTCATCATGAGAACCAAGTTGGTCTTCATATCTTGAAATTCTGCTAGTATTATAAACAGACATTGTGCACTCCAAACCTGGTGATTCTTTTACAAAATTATTATGATGATAGATATGATAAAAATCATATATAAGGAAAAGTTAAAAAAGATAGCCAGACCTTTTAGTGATGGTTTCAAGGTATAAAAGAATCCCAGTCAATATTTGAATTTGAAGTTGGTGTCTCAACTCTGATTTTCTTGAGGAGCATAGTTCCGTTTCATATTTCCACAAATCTTGAAGAAGAACCCCCATACCCCCCCAAAAAATCCCTGGGACCGATTAACAAACTTCTCATCCCCACTGAATCCATCCCTCATACATATCTCTGAAGCACATTCATATTCCTGTCTGCTAAACGAATCAACAGTCAAATCCATAGGACAATTCAGCAATACTGTGAACCCTCTATCTCTCGTTTTGAACGGAGTTACATCTTCAACTCTTCAGACCCCCAAAACTCACCAAGACCTGGAATTTTATGACACCCATCAGATTTAAATCCGAATCAAGATTAATGTACAAATGACCTGAAACTGACCCACTCAACTAGACAGTGAAAACTAATGATCATAAACGTATCGGCCTTCTTAAAATAAGAATGAGACCATTAAGGTTTATTAAAATCCATCATACCTTGAATATATATATATATATATATATATATATATATATATATATATATATGTGTGTGTGTGTGTGTGTGTGTGTGTGTGTGTGTGTGTGTGTGTGTATGTGTGTGTGTGTGTGTGTGAAGATGTTGGAGAAAGCTATAAACAAAATAATTTGAGAAAAAAAAATCCGGGGGGGTTCTAGAAGGGAATGTAACTATCATGTGAAACGTACTTCCCCCCCCCCCATATATGTTTTTTCTTATATGTTTGTATATGATTCTCTTAGGGGTGTGAATTAAAGGGGAACTCACCTTTGGGGGGTTGAAAGCAAGGGACACTTGAAATAAAAATGGATTGTCTTGAAAAGTCTTGAAAAAAAAGGTTTTTGAGCATTCAAACGAGGGAGGATTAATTTTAAAATAAAGCTATACAAGCACACACTCGTGCATATATATATATATATATATATATATATATATATATATATATATATATATATATATTTATATATATATACATTTATTCATACATATATATATATATATATATATATATATATATATATGTGTGTGTGTGTAAAGAGAGAGAGAGAGAAAGAAATGTGAACACAGTCCACTACTACATTGCAGCGATTAGCAAGGTTGAGTCTCAAACCAATTCCCCAGTGTACCGTACCTTCAGTCATCAAAAAGGAATACCCAACTACTGTGACTTAGTCCTCAATGATGGATATACCACAACTGTGGACTTTTCCCATGCAAGAAGAATATTAGATTGGAAAAATGTATACAAATTGGAATCGCTATACATGACTAAAGTTTTTATGAAAAACATCGATCAAAACTGTAATCCAAATGCTCACCTAAATTGTCAATATAGATAAAACATACTAATATTGCATGAAAAGTTTTGGTTCCACAAAGAAATGTATTTTGTGGACAATGTCAAACGATTTCTGACCTTAGGCGATAGTTATATTAAAAGATTATACAAATGTCGTGATAACTGCATATGTATGAAATATAAGTTAACAACAAAAAAAAAATGGAAAGAGATAATTTTGTCTCTTCATATTAATCTTCATTATTAATTCAATGCACACTATTTTAACTAATCGAACTTTGTGTTTTAATTGCACTAGACTTAATACGGTCAGTAATTCTCTGTTTTAGAATGATCTTCTTTATGTATCAATTTTGTTTTTATTAAACAATCAGTACTACTTCGTCTATTATCTAATTAAGGAGAATTGAATCAAAAGATGTGTATGTATGTATTCATTTTATTATCAGATTTTGGGGTTCTTTCTAAATCTTTCGGTATTAAATGAGGTTTGTATCATGGATAAATGTCGGAGATCACTGATCTAAAGGACTGAAAATGTAAACATTTACTCCTTATCATGTCTTGGAAAACTCTTTCATTTCTTTCAATAGGTCTTTATGAATAATTCCATTTACAATATACATTTATGCTTTTTAAGTCCGGCAGCATACCGTTCGTTTTTCTGAAAATACTTTTTCAGTGATCAATGTGCAACAAAAAAAAATGTGGGTTGGACTAACGCACTGAGCATAGATTTGCTGATATACGGCAGAGGTGACAATAAGACATTAACATGAATGAAAGCAGGGGAATCTGCATCACTTTTAGGTATACAACTATATGGTAGGCTATAAATTCTATTCGGCTGAGTCGTTTCTTGCATACTACTTCTGATTTGTTTTATGTATGTTTTTGGAGTCAACTCTCGATAAAAAAAAACGAGTTCTTGCTACATATTCAATAGAAACTGTCATGTGACCAACATCTTGTTGGGGTGATGAATGAAGAGGAGAAATTCAAAATGGACGACCAACGAATAAGTTACTCCTTTTGCCTTTTATCTGGGGAGTGATCACTAAAAAGTAAAAAAGTAACAAGTTTTCTGATAAATATTCCGCCTGTCAACTGTTTGCTGTAAAACCAAGTGGGAAGCGATATAAAAATATTCAAAGAGAAGCTATTGTGAACTTAACCGCTCGGAGAAGTTACAAGAACAGCTTGCTGAAAAACAAAGACGAAAGAAACAACAGAGAAAGTCAGGCAAAGATTTGAGGGGGAAAATGAGGAGTTCAAATCCTGATACGAGTAGAAAACGTTGCACGTATTTTTTTTCTTCGACAAAGTATATGAATCTGTTGGACACTGACTCCCCTATCTATTTCCTCTAGTGTATAAATGCAGGACGAAATGGATCCTAACTTTATAGTTGGACTTTTTACTACTACCCCACTTCCTCACCAGCCAGTTGCTGGCAAGGAAACTAAGTGCCTGACAACTGTTAATGTCTTTGCCCATCTACCGCTTTAAAATTTAGATTTCCCTGTTTTCGACCCTAATGCTCAGGATGCGTTTGTTTGAAGAAGATAGAGCTACTTTCAAGTTGAACACCAGATAAGCTAGTCAAAACTGTAAGGGAGAGTGTGATTGGCCGGTCGACCCACAACCAATTCCCGCTAAAACTAGTGGTCTTTTTTTCATTTGTTTGATGCAACATCACGTGTTTCACAACACATTTAGATGAATGTAACCTAAGACTGGAACTTGTAGATTTCGCTCGAAGAAAAGGAGCATGTAATAGAAATTCAAATCGATATATAAAAGAATTTATTGATGGGGATTACTGCGTCCAAGAATATTCTATATTCTATATTTATAGTAATGAGGACAGTATTGAACCAAGAACTGAGTGTTAAAAACCACTGATACTGTATTTTGAACTACCGTAGTAGATTCAAACATTAAAAATTTCGTTGAAAATTCCATGTTTTTTGTTATTTCAGCTTTTGTAATTTCGATTTATTTTTATTTTATTACGTCCGAGTGATGGGTTTTCAACCGAAGGCTTCCCAAAATTCCAATCTACTCAAACTTATCAGCATTCCACGAAAGTTCCACCCCCCCCCCCCTGCTCATTCCAAACCCTGTTTATTGAATAGTGGAAAATAGTTTTCAGAACTGAAAATTTCAATAGAAGTCATACAATCTCAATTTCTAAACATCAAATATTTCAGTACGTGTAACTCAATTTTGAACGAAGATCCGTCTATACAAAAAAACTGCTGCTGCTTTTTCTTCATGATTGGATTTCGGTGGATTTTAGATATTTTACTCAAAATGAAATTTTGCATTCAGTCATACTGAATTCAACCTTGTATAAATGTACTCCCAGTTAGTCTTTGAGAGTTAAAACGACTGCACTACATGGATGGTTCATGCAAAGGCAATAATAATGACAGCAGGTAGTTTATGTCCAACAAACTAACATAACTAGACAGTGTTAACGAAGGAGCAATCATTATCATAACCAAAATTTTACTTTCCCTGTAAAAAGTCAGTACTTCCTTTATGTTGGCCTCAGCTTCAGCCATACCCGTTTTACATTGCTGTTTAACGAGCCTGTTTGATATCTATGAAATGCTCAAACTTAGAGGCGACAAACAGCTGAAGATACGTCTCTTACTTCATGTTCTATTCTGTAGCTATGGGGACGGATTGATTCATGCCTTCCTTAAGACAATTCCTGCAAAGCGAACGCAAATGTTCTCAGTCGGAGTTTAAGTTCGGCTCGCCAAGTTCATTCTCTGTCCTGTTATCAGATCTGGTTTTTTTTTGGGGGGGGGGGGGGTCAGCTTATCCGACAAATATAAGCCTTAACCTGAACTAATACTTCAGATTCCTGAAAATCGTCACATATACTGGACCAACATAAACGTCATGATGTACAGTATCTCTGTCACAATAACGTTCGTAAGTTTTCCATAAAACGACACTCAGTGTTTATAAACCAACACTCAGAGATACAAAATCATAACTATAGAAAGAGGTAACCTCTAGCTGTGGATAACATACAAACAGCTAAACAATTAAAAAAACATTTATTAGCATTACCTTAAAACGTTACAAAGCTTTATCCAACAACAAAGACACTTCACATCTTACAGTTGCTATTTTTGAGGATAAATGTAGGAAACATTAGTTCATACATAGCACTACCTAAATCTAGCAGATAAATTCTAAGCTCCAACTGGCAGTCTTACTTTGGGAATTAACTAAAAAAGAAAATTAAGTGAAATACTTTTTTTTCAGCTTCAATCGATTAATTATAATTTAGGCTCTTGACCTGGAGAACATTTTTACGCATTATTTTTAAAAAAATAATTTATATCAATTATGTACAGTTCGAGCAATTCCTGAGTGTTCTTCTAACACGGTGAACGTATATAATTTATCCAGGGACTTATCTTTAGGATGGGTAAAACTAATAAAAACAGCAATGTATTGATAAAATCGTAAAAATAATGAAAGGTTTGGTAGGAATCAAATCGAAAAATTATTTTCTTCGATATTAGGAACGAATGATTATTTTTTTTCAATTCGTCGTTTAATAAATAAGTGACGACAATTTGATAAAAATCAATTGATAGACTGATATTTTCTAGATTTTAAGATTTTTCAGATGTTGATTCTTTGGTGAAAATTCTGTTCATTTTGTTCATGGAACTAGGGCATATAAGTGTTATTTTTTTTTCTAAGCATAAATCCCCATCAATTAAGAAAAAATTAAGACTACGATTATAGCTTTTTGTCCACGTTTGCTGTGCCTGCAATAATTAAGAATAGAGACGTTATTTCCTCTCATTGTGTTTTGCCCTAAAGTTCCCCTTTCTTTGAATTCATTCTCGTGCATTCCTTTGATTATGAATATACTTGTGAGTTATCATATTTCTCGACAACTTTTCGTCAGCTCTGCTCTGAATTAATATTTGTGCTCGGACAATTTTTTTTTTCTAATTGATATAGTTTTTTTTCCCTTTTGGTTTCAAATCAGAAGAAGCCGTTTGTTTTGAATAAGGGATTGGAGAAACTTTTTTGACGTTTGTTCTCTTATTCTGTCTTTTCAATCTGCAAGTTTTTTTTTATTTTATTCCATTATCCATTATCTAATCTGACAGATTCATTCCTTTTATGCCTCATTCACATTCTTATGTTGTAAACTCTTGTTCCTCAGTCATTAATTATATTATTTTGGCGAACAGATTCATTCTATTCAATTATTCATTCACTCCTGGCTTTTATATTCTGTTCTCGTCGATCCAATAATAATAATAATAACAATAATAATAATGATAAAGATTATGATGATGATGATAACAATGATGATAATAATAAAGATGATGATGATGATGATGACAATAATAATAGTAATAATAATGATGATAAAAATAATAATAAAGATGATGATTATGATGATGACAATGATAATAATAATAACGATGATGATGATGATGATGATGACAATGATAATAGTAATAATAATAATGATGATAGTAATGATGATAATGACAACAGAATAAGAACAACATGAATTAGAATAAGAAAGGACGAAAAAAATAATAAAATAAACAATTGGAATGAGGGTGGGAATATTGAAAGAAGGAATGGAATATGAATTAGATTTTAAAAGAAAAATCTCTGCTTATACCCGAATCGAGGATATCGCAGGTTTAGGTACACACGAGCAGTTGTTTGAAAGACCCACTTCAGGCGTGCAAGGCCTATTAAAGCTTCGTTCTGCAGACAAATTTGAACTATTTGGAATGAATAAACTAAAAGAGTGAAAGTATATGGAGAATATTTTTTTGTTGTTAATTATTCAATTGACACATTTGATAACAAATAAGCTATACATGTATCGGGAGGGGTTCTCATTTTTAGCAGCGTGAGTTTACGTTTTAGTGGTTAAAATGTTAGGCTTCCATCTTGTTTTGCCTTGCTTTGTTTTTAAGGCAAGAATGGAAATCAAAAACTAAGAAAAAGTAATTGCAGCTGTTAAAGGTGTTTTATTGGTTGTTCAAGTCAACAGTTATAGATGTTCTTAAGGAATGGGTATCATGGTTATTGAGAATCTAGGCCATAGTCCAAAGTTGAGCTACTTGCGTACTCATGTGATATACAGTTTATATGATAAATTGCCCATAGTTGTATGCATGCATGCATAACCTTACAAGATATATATCAATGGTGTGGTAAAGCTATTGGTGTATTGATAGTATGTAAGCGTATTAGGTGGGGATTGGTGATATATATACATATTGTACGGACTCAGGTGATCACTTTGATTTCAAATATTGATTTCGAAGGCACTTTGGTCCTCAATTGGAAAAAAAGGCGCAATACAACCTTCTTACCTTCATCTTCTTTGCATGACATTACAGTGTCCTTTGCTAAGCTTATAAAATATTATGAATACATCAATTGCAGCTAAGATTACGAATTGTCCACGTAGTTGAAAATCTTTATTTTTTCCTCTTCATGTGGAAGGATGGAAATGAAGATTTTTGTCGCTCTGGGTATGGAAACATAAGTTGGAGTATTTGATTAGTTTTTAGGTTGGTCTGACAATGAACTTCCAAAGGATATTTATCAATGTCTTGGAAGACGGGCAATAGCATTAATCATCGCAGACGTAGAGGAATTATTACAAGCAAAAAGACGGGTGTGGTATTTCCCATTTGTTTGTTGAGAATCGATAAAGAAAAAATGCAAGAGTTTCCACAGTTGTGAAATTTTTCAAGTCTTTTCACTTGTGTTATTTTGATCAAATTTGCCTGACCAACTCTTCTATTAGTAGTTGAAGTTTGAAAATGGTTTTCATTATTTCATTTATCACTTGGGCTGGTTTAAATCACGATTTTCTGATCGAATCCGTCTTCGTCCCCCTTTGTTGAATCTGAATAGATAAGCTCATTTTCATTATTCCACACATTAATCATACAAGCATCCTTATCCTTGTTGTTTCGATCTAGACGTTTTGGGCAATGTGTCCTTTGGTACGATCAACAAATCAAAAAGACTTTACTGGGCATGCCTAAACAGACACTCTCCCGTAGGTCACTCAGTCGACAGTGACACGCCACGGAGTGCCCATTGTTCATGTCTCTTGCAGGTTTACGTTTAACAGAACATCCTAAGATACATGTCTGTCAGTTACCTAGTTGTTCATTTTTAATAAATGCTCGCAATTCGAATATTCTAGTCAAATTGATGCTCCTATAACACGTGATATGTACATAACAAGCCAGCCAGCCGGACAAACTTGAAAACTGACAGAAACATACGTTGATATTTTTGCTAACAGTTATGGTTGACAGTTAATAATAGCTATAAACTCGAATACATACCCAAAGCCATGGTTAGTAGACCAAGGACTGTGTATTGATTTTGATATTATCTTGGCTTTGGGCTGCACGAAGGAAAACTTAGTAAACATCTTACAAGCGAGCTTTTCTGTCGCGTTGATCAAAGGTTTCATAGTCTCAGACCTTTCGCTTACCAATAAAGATAGTTCCCCCCTTAACACGTCATGAATATTAATGATATTTAACGAAAATTGATACGATGTAAAGTGATACGGTAGCTTTTATCTATCCGATAACTAAACTCGAAAAAGGCCGCGGGCTATAATGTTTCATAGGTCTTCCCCTCTCAGCCATGTGAGAATTTTTAGAAAAAGATAATGTTGGTGACGTCGATATCAGTAGCTGGTGCAACGTCTTTGAATGAGGTTTTGGTATTGATTTTTTTTTCTCGGGGAGCGGGGGGGGCTTTTTCTTTTAAATCTTAAAAACTGACAACCAGAACTGTCACCAAGACTGACAAAAGACGTTTCTTCAGCTTCAAAGACGGTCTTGCTGACTATGTATGGTATGTATAAATGGATAAATAGATGAATCATGCGAAGAGGCCGCATCAGCGGAGCTGAAGGGCTGAAAATGTAAACATTTACCCCTCATTATGTCAGCAAAATAATTTTTAACCTATGGGTTCAATTAGTGATGTATGTTTATACTAAATTGGTCCCTCAGTTTGTGTCTGCCGGTTATTTTCAATTCCGAATTCTGCTGAACGGAAAGCAAGAGGAGGTACTTTTTCATTGATCACCCATATTTTTTTCAAAGTTCCATCGATCACACACAACACAGAAAGCTGACTTTTTTCATTGAGTGACTAACCAGACCTTTTTCTTCTTACTGGGGCTAAATTGTGATATTTAGAATATTTATCATTTAGAACTTTTTTTTCACTTCATCCAAAGGAACTAGAGTGGATGTGTTCAGTACTGTCTGTACTTCTGTCTGTCTGTCAACACGATATCTCCAAAAGTTCACAATAATTTCAATGTAATTTTGTGGCAGGATTGATAATGAGCAACGATAGAGAAATTTTGGTTCATTCTTGGTATTTTTTTTCGATTTGAATTATATTTCTTTCATCATATGGCATGAAAAATGGAATGTAAACTAAATTGGAATTTCATGAGAGGAAACTGTAATATACAAATGATATTTGTACATATTGCAAGATGAGCGCCTCCTGCCTGTATGGATGCTTTCTTTTATCTATTGTTTTTTTTTCTTTTTTTGTTTTTTGATTGCCCTCTGTCGATAACTTGTTTTCCTCTTCTTCTTCCTCTTTTTCTGAAGTTTTTGAAACTGTCGACCCAAATTGTCACCAGACCTGTGGACGTAGGTTTCTCATAGTTTTTAAGATTCTATGGCCAGCTGGCGATGTATGAACCATGCGTACAGGCCATAGTTTTGTAGCTAAAGGGCTGATGATTTAATCATTCATTTCTCATTATATCTAGAAAAAAAACTTTTTTTTAAATTCTTTTCGAATCCCTCCCTTGAGATTTTCTGTGGAGGTTCAATTTGTAATGAAAGTTTATGCTAAATCGAAACATTTTTTTTTCTGAAAATTATGACTTTTTTAGTGATCACTGTTCCAAAAGGAAAGAGAAATAACTTTGATTCCATTGATAACTTTCCTTTCCAATGGAGAGATCATAAGACAGCACAGTGTGTCAGTGAAAAATAGGAGTCTGGGACATCATGCAAACCATCAAAAATACAAATGGCAATGGACTGGTCATTTTTCAAGAATGGACACCACGATTCACAACGTGGATCCCCATGGATCATATCCGAAACCGTGAAAGGTAAAAGATGAGACGGTGTGACGAACTAAACGAGTTCACCAAATGTTGGCTCCACTTAGCCCATACGACAGGGCTCCGGTGAATCTTGGGGACAGACCATGTACAACGACGGCTGCTGAAAGACTGATGAAGATGATGTCTAGGAAAATAAAACTCCCCCCAGCTAGGGTTTTTTACTGGAGGTTTCAATTATCAGTTTTCACACTAAATCTACCGCTAGTTTGTGCTTTGGTGTGTTCACGTTTGCTTTTTCAAAATTCAGACCATTTAGTGATCCTATAAAAGGTGAGAATTAACTTATTCATTGATCAGCTTTTTTTTCCAATTCTTTAACTGATCTCCCCAAATACAGCCTGTTGCTATTAATATTGATTACATGATGGTTTCTATTGGGTGACTTACCACACCTGTCTGCATCTTTAATAGATATAACCTATTCTCTCAGTACAGATATTTTTTTTTTACTGACCCATGACAATTCCTCCCTTTTCAATGCATTTACTTACAAATATCATTAGCACAACATTCACTTAATAGATATCATAGCCCTATCCTAGCAGTAACACTTGTCTTGATTCCAGACCACTGATCGTCCGTCACTTTTTGCTTCTCTCATGCATTTCAATAGTAAAATCATTTACAATGGATTTTGTATCATATATATCATACCCTATCCTCTTAGAAACACTTCTAATTTCTCTTTTATCATTCCTATTTTTTTTTATTTCTCTTCCCTTATTCTTATTCTCACTCCCAAACTTTTTATTTTCCTTTCTCTTCCTCTTCTTCCTTTTCTCTCTTCCTCTCTTATATATGCACCTTTCTCTTACTCTCTCTCTCTCTCTCTCTCTCTCTCTCTCTCTCTCTCTCTCTCTCTCTCTCTCTCTCTCTCTCTCTCTCTCTCTCTTGATGAGTGCTTAATTATTGGCCTTAAATTGGCTACGGCTTTGACCGCTTTTTCTGCTCTCGAAATAGACCTCCGAGCAATGAGCCCCTATGTGTCGTCACTCACTTTACACTGCACTATTTTACAATGGCTAAAAGGGAAGCGATGGATCCATACCCTCCCCAATGAGCATTAGAACTAGGTGAACACAAACTTTCTCCAGTTTGGGATCTGAACTCGGATTGCTTTTACCCGCTCGGTCATCGTGCATGTTCTTTGCAAAGAGAAAAGACATAACAACACCTTTGTTAAATTGTAATTCCCATAATCGATTTGAAGTAAATTTGACTAAATATACAAAGGCATTGGAATAATTTGAAACAAAGAGATCTCTTGAGAAAACATATTTTTTCAAATTCATTTCCATGGAATTTAAAAAGAAGCCGACGTAATTTGCATTTCATTCTCTGTGACAGCAAACTGAATACCGTTTAGACAAACATTTCTTGCATTGGAAGCCATTCATGGCGTCTTATGACTGGTAAGATATATTGGACTTTTCATCCACGCCAATGATTACATACATAGCAGTACTTCAGGCAGGGAAGAAAAAATAAAACAATAACAAATACATAGGTTTGAACGGATCGAAATCGTCCTGAACGGATTCTGATAGATAGATAGATAGATAGATAGATGCATAGATATACGTATTGTTAGATTTTAATTGACTGAGAAAAATAGATTGATATGAACAGACATAGATAGATAGCTAGATAGATAGATAGATGGATGGATAGACGGATAGACAGATAGATAGATAGATAGATAGATAAATAGATAGATTGATTGATTGATTGATTGTCTTGTAGGGCAATTGACTTTTGTTGTACTTTGACTCAGAATTGCTCTATTATAATATGATGAATGAGGACGATATTTTATGATAGTTGCGTTGTTTTCCAAACCAGGTCCAGATTATTTACAGGCTCTCTCACGGATCAAATATTATTTGAAGTCCTGTAGTCTTTCATTTTCATATCACAAAACGCATCTCACAGATAATGAAGTCCAGGCTATCCATAACGCTAGAGTATTGAACGTCGGTCTCCTTTCTTTATCGATACGTTATTGCTTTAAATCTCCGGTATAAAATTGCAATTCCTGCCTATTCAATGACAAGAAATATGAGCGTTTCCCAAAATTACAGGGTACTTAAATCTTGGAACTGCACTAATTCGTGTAGCGGGCAAAGAGTCCAAACGGCGTAATTTGGTTGAGCATGCCCTGATATTGCCTTTAACAATATTCCTTTTTTTTTTTTTTTTGGTTTCTAACTACGCGGTTAATGATTAGTTTTCAATAAACGGGCCACAACATAATTTGCTAGTAATGAATACCGAATTGCATGTTGGAGAAAAAAAGAGGTATGTAAATTTCTCTTCAATTCATCAGAACGAGTTGAATATTGGACAATCCTTTTATTAACGGAGTTTGAATTGATAAAGCAGCAATGAGTTTCATGTATTCGACGAGGGGAGTGCTGAAATACAAGTTCTCTCGAAAATCTACAGAAAAACATTTTATGAAGGGGAAATGACGCAATTCGAAGAATCAATTGCTATTAATTCATGTGAAAAAGATTTGAGCGTTCCCATCCCTAAAAGTCGTAGTTTTAAGTGGTGGGAAATACAGAAGACTGTGGTTTAGGAGGAGGAAAAGTATGTGCACCGTCTCAATGGTAGCTCGCAGCAACAACAACAACAGAAAAAAACACGCTATGCGATATTTTTCTGTTTTCACTTTTTTTTCATAAAAGTATGAAGATTACATAAAGTGAACTATGAAAAGCGTAGATGACTTATTGTTCGCTAAACCTCCCTACATATATGCACACCACCAGCCAATATGTACACTAATGAAACTAAAAAAATATGTTCCTCGAAAACCTTTCTCAGTGGTTATTTCTCTACCTCTATTTTTATCTCCTTCTTTCACCCAGCCAGACCGTAGCATAACACAGCTGTGAGCTTATTTGCAATCTGAATTTCCCACAGTATGATGTTCTATGTACGTGAACATTTGACAAAGAAGAATAGCATGTTGGCAAAGAAACATGTGTGGAATTATTGATTTTTTTCATCGCGAGGCTACAGTCTTACTGAATTACCTACATCCATAGAACATGTTACTTGTATATAAACAATCGTTTATATAATAAGTAATGATCGAAAGTATTTAAACAAAGACAAGACTATATTTTTATTGTCTAAAATTGCAGGGAACATTATAGATTTTGAGCAAAGTAGACACAGTGGTTCCAATTTGAAAAATTAACGTGTTCAAGTAAATTAAGAATCAATTCTGGATTTAATCTCTCAATTTTTTTTAAAACTTTTTTTCCCGTAAAAGCATGAAGGTCGCGTAAAACGAACTGTAAAAAACATGAATGATACATTGTTCACTACACATATGCAAACCACGAACCAAAATGTATGCTAATGAAAACAGAAAACATGTTCCCCGAAAATTCATGTCACATTAAAACGTTCACCCGAAGGCGATTGAATATTCTGCCACTAAATGGAGAGAAAAATTACCAAAGCTTAATATCCTGGATTCCAAGAGTCAAATGAGGTGTCCAGTCTTTATTTGTTTTTTTTTTTTTTTAGTCTTTTTTAGGTTGAGATTTTTATTGCTTTTTTGTTGTTGTTTTTTTTCTCTGTTAAGTGAGATGTGGTAATCGAAAAATCTGAAATCTGTCCACTGTAACGAACAACGAAATTCAAACTCGAAACATCTTCAAATTGAAGTTTCTAAGATAGAAAAAAAAGGAAAAAATATTTTCATCAATTTTCAAAATTCTTATCAACCCTCCTCCACATCCTCTTCCTCCTCCGACACACACACACACACACACATACACACACACACACACACACACACACACATACACACACACACCAATTCCAAAGTGATATTTAGGATTAGAAACATCATGTGATCGATAAAATTCTGATCGGTCCTCGAAATGAAAATTACAATATGCCAGGAAATGTTATCAAAAATCTGATGATGATATTCAAAGATTAAAGTAAAATATATCTATTTACCTGACCGCAAAATACCAATTATCGAGCAAATCAGGTCATTAGGTAAACTAACAAAGTGTTTGATTGTTTATAACAAGTCATTAACATACCACTCTTAGTGGGATTCATTTGATCTCTTCTTCCTATCCTTTATGTTGACACAACTTTTCGACCGAATGTTTCTACCTCCTTCTTCAGGTGTAATGTGCATCATCTGGAGACAGAAACCAATAAAACAGACTCTCTATCATCACGGATATTACATATCACACTTGAAAAATGTAGGAAAATGACAAAAGCGAAACGTTGTGTTAACATCAGAGATGGAAGAAGATAGTTGTTCGTCCAAACAGAAGTTGATATATAGTAAAGAACAGGAATCTGAGCCATCATAATATCCAATAGGAAACACAAATAGCAATGGGCTAGTCATATTGCAAGAATGGTAGACAAGCAATGTACATCATGATTTGCAACATGGATCCCAGGAATCAAATGCGGAGCCGAGGCCTATAGAATATGAGATGGTACGATAAACCGAACAGGTTCAGAAAATATTGGCTCTGCGACGCCCAAGATACAGAGGTTTGGTGAATCCAGGGGAAGGTGTATGTATAACAACGGACAATAAAAGACTGACAATGATGATGATGATGATGATGATGATGATGATGATGATGATGATGATGATGATGATGATGATGATGATTCCATGGATGTTACATGGTGATCGAAAGAGTTTCATATTTACAACACTCTCCCACTTGACGTTGATATCTGTCCATGTAGTTGTCTCTCTACCTCTATTTCTATCTTCTTCTTTTGCACTGCAAGGCCGTAGCATAACACAGCTGTTTGCTGATTTTCAATCTGAAATTTCCACTGTATAATGTTCGAGGTATGTGAACATTTGACACAGAAGAAAAGTATGTTTGGGGAAAAAATATGTGAGGAATTATTGATTTTTTCATCGCAATGCTACAGACGTACTGAATCAACCACATCCATAGAAAATGCTGCATGTATATAAACAATGGTTTGTTTATATAATAAGTATGATCGAAAGTATTTCAACAAACTCAAAATATGTTTTTATCGTCTAAAATTGCAGGGAACGTTAAAGATTTTGAGCAAAGTAGACACAATGGTTCCAAATCGTGATAAGAGCCATTTAAAAATAAGCGTGTTTAAAACTCAATTCTGGATATAATCTCTCCAATATTATAACAATCTTATAATATTCGTGCAGTCTATGCAGTTTCAATATGATGGAAAGTTCAAATCAAGAATTTGATTTTCAACTTAATCAAACACATTTATTCAGTAAACGGAGTTTATTGCGTTTAGGAACCTCACTTATATATATATATATATATATATATATATATATACACACACACACACACATATATATATATATGTATATATATATATATATATATATATATATATATATATATATATATATATATATACTGCTCTTTAAATATTTTAGTCGTGTATCGAAGTAATCTTTTATTTCTCTTTTGTTAGAAAATAATTCGGTATCCAGACAGGAAATCCGAATTTGGCTTCTCTAATTTGTAGGATTTCGCTGCAAATTTAATATATATGAAATCTTTTTCTCTGTCCATAGAACGATTCTGCCTGAAGACATTTTGTTTTGCAACTTTTCCTTTCAAATTGTCGTCGGCTACACGAAACTGACTTTGCACAGAAAAATACGAAGTACCAATTGAGTGAGCCGAAGTATGATTTTCTGGTCATCATTTTTGGTAAAAGATTCCGTATCTTTCTTATTTTTTTCTTTCGAGTATCATCCATATCTCTTTCTTTTCTTTTTTTCACTCTAGTAACGTTTTTCGTTTTGTTTTTTTTTACTTTTTTGATATTAAAAACTGTCAATCAAAACTCTTTAGTTTTTGAATTGGCTGCCAAGCTGGCTATGTTTGTATGTAAATGTCACACGTGGAAGCCACTCTAAAAGAGCTAAATGGGTGAAAATTCGAATATTTTCTCGTTTTTATGTCTAGAAAAAAGTTGGGCGGTTACAATGTTGGTTTATGCTAAATTGGTCCCTCACTTTGTGTTCAGCACTGCTTTTCGAAAATTTGTATTTTTTTTTTTTTGCAGAGCAACAGGAGGCGAGAGAAGTAACTAATCCTTTGATTACGCTATCCTTCCAATTTTGTAATTTAATTGCCCCACCAGGGCATAACGCCAAAAGATGTTGGTCAAGCGACACTTCCTATTGGGAGACTGACTGGTCTCTTTTATATTGATTTTTTTCTCCAGCTTTCTTTGTCTTTTTTCACCTCGTAAATCCTATGTCGTAGCAAACGTTTCAATTATTCTTTTTTTGACAAAATCTTTTTATTCGTGTGACGCTAACAGGAAATACATCATGGCCTTAGCCATGAAGCTGTCATATCAACTAAATTTGAACTCGAATCCTTTATTATTTTGAACATATCTGGCCGAGACATTGACTATCCAAATTATGCAAGGAAAACTACCCAGTTGAAGTCAGTCAAATACATTCATGCAGCTACATTCGTCAGCATCCGATTTTTGCTCAACACCATATTGTTTGTTTAGTTATAATAATAATAAACTAAACAGTTAAAAAAATAAAAAGTATTCAAAAACAAACCTGGCTACGGCTGGCTCAAACTCAACTCCTATTTCTGTTCTGACTGATGATCAATACTGCAACTTTTATATCTTATATGGATTTTCGTAGATATTTAACACTTGTTTGGTTCAGTCGGTAAGACAGTTACCTACCAATCAATCAGCCGTTATTTATAAGTAGAGTAGTGGATTTGATAATTCTATATACTGGTTCAGTTTGACTTGATGGGACAGACAGGCCTAACGTAACAGGATAGACAGGCCTGAATAAGGTGAGGATTATTATAGTTGTTCTAGTAGTGGTAGTGGAAAAAGTCAACTCCAGGTTCCGACTTGAACTGAAGTTTGACGAGTAATTATGATAATGAATGTTCCCTCAATTTTTTCATTGTCTGAGTGGGACCTAAAAGCCTATGTGTCAATGAGGAAATTGAGGGATTATGAAAAAATTCTTTTTTAGACGATCATTGATATTGTGTTGAAATTTCGTGAAGTTGAGGCCGATTGCTTATTTTTATTCAAAACTTCCAAAACTCTTGCAAAGCATATTTTTTCTCATGCACAACCTAGCATCTTAATAAAAATGCGTTCTGGGACATTGGAACTACTTAAGACTGTTGTGAATCTATGCTAGGCTATAAATCCGCCTTCAGTCATTTTTTTTTCGAGAAAAAAGTCCCTCTGCATAGATATTGGCTATGTACGTCTTCGAGGACTGATATGATACAGTAGAAGACTTTTATTAATGCCTTTTTTTAATCTCTTATAGCATATACGTATATACACACACACGACGTCGCACTTTGGAGACATGGCCACGACTTGAAATAATAACTATTCTCTTCGAAGTATTGTTTTGACGATTATGATAAACTTAGAACTAAAGCATATTTTAATAATTGAAAAATCCAATCCTCACAAAAATGAATCTCCGTAGTCTATGCGCGTACCAGAATTAATTATCTGAAAATTATCTAAAGTTATCAAAAAAAAATTATTTTACCAATGAAAAAGAATGCAAGCACAAGATTCGGGCATTATTGGTCCAAAATAACCATGGACACCCACAAAAACACTATTTTGAAGAAAAAAGTCTTTATATGGGGCATAGTAGGGTACTTTTCCAGCTTGTAGCTCACCAAATCAGACCAGGAATGGAAAAATGCCGTATTAGTATTTAGTTAATACCTATGGGAAAAAAACACGGATAGATATTAATTTCTGTGAAAGTAATTTTAAGAAAAAAAAGTGGTGAATCTATTTCAGTTGAGGGGCCCATAGTTTTAATCATTGGGTTGGGATTTTTCAATCAACAATAGTTTCAACTCTTAAGTGGAAAAGCCCCATTTTTAAAACAGAAAAAGGACTGCTTTACTTATAGTAGTTAGTATCAGACCATCTGCACTGGGAGATATAATAGAACTCATCAACCAGGGCAAGCAAGATCAATTTACTGATTATTGCTATACGATGTGTTTCTAAATCCAGGCTTTCATATCATTTATTAAAATGAAAATCTACTTTCAGACCATCAGTAGCGTGTGTCTAGGGCAATTTTTATTTTTCATAAGGTATACTCGTTGATTTCAGGGGAAAGAATCCGTTGAAATATCTTGAATGTGATCTTGTTTGTCCCCCCAAAAATACTAAATCCATTCACTTGTGGAAGTGCAAATTTTGAAGCGATGCGTAGAAAGTATTTTATTTAGCAAAATTTCAACTCCCCAGTGAAAGAGTCCAGTGTTACAACCAGCGAACCAAGATAAATAGAATAGAATTGAGATGTAATCGACCGCAAGAACCTAGGGCGAGGATTGCACAATTACAAAAGCTTGCTGGATGTTCAAAAAGTTCTTCTTGCAATGTTATTAAGATCTATAACACAATTAGATGCAATCTAGATAAGCCTAGATCTGGAAACTAACCCTAAAGGATTGTTACATCCACCAACCTTGAATGAACAATGAACGTCTGTTGATATGAAAAAAAATCATCCAAGTATAAAAGACGGGATTGAAAATTAGTCTGTTTACCATGAAAATCGTTAAAGAAATTTTGGTTCATTGCCTCCATTCAAAAAAAAGGCTTTTCCTCAAAGATACGTCTTCAGAGCCCAATTTGCTATTGACTACAAGGACTGGTACTGGGGACTGTGGTTCAAACTGATATAGGGTAACAAATCGAAATTTCATCCCTAATGTTTTCATGATTAGAGGTACATTAAAAGAAAGGTAGGCAAACTGTACCACCAGTACAGCATTACAGCAATTGGTATGGAGGTCTTATGGTTCAGAGTTGCATGTCAGGGAACGGTGTAGATCTTGATATAAGTGAAAAGAATTAGGGACAGTCAGACTTATATAGAAACTATTTTATAAAGTTATGTTACTATCACCTAAGACTTGATCGATTGTTGGTTTTTTGGTATGTTCAGGTACCAGAAAAATCAAAAGACAATAACATTGAGGTTCTGCTATTGCCGGCCAAGCAGCTGTATCTCAATTTCATCGTTGTCAAATGGTGAAGGGTGGGATCAGCATCCGACATAACACTTACAAACACGATTCTTGTTTCAAGTATGTGCTGAAGGAGAATTCTTATTGAAGGAATCTAATGATGTCCCGTATATATAATGCTATACTATAGTTCAAAAAGCAAGAACCATAAGTTCATCGATACGTTCTCCATCCTTGGTGGTGGTAGTAGGAGGAGGGGGATGAACATAATGTCTCGTTGCGTCAGCTGATTCTCATACTTGTAAAATATGGCAATCTGAAAATATTACAAGAATATTATTTTCGT
>OY735216.1:6190553-6530553 GCA_963457665.1 Thysanoteuthis rhombus | reverse complement strand
TCCCTCCTATACTTCTCTCTCTCTCTCTCTCTCCCTCTGTCTCTCTCCCCTTCATCTCTTTCATTCATCTCTCCTTCTCTTGTCTTTTTCAATCCTCTCATCTCTTACTCGCTCGTATCTTTCTCTCTTGTCTCTCTCTCCCTCGTCTCTCTCATACTTCTCTCTCCCTCTGCGTCTATTTTACTCTCCTCTCTTTCTCCTTTGTCTCTCTCACGCTCTCATCCTCTCTGTAGTTTCTTTCTCACTCCAAATCCCTGTCCCTCTCTCAAGTTCCACATTTTCCCCCTCGTTTTTGCTCTCTCTCCCTCTCATCCATTATTCCTTAGGTTTTCTTCTCTCTACCTCTCTTTTTTATCTATAGCATCCCTTCTCGCCTTCACTTTTTTCTTCTCTCTTCCATTCACATTCTCAGTCTTATTCTATTTTTGTCTCATTTTTCTTTCCTTCTGTTTCTTTTTTACTCTGGCTTCCATTCTCTCTTTAAGTTTCCCCAGCTCCATCCCTCCTTTCTCTCTCTTTTTAGCTTCGTAACACTCTTTTTCTCCCTTCTCCTTCCTCATTTCCTCCAAGTCTCTGCTCACTCGCTTTCCTTCTCTCTTTGGCTTTATAACAGTTTTCTTCATCTATCTTTCCTTTCCTCGCCATATTCCAGCCTGTCTCATTCGTTTTCTTTTCCTTTCCTCACTCTCTTGGTCTCATTCCCCTTTATCACTTAAATCTCTTTTTTCCCTCCTAATTTTCTTTCTTTCTTTCTTTCTTTCTTTCTTTCTTTCTTTCTTTTCCTTCCTGTTTTTTTCCCCAATCTGTAAGTACATCATTTCACAGGCAACTTCGTTTCTGTGAAACTTTTATGAGGACTTTTCAAGCAGACGACAGTTCTCCTGCAGAGGAAATATTATTTTTGTTTCTTTGCTTTGTCTTTTATTTAAAGCTTCTTTTTTCTGATTTAGGCATTTTATTTGCTTTTACGATTTACAGTTCATACTTGTGTTTGGGAAAACGCACTCTTCCCAAGAGAATTCGCTTTGTGTATCTTCAACCGTCTTTCCACGTTCGTATAGGACTTACAACATTATTTCTCCGATAATTTGTGTCTAGCTTCTTCAATATTGTTCTAAACCTATTCTTTCCTTTCCTTTCCGTCTGGTTACGAGCAAGTCATTTATTTACCACCATTGTATTCGGATGGAACATTAAAAGGAGGCCGTAGAATGGGTCTGCTGAGAGATCATGTTAACAACACACGCAATAAGAACAGGTTCAATCATACGAAAAACATTTCAAATGTTATTGATCTGTTCTCAAAGCTATAGACATAACTCCACAAGTCACCAATTCATTTGGTCAAATCGATTCATGCGTAGGTATGACCGTGAGGATATGTCTGGGTGTTGATATTTACATATAATGCCGCGTCATATCAAATCAGCTATTTTTTTCCAATTCTACAGAAAAAGTTAGTCCCAGTCACAAAGTTTCGAAGCAGTGTATGTCATATCAAATGAGTTGTAAGTGTTAGAGGTTGACAGAAAGGCTCGTTCGTTCTCCAAAAGTATGAACGGTAAATCGTAAAAGCAAATAAAATGTCTGAATTGGAAGAAAGCTTTAAATAAATGACAACAATAAACTCAAAGTAAAAGTACTGAGGTGTTCAATTTCAAAACTGTATGAGATACCGATCGAATATTTTATATTATCTCTCCATGAGTTTAATGTAGAAGCAGCGGTGATCTTTTTCAGGGGAATTTGAGAGGTCGATCTGGGAAAAGTTCCTGAAATCAGGTGAGTTGATATGGAAAGAATCAGTGGAGAAAAATTTCTAGTTGCTGACTGCACTACTGATGGTTTTGAAGATGAATTTTATGACTATAGTTCAACAGTATATACGCATTTATTTATCCCATTTGACTTAGCCTTGTACAAAGCCATAACAGTGGTAAACTTGGTGAGAATCGAAGACACGATAGTAGCAAGCATTCCGTAACACTGGTTTTTAACTAATGCTGCTGAAGATTGTCTATGTAAATATTTACCGAGCTTACTTCAGTTGATGCAAGAAAGTGCGCAGAATGAGCTGCGAATGTTTCTCTCAATTTTTGAGATGAGGTATGATTATTATTTCTATTATTATTCGGACTATCCTCATATTGGTTGTTTTACATACAACGTTTCGGCTTTTGTACGCTACGGCCTTCATCAGGTCTCATCTGGTAGATGTGGGGGAAGTAACATACCGAACCCTTTATTTAACCGACGGGGGTATATAGACTGCATTCCCCTCTTAACAGTAGTAGTGTTTTCGAATTATTATTGTCTCACACTGGGATTGAACCTAGAGCCATTAGATTACTTGCAGTAATCCTGTCCACATGGACACATAGCGTTGTGGTTAGAGAATCAGACAAAATTTATTCTATAAATCAATTTGGTTTAATGTGAACGGGCAGACAGTAAAGAGTTTACTCTTGTAAATTAGATCAGTTTTGTTCACGTTGTTATTGTTCTCAAAGTACTCAGTCGAATACAAACTTCGACTTGTACTGGAGTTGGATGAAAAAAGGTCTGGTTAGTCATTCAAAAGAAACTGTCAAAGGGCCAACGTCTTTTGGCATCATGCAGTATTGGTGGTGACCAATCAAAACATTGTAAGAAAGGATGATCAATGTTTAAATTCTTCCGCTTTATACATGAATTTTCAAAGAACAAGCACGCACAAACTTGGCACCAATTTAGCATAAACTTACATCGTAGATTTGAAACCCAAATACGTATTTATCAGGAATTTATCTTTTAATATTGATATGATATGGAGTGAATGTTTGAATTTTCTGCACTAGAGCAGCCTGCGCATGATACATACATATCCTGCCAGCCAGATCATCTTTAAAACTGAGAGAAACCTATGTTGACAGTTTTGTGACAGTTTTTGATTTAAGGTTTCTAATCATATTCAGTAATTCATGCAATGCCCTAATTTGCTGGATGATTTCACGCAATAGTAACTTTTTAGCAAATATATTGAACTTTCTTGAAACAGTATCAGAATATAATGGAGCCAAATGATTACTCTTGGTTATATGTATGAATCAACTGAATTGTTTTAGATGTTCATTTTTGTGGAGATTTTTACGATTTTAAGTATTGTTATCTCAGTAAATTGGAAAACTGAACTATCAACACCTGGAAAGATACTACATTTACACTAAACAATATATTCGGATGAAAACTATCCAAATACATGAATGAACTCTTCAAAGTAATCAAGTTTTTGCCAGAGTCAGAATCCTAATCTGTCCCGGCTCTGTATCGGTTCAGACATCCATTTAGACATAAACAGATCAGAAAAGATTTCATTTTCTGTTCATTAAAAGTGCATTTGGTGGTGTTGTATTGTATTGCACAGCACATCTTTTAGGATCATTAGAATTGATGACAACTCTTCATCGTCGGCAAGTTCCCGTCTGACTCCTCAGGGGGATCACAAAATAGGCTTATTTACTGCAGGATTGTACCTGATCCTCATTTTGAGTCTGCATATCTTGTAATAAATCAAAAGGGCATCGTGTGTTGGATGAAGTTTTCCTGGGTTATCAGATCGGTGAAAATATGTTACCTTATAAGTTCGCGTGAGTCTGAGTGGATAAAGCAAAGTAAAGTTCGATAATAAATCGATCTGTATCCACAAAATCTAGTGTAAAATAATTACTAAGGAAATCTAATTGGCCAAACTCTGTTATATTCACTGGCCATGCTGATATCTTATCATTCCCATAAAACTGATATTGGATCCCATCCAGTTGAAGCATGGAACGAGAGTAAGTTATAGAGCAAAGGATTCTGTAGAGACTTTCTGGCTTCATTTATTGGGATGATTTTTGGCTTGTTTTTAGTTCTAGCCTTCATCCATCTGCCGTCATTGGGTGAGCTAATAAGATTTGAACATCAGTCACGACTGCAGACATTGATAAGTCTCACTCAATGATTGGCAGCAATACTAAGCTTGTGTCCATTCATGTGTGCAATTCAGGTGCCTAACTTATCTAGATGGAGAGAAGACTGCGATTTCTGTGGATTCAAGACCTCCAGCAACAATCACTTCAAATATCTTTGTACCTGTTTCATAATTTCACTTGTTAAGAATTCGATAAGTCTTTCTTGTTCTCACCAAAGCTAATGAAATTTAGACTATGACGCTGTAAATTGGATTAAACGACTGGCAGTTATCCGTCTGATTTTCTGTGATTTGGTATTTCTTTTCCCTTTTGTTTTTCCTCTTTTTTTTCCTGAAACTATCCAAGATCAGAGGAACTCTTTTACAAGTTTCAGATAGAATAATTGATCACAGCTCTGCGATGAATATCTACTAAATCTCCAAAACCTGTCACATGTTCTGGTTTATCATTACATTGGACAAGTGTTATGGCATCAATGTTCACACGGGTTTTGTCAGTTGAGTTTTATGTTATCAAACCCATTTTTTGTAAGTATGGTAGTACAGATGCATCTGCAATCTACTGGTTTCTATCAGAAGATACAAGTGAAAGTGTAAGTGAAAGTGATGTCAGCTCATGACAGAATGGGAATTCTACATTTCTGCCAATAACAGCTACACTAAAGAAACACTTGAAATGATCCCACTCAACGTCAATCGTATTTGCCTGATCAGACGATGTTAAAACCTGAATGGAATGTATTACTGCAATAGTTTTTGGTTTCATCTCAGAGAGCAGCCGTTAGATTTTTCACCGACCAATCCTTGACAAGGTTTTCCACTGTTTTTCCCTCTATTCTAAACAATGAAAATATCACTCCTGATTTCTGCATTACTGCTTCGGTAGTTGATAGGCATAGCAAATCGTCAGGGTTCAAACCTAATGGTTGAATCGTTCAAGGTGTTTCTGGGACATATCTATATATCATCCCCATCTTTTGCAATTTGGACCTCACCAGTTTCGTTTTGAACTGATAGCATGCCATAGGTTATTCAAGCTATCTTTTGTTTATCATCTGACAAAACAAGACATAGAAAGTTAGCATCTATCTTTCTAGAGCTGCTGTAGAACGGGCAATACAAATAATACAACTTGAAAATTAGCAAAGCTTATAAACATGTTCCAGAGCTATGTTTGTGACTTCCTTGGATTTTTTAATTTCAAAATTTTTAACCATGAATTTATGATACATTATTGGTACTGTTTGATGAAGAACTTTCATATCAGCATGATACACTAAGCCCAATCAGGTGTACCTCGCATGATCATCTACTATATAAAGTATATCTATAAAGAAACAGTTGAAGTGAAGTTGCAAGTTATTTTCTCACTCAGCTCTTATGACCATTTTAACATACTCTGACTAGAAATCAAAAGTAGTATCTATGGAATGTGAATTCTTGCGTTTGACTAGCTAAATCATCCATTTTGTAAACAAAGTCCTATTTCATAGTTCATTTATTTTTTGTATGACTTTTACACATGTTAATTTCAAGAGCAATTGTGGTGACTTGGCCAATGGTATAGGCTGAAATATAGCTCTACTTGGGTCCCTGAGAACTTTCTATTAGAAGTAGGGAGTGAATTTTCAATGAATTCTTGTTTAAGTCATTTCAAAGGAATATGTTCCCAATTAGTTTTTTGGCGCAGTGTGTATAATTTTTAATATGGTGTCCAAGATGGCTGCCAAATATATATAATGTCCATTCATTATTCATTATTCCCTCTAGACGAGCTTTTTTCGACGTTTGCTTTCGTAGCATAAAATGTGCTTGAAAGCATATGAAAATGCTCCCAGGGTGTGAAAGGTATACTTTTTAAGATGGCGTCTTACTTGACTGTCGAGTTGGTTGGCTTTTTGGAAAAGATTCCATCGTACCCAACAACGAAATCCCAATAAAGGTCTCTCAATGACATCAAGATAGCGTATGAAAGTTATTTACAGACACACTTCATGAGTCATGAGTGTTTTCATACATTAGCACACACTATACTGAAAAATATCACTTCTTTCTCACCCTTGACTCACCTTCCAACAAAATTTAATTGGAATGTTTTGACAATCTCCGGATATATTGAAGACAAACAAAATTGAATATAGAAATGTATAGAGAAGAATTCCTTTATTTGCACCTGTCAGTCCATACGATATCTTCAAAAGCTCTCGATGAATTTGAATGAATCTTTGTGGGAAGATAAGGAAAAAGTGACTGAATTCCAAAGTGCGTCCAGGAATTCATTTCTGATCGAAATATATTTTCTCGATACTTTATTTCCTCGATAATTTCTTATAATGTAAGGATGGGATACGGGGTAATATAGAACTGTAAATTTTAGGATGGATTCGAAGATTTTTCTTTCAGTCAGAGATATTCTTTCTGTTATAATACTTCATGCATTTCTGTATTCGCTACTGCCAGTCTACACGATATCTACAAGATATCAATGAATTTTAATGAATTTCTGTGGATGGGTTAGTCACATTCTAAGCAAGAAGTGATTACATTCTGCAGTAGATCCAGATATTTGTTTTTGATTCAGATTCATCATTTGTTTTTTTCATAAATTTCTGTATTCGCTTCTATTTGTTAAGCAATATCGCTGGAAGTTCACAATGAATTGTAATAGAGCTTTGTAAAAGGATAAGACACCTATCGGTTATTTTTTTGAATATTCATGTCAATAATAAGTTGTGGAAGCACTATAACCACACCAACAACTGGAAAAGTAGAACACCAAATAGTTTGACCGCCATTTTCAAAATGCAAATCATCAAGCCCCCCACAACTTTGGAAATTTACTACCGACCAGACATTCTTCAATAGACATCAGATGACAATTTTATAATAGTTGTAGACTTATACAAAGATTCAGAAAACAACAGCAAAAATAAGCAAGATTCAGATTTCGGCCGCTAAACTATGAAGGAATGTCTCGAATGAATGGGACTTGTTGGAAAATTAAAGTTGAAACAGTCTAATGTTTGAATGATTTTTCTCTCTTCTCCTCTTTGCCATGATTGGTCGTCGTTTTTAATTTTCTTTACCGTTTACTAACACCTTCTTTCTTTTTCTTTTCTTTTAATAGCAGTATTATTGGACAATCGTAACAATCAAACTAGCAAATAATTCAATCCTTCCTTTACGTGTTTGCAGGTTTCAGCTCTCCTGGCCGTGACATTTCATCCACGGACTAGAAAATTAGCATCAGTACAACACTGAACCTTTTGTAAAGATTTACCTTTTTTCTTTTGGGGAAAAAAAAAGACTTTTTGAATTTTAGTGGGCCTTATTTTCACGGGTTTATCAATAACATGTAGATTCTCCAGAATCGAGATATTCCTAGATGTTGCTATACCCCATTTTAGATGCTATCCTTTGGAAAACGCCAGTGACGTCATAAATGGATTTTATTCTCATAGCATACTTTTTCTTTTGAGTTAACTTCAAATTTTGACGTTACGGTTGTTCAGTTATCGACTTCAATGACGGGTTGTATTTTATCTCATTATTTCTTTGTTATTACTTCAAATTCAAATTTTATAACTTATCGGTATTACCTCGGAACTATCACCTTGATAATCTAAAAAAAAACAAGTATTATAATCAATCTCTTTTCAGACTTATCAACTTTTACATATTCATAAACATACTATAGAGGAGGCAGGGTTTGTAAGCTATTTCAGTTCCTTAATGTGTCTGAAGAAACTCTCAAAGAAAATGTTTCGTCAGCTTTCCTTAATAAGTGTTGTTAACCGTATTTTCATATGATTCTCTTTATAGCTTATACTTTATTGCAAGTGAAATAAAAAGAATCGGAGCTATTTGATCATTCCCCGGACAAGGTAGTCGACCGCTGATTTTGCTGCATGACAACGATCGTCATCACTGTATGCACCAAGCAATCACAGAACTACGGCAGAAGACTTTTTACAACATTCAGTGCCTTTTTGCCTAATGTAAACTACCATGTCAGGTCAGCAGTTCCAGCAAATACAAGACATCGGAAAGGTTTTCTGGAATCAAAATTGGAATCGTTCTCATATGACGGAAAACACAATATACCCAAAAGGAAGGGGTAAGGTGATAGTAAGACAAGAAAAATGTTATACTTTGGTGATGACTAAATGAGGATATGAATCAATTATTTTGTCAAAACACTAATGTATCATCCACGAATATCCACACAAGAACGCAGATCAATTGATCTGCATCCCGATAAGAAATTATTAACTTTTTTGATCTAGAATAAAGTTAGAGCCATATGATTAATGCTATTCACTGATTCAAGTATATTGACAAGGAAGAAATTTATGTTAAAAAGATAGATATCTATTGTGTGTGATATTTTTTTCTATTGGTTGGCTACGGGCATGCTATTTTTGTTACGTATATAAACATTAAGAAAAGATGAAGATTTAATACTCCAGAAAGATGTTATGATCAGAGATCATTGAGACACTCAGGACTACATACACACACGCACACACACGTATGTATATATATATATATATATATATATATATATATATATATATATATATATAATTGTGTTGCACATTCTGATAGATCTTATTTCGATCAATAATTTTTAATATATATATATATATATATATATAATAAAATTATGGATTGAATATTTCTTTATATATATATATATATATATATATATATATATATATATATATATAATAAAATTATTGATCGAAATAAGATTTTTCAGAATGTACAACACAATTTTGCTAACAAGAGACAAGCACATTTATCCCCAAAAAGGTAAAATTCTTGGATCCTTGAACCAATGAATACTTCTGAGTTGTTTTGAGCTGCTGCCCGATTGTCAAGACTCTCTTTTGCCGGAAGTGCTTGAAATGGTTGAAAAGGTGGTAGTCAGCCACGAATAAGTCTGGTGAGCAGGCTGGGCGATGTGAAGTGTATTTATTTAGTTCGTCAAGTTTTTGCTTGGTCAATTGCTCGACACGCGAGCCCTTCTGCATTTTATTTAGGGTCATTTACGTGACATTTAGTTCCTTTGCAATCTCAAGTTGTTTTGTATGGCTCCACCCCAATATTGACCCTCTATTGGATGTTGCCAATCACGGAAGGACGTCCACGTCTTCAAGGCCTTTGTCTCCGTTTCGAAATGGTTGGAACCAATTTTCAGCTGTATTTCCATTGACAGTTGCCTCGCCAAATACTTGTTTGATATTGTCAGAATTTTCCTCTGCTTTGTATCTAATTTTGAATTTATGCAGAAAATTGCTTGAATTTGCTTTCGTCCCTACGTAATTTGACTGCCTCAATTAAACCAGAAATAGTGTGAAGAAAGCGCTCAGTTTGAATAAATTGAGTGAAATATATTCTTTAAAACGGTATTTTTAATGAACACAATTAATCAATTTCGAAAAGCAAAAACAGCACTTATTTCCGCACCAACATAATAGATGTGTCTTTAAAGAAAATCCATTTTTTCGAAAAACCTGCATTCGTACGGGTTTTCCCTGTCGATAGAGATGGCATAAAGCGAAAAAAATAATTACTTTTTATTTATATAGGGAATTTTTTTTGCGTTTCTAGATCCAAATATGTACCTCTTCCATTAAACCTTACCTTGACGTTAAATATCGACAATCTTTCCATCAGTTATGCCTGGTGTAAAAGACTTGGAATACGACAGCATGATTGGCTGTTTAAACTTTGACATTTTCTACCATGCAGATCTTCGGAGGCATACAAAACATCCTACGAACCTACTCTAAACTTACATCTCCTTTCAAAATTGAAGTCATCCTCTCTGCAATCATTGCAGGGCTGTCAACCTTGGCTAAAATCGTAGCCCAGGCCATTTTAGGTGAGGGTGCGCTCAAAAAATCCTTAAAAAGAATAATAGCAATTTACTTTCTTAGCTTTATGCCATCTAGGCTCAAGATGCACTATTTTTTTTTTTTAGGAAAGCAGGGATACTTGATTTCATGTAACTCCTACTTTTTGTCACATTTTCGCTTTCAGGATGAATAACGAGAAGCGGAAATAGCACTCAGCATTTTTTTAGCAGCAAAGTGTTATAGAGGTAGCATTCATCTTCCACCCCCTCTCTCTCTCTCTCTTCCCTCCTCTCTCTCTCTCTCTCTCTCTCTCTCTCTCTCTCTCTCTCTCTCTCTCTCTCTCTCTCTCTCTCTCTTACAACCAAGCCACCTGTATTTTCACCATCTCATATTCCGACAAATCAACTCAACATACAATCATCACCTTCTCAGGGTCGTTGAATACTCAAAAAAAATTACCATATAAATCTATGGTAATAGCTTCTTTGTTCCACACCATTTCGGCTACGATTGTTTGTTTGGGTTTTTTGTGGGGGTATGGGAATGCTCCACTTTCGGGTAGCAAAGAAACCTGTACTCATAGGAAATTATTGGATTTATTCATTTCCAAATAACAGCAAGACTTTAAGTGCACTATAACTTCGCGATAGGTCGTACTCCAGTCAGACAAGAAAGAAAAAAATGTCTAATAGAATTTAATGTGGATCAATCCCAATGTGTCTACAATGGAGAGTATTTCTTTAACTCTTAAATTTATTGACCGCTTGCAATTGCTTGTTTTGATAGAGGAAATTCGCTTTATAGTCAAAAAGTTTAATTTCAACCAGGATTTATTTCCTTTGATATTGAAACCCGTTTTTTTTAATCAATTTAAGAAACAACTATGATACTTATCATCTGACAATTCATTGATGAAATAAATGGAAAAACTCTGTGTACTTTGGGTTGGATTGTGCTGTCAGAAAGATTTTGTTTTCGTTCGATCCAGATTAAGGGTTAAAAAATACCGTGTAGTAACACAATAGATGTCTTGAAATCAATCCAAGAAAGGAGGTACTTCACGCATTGGTTATAGCGGAAGAGCTACCAGAAGAAGTCCGACTCTTGAACGAATCTGCAATGCACAGATAAGGCTGACGTGAATAGATCCTAGGAGATTGTACGCATAATAATTTTTCCAGAAGAGTTAACTTCTATTTTCAAACAGCAGGGATTCAATTGTCAGGGATTTTGTTTAAAACACCAACAGTCAACTACCAAAACATATTCCTAATTTACTCTGCCCAATTTTGGAATGGATGAATCAAAGTGATTTCTCCATAATTTTGTTTTGGCCAGTAGGTAATGTGATATTCGAACATGCTTCTTTTTTTTTTTTTTTTTTTTTTTTTTCAAAATTATGATTAGTATTCTCGGTCCGGGGAAATATGATATTGATTAATTCGAATGACGTTTTCGAAGTTAATTTCACGTTTTAACATTTCAAATTGTCTTAGAAGAAATCTATTCGTCTGTTTAGGTTATCTCTTTGTTCATTTCATCTCAACTCTGGCCTGTAAATAGGACTTCGGTATCACGAAGCAAAGTTGTTTCAAATGAAATTTATGAAAGACTTGACTGGGAAAAAAAAAAAACTCCGTATTTAAATATGAGGATTTTAGATTTTGTTGCCACTGTTTTCTTCGGTCGTTTTAGTTTTTGTGACATCTGTTATCTATTGTCAGTAACAAAAGAAGATATGACTGGGGATAAGACATCGACAAGCCTTTACCAATTAGAATCTAAGCTACGTTTGGGCCATTTCTCTCCTTATATGCATATGAATGCGCATGAGCTTTAAAGAGCATGTTTAGAAATTTATAGAATAAATCTCTCACAAATCTTTTTCAGGCCTGTAAATAATTAAGACGGAGGGACTCTGAGTTCTCGCCACTCTGGACTAAATACTGCTTTGATCTGAAGATTTCACTTCTTCATTAGAAAATATCACATGATTCGGTGAATCTTCAATATCAGTAAAGATGAGGAAAAATATTTACACACGCAAACATGAGCAAGCCTTTTTTTTCCCCTTTTGTCTTTTGAACAAACAAAACATTGGTCACGTTGCCGACCGCTATTTTCTAATCTGTCTCTCCAACATCTGTTGGCTAATGACTCCTGTCGACAACAGTCAAATCTGAAAAAAAAATACTTGACAGCATCGGTTTTCAATATACAACCAACTTATGATGACATCTCCCTGCTGTCCGTTACCCAACTCTCTCTTTCTCTGTCCGTCTGTCTGTCTGTCTCTCTCTCTCTCTCTCTCTCTCTCTCTCTCTCTCTCTCCCTGTATATGTGTGTTTGTCTCTCTGTCTCTGTCTGTCTGTCTCTCTGTCTCTGTCTGTCTGTCTGTCTGTCTCTCTCTCTCTCTCTCTTTCTCTCTCTCTCTCTCTTTCTCTCTCTCTCTCTCTCTTTCTATTTTTTTTCTCATTTAAACTTCTTTTGAATCTGTTTTTCGATCTCGTTTTGTACTTGTTTTTTTTTCAGCTTGATGCGATGTTAGTATACGGGCATTTATTACTGACATTGAATCTCCCTATCAGCTTAAGACTCTCTCTCTCTCTCTCTCTCTCTCTATATATATATATATATATATATATATATATATATATATATATATATATATATGTGTGTGTGTGTGTGTGTGTGTGTGTGTGCATGTGCATATGTATATATATTTCTTTTCCTCTAATCTAATCATTTCCTTTTTTTTAACGTTCATCAAAACAGTCAACATGGGTTTCTTCAGGTTTTAAATTGGTCTGGCTGGCTGGTTGGCTGGCAAGCCATTTATGCATCACGCGTACTTAGTGTACCAACGGAGCCAGAGGGTTGAAATTTCAAATAAGTACCCTCTATCATGTCAACACAAAACAGTTCCTTTGTTATTTTAAATTCCTCCTCAAGTTTAGTCTTTTTGCTGATGGTTCGATTTTCAACGTTAGTTTTAACTGAGTCTGTCAATAGATTCGTGTTCGGCTGCATTTACGCTTGCTCTTCGACAATGCAAATCAAAGATTGCAAAACTCTGTTCCTAATCATTGTTTTTCTTCTAACTCAAACGTTCAGTTTCAATGGACGTAAGAGCTGGAAAGTCGAAGCTTGGTTGCATTGTTGGTGATCTTCAAGAATTTGCAGAGATCGTCAGAACAATATCTTCCTCTTGAGCTGTTAGGATTCTTTGAACTATGAATGACATCGTGTCCCCGAGTATTGGAAGTTATTCTATGATTGCTCACCTGTGAAAATATATACTTTTTCATTTATTTTGTTCTCGTGGAATAGGTTTTATTTCCTAATTGATTATATCGTTAAAAAAGTATAGAAAATAAATATGATTCCTTTCAAACTTTGCTGTTGTGGCCAAGACAATGATATTGATACGCAGTTGTATACTTTACTTTATATGATTAGAATGCTGGATTCTCTCTGAGTCAACTTGGATCAAGCGGATTTTAATTATTGTCCTGGTGAAAAAAAGCGAAGACAAGGGGAGATTTGGCATTTTATATAGTTCCTAGCCACAATCAATTCGAAAATAACACTTTTTACCCAGGGACAAACAAGCTTCGACAAAGTTGCACAATGTAATCCAAAGAGTATCCCTGTTTGATTACATATCTATAAAGGCAAGTAATATATCTGTGTACCAGACTGAACATCATGTCAGCTGCTGCCTCGTTTCTTCCCTACAAAAGCCGATGAGTCGATATCAACTTGTATTCACAATGTTCAATAAATATCCATATCTATATCCCTCTTTATATATATATGTATGTATGTGTGCGTGTGTGTGTGTGTGTGTGCGTGTGTGTGTGTGTGTTTGTCTGGGTGTCTCTGAGTATGTGTCTAAGTAGGTGTTGGCTTCTTAGTTTCACCTGGTTCTTGCTTGGATTATTTTAGTTACACACCTGACCAAGTCCCACTGTGATTAGCAATCTAAAAAAGCAAAGGCTTGTACAGAAGAAGCTCATCCACCTGCCCAGGAAAATACGTACGGTAAACCCAGTCAGCCAGAAAAGGTTAGATACTACTTGTTGGCGCGCAGGAATACACTTTTGCTGGATGAAGTGTAAAAAGGTCTCAAGCAAAACTAGAAAAAAACAGGTACATGCAATTTTTCTAATGTATATTTTTATTTATTATTATTTTTTAAATATTAATTTCAACTGTGTATATTCATCAACGTATATGGCACAGTTGAATTATTTTCTTCATCTATGTGTTTATTCACTCACAACGTTTCAGCCGAGTACTCTACGTCACAATGGTTACTTGTAAATATCCATTTACATCAGTGTCCAGTCTGATAGCAGCAGGTATTCCTAGGGGGTGATTTCATATTGTAGAATCAAAAACCCATGACGGAATCAAGAAGGTATACAGCCAAAAAATTGCTAACTAACGAACATCTTCACGCAAAAATATATTTTGCACAATGATTGATATAACCAGTCTAAAAAATTCAGACGAGAATTTCAGTATATATATATATATATATATATATATATATATATATATATATATATATATATATATATATATATATATATATTACTTTTTCCAAGGAATTCCCACTGGTATCAGACTGAACATCCATGTACATGGATATCTATAAGTAACAGTTGTGAGTGAGGGTTCTCGGCTGAAACACTGTGAATGAATAAACATAAACACACAAACACACACACACATGCACACACACACACACACACACACACATATATATATATATATATATATATATATATATGTTGCATACACAAAACTGTGGAATGATCCACTATCAATAGTCAGATCGATGGATGTGAACAGTCTGATATATTTTTGTTGATAGGTAATAACAAATGCAGATTGTTATGAATAGAATTTACTTCCTACAAACCTAACAAGTCACTCTAACCTGTCATCAACGCCACTTTGAGCATCTTGGGAAAAGCAGAACATTTCCCCATTAAAATTATTAGTTATTACTACTTCACTTTAAAACATTTTGCCGTACAAAATAGTTTTATGAGAAAAACTTTTCTTTTAGATAAACAGGGACTATATATATAAATATACATTTATATATATATATATATATATATATATATATATATATATATATATATATATATGTGTGTGTGTGTGTGTGTGTGTGTGTTGGTGAGTGTGTGTATGTGTAAATATAGATATATGAACAATAATAGATATGAATGGATAAACATACATATCGAGATGAATTATCTATACAGAAAAGTACATATATAGATGAATCATATTTATATATGTACACACATATATATATACGTACATATACATGTATATATAAAGATAAAATGATGAATATGCATATATATAGATATCTCTCTCTCTTTGTTTTCTGTACACGCGGACACACACACACACACACACATATATATATATATAAATATATATATACATATATATGTGTGTGCGTGTGTGTATGTATAAACATGGTAAAAATATAACCAAGCTTGAATTTTAAAGTCGAATCGGCCACTATAGAATAAACACATAATACAAATGTTATTGCATTATATTTCACATTGCATTCCTGATTCGTTGTATATACGTATATAAAAAGGGTGAGGGAGTGAAATATTTGTCCATAACATTATATCTAACATATTTAACTATATATATATACGTACATCAATGTGTTTATATCTATTTATCAATTTCTGCATCATTTTTGTCTCTGTCTGTCCGTCTTTTCTCTCTCTCTCTCTCTCCCTCTCTCTCTCTCTTTCTCTCTTTCTACACACACTCTCACACACACACACTCACACACACACACACACATTTCATCCATTTATCTATCTATATATATAAATATATATATACAGAGAGAGAGAGAGAGGGAGACAGACAGACGGACAGACAGAGAGGAGGAGGATTAACAGAGACGTAGGGTGATATCTATACAGGCAGGTATATAGCAATATATATATATATATATATATATATATATATATATATATATATATATATATATATAAGATGGATATAGAATAATGTATGTATATAATTCAGGTATGGAGCATTGTTGTGGATGGGGAATTTTGCCATCCTCTGGGTCTGGAGCTAAGGTTTCGATCCTACCTTTTGGTACTGGATCGGCGGATGGATAGCCTATAGCCACACTGAAGGGTCGTAATACATGGAAACATCTGTCTGTGAATCTTTCGAATCTTTTATATATATATATATATATATTTATATATATATATATATATATATATATATATATATATATATATATATATATATATTCATTATTGTAGTGCGGATTAGGGAAAATTCTGATATGGTACAGTGAGGCATTGCCGTACAAACTGATATAACAAAGCATGAACTACAGGAAAAAAAAGTCTGGAACATTTTGACTTGAATTAACTGCTATCTTCTGTTTCTTACTCCAGTATTGATTCTCTTGCTAACATTTAGAGCACAAAGGCTAATGGGGAAAGATTGTCATTGACAAAATAAGACGACTCTGTTCCTTAACAATCTCATAATGTCGCCGTCACGTGCTGAAAATGCAGAGCTCTTTAATCCTTGTGTACGAACAGATGTTTTTCAATCTTCAGTTATGTTGACTTGCCTGCACTTGAATTCCTCGAGCTTTGCTAATCTTCTTAACTACATTTCGCATTTATAAATAAAATCAACATCTCCATCAACAATAGCTACTAGGGTAACAATTGTGATTACATAATAATGATGATATTAATGATATATAAATCACCCTCTCAATCGTTGCGTAAAATTTTGAAACCATTTATAAAAATTCCATTGATGAATAAATACGGTCAGGACAAATCCTATGAATGACATCAATTGCATTTTCCACTACATCTGGAATAGAGTAAAAAAATTCGAAATATGACGATTCTTGAGATTTTAGATCTTATCAATAAACCTGTCGAAAAGGCCCAAAAGTTATACAAAGCTTTCCCCACAAAAAGGGTTTTAGGGAATACCGATGCCAATTTCCAAGACTGTATCCAAAATGGTATGGCCAGGAGAGCTGTAACACACGAACAAACACATAATCAGAAAAATCTATGTACATATATATATAAAACAAGGATAGGGCCTCTTCGTCATCTCTGATGGCTACGGTTGTTCAATTACCAATGTGTTTATTCATTTATGATTTCTGTCACGTTGAAGGAGACCGATATATAACATTGCAGCTCGATTTGAACTTTGACGCAGACCATGGAAACCTGATGATTTATCAATAGGCCAGAGGTATACTAATATCACACTGTTGATATCTCAAATATCAAATATGCCAATCAGATTGTATAAATCGGCGTGAAGAGACGATACGTCAAAGCAGCAAGCGGCCTAGACGGATAAAATTTGAGAAAGGCAAAAATGAAACCGTTGTCATTTTTCAAGTCGCAGATATAATGTCGTCTTTTTTATTGTTGTTGCTGGTGATTGTGGTGTTGTTGTTGCTGTTGTTGTAGTAGGAGTAGAAGTAGGAGAAGAAAATCATTATGATAATAATAACCAATGCATATGCAACATCCTGTTTAAAAAAAAAAAGATCCGAAACGAACGAGTCAATTCTATTTCCGTTTGATTTACAAATCACTCAACCTGTTCGTGTATTATTCTCTTCAATTCTATTTGGACAGTCAAAATATTCTTCCATCGCCAGAACAAGGTTTTCTCATTAAATGTCTTGGTTTCTCTTGTACGTAAGTTCCGTTGAATTTTTTACCTTTGAAGTAGAACTACAATTTACTAGTCAGGTATATTTTTTTTAATTTTGTCCCTCGAAAGAAAGATTGGTGAAAATAGGAAATCTTCATCGTTTGTTCGAAACTTTTTTTAATCCCCAAAAAACTATCTATAATGCACAATAGAATATAAAATGAATTTAATTTACATTAACGTTTTAATATATTTTTCATAATATAACGAGCGTGAAACATCTTTAAACATGGATCTAAAGCTAGCGTTCATACATTTATTATTACATTCGTATTTCCTCTCACAGCCTTTCGTATTTTATAAACATATTTTGCACCTTTAATTTGGTTTGAATTCTTAGGTATTGGAGAAAATGCTAAAGGAGGTATGAATTACATATTATCGAAAGACTAGTCATCTTGTCCGAGGACAAATTAAATATAACAGTCTCGCTCCTATCCATTTTTGGGAAGCTCTTTATATCTATCAATTGGAACGGGGGTTCAGACAAAAATTTAGTTTAGAATTTGAATGAATAATAGTTTTATTATTTCGTACCATGTGTCACCGAAAGAATGAGTAATTTTTCTGTTATTGTAATAACTGAAACAAGCCTAAAAGATACCATGCTTTCTTTTAGCGTGTTTTATGCCAACTGCTAAGATTTCAGGGGGGGAGCTGAATCACCAAATAAAGATTTAAAATTTTGATTGGACTTTTTAAACACTTGACGAATGAATATCATCTTTGTTATCGTCATCATCAGCAGCTTGTTAGTGTCTGTAGGTAGACATAGACCTTCCCCAAGACTTGCCAGACTTCTGTCATTTTTCGTTGCGGAGCAAGTACTCTCTGGATTTGCCTAGCTTGTCAGGCCATCTTACTTTCTATTGGTCATACCCAGCCCAATCTTATTTGGGTTCCCTAATGGTTTCTGTTATATCTCATACTACTGTTAAATCTTTTTTTTTTTTAATACGTACATAGTGGTGAGATTAGGTGTTGTTTTGTTTTGTTTTCTAACAACAAAGCATCAGTCTCTTCTATAAAGAAGAATAGTGGTTACCTTATAAAGAATGTCTGCTCTTTTGAATACAAAGGATAACTTTATTATCAACATAATTTAGTGTAGGTAACCTTTTTATTGTCTAAAGGCGGTTTCATGAATGTGTATTTTCAAGTTTTCAAGAAAACAATCAACATAGATCAAATATATTGGAACGAGTTTGAGTCAACAAATTCAACTGTTGAAGTTACACTTTGCACTTTTGCAACACTTACTTTCAAAGAGGGGAAATATTGCTATGAAGCAATTAGAGATAAGTGTCTCTGAACAATTACTCGACTGGTAGCTTGAACTTCATCCTGATTAATGTTTCAAGTCCTCAAGCCTAAAAAACTTTGTGTGGTCGATGGTATGGAACTGAGCGGTTTGGATCATAACCTTTAAAGAGTTGTAATAATGGCCATTTTTAAAAGGTATTTATTGAATTGAAATCAGCTCCCCAATCGTAAAGGTGTATTCTAATGTATGAAATTATTGATTTTGTGGGACTTTTGAAATCCATACATTGTTACAGAACAAGATTATGCTAATGAGATCGATAAACGCTCCTGATACTGTAAATCAGTAACGAGGTCAGGCTGTCTTTTTTTTTTAGGTAGAGCTTCCAAGCTTTACAATCAGGGCCTCTGGGAGATTGGTGCGGCTGGTGTATTGCACCAGGGTCGTGAGGGCTAGGGATCGAGCCCAAATATTCCTTTAGTAGAGCTGTGTATTGAAACTTTCAAGGCGATATGAGATATCCACTAATGAAATAGGTTGACTTCATGGTTCATCGGCGAGCAAATGTAGTGTGACGAGTTAAAAGTAATATACCAGGTGGAAACAGGATAGCTAAAGGATGAAGGTGTTGGTGTACTGTATGGGGATGGTCAAAAAAAAATCTTTACAGTTTCTAATGAAATTCTGCTCGGAGGCTTTGTATACAATTAATAATAAACTAGAAAAGCAACAATAAGTAAAATAGATAAAAAACAAGAATTGTTATCGTTTCAAAAACAAACCAGGTAGCCATATTTATTTCGGCAAATTTGGGGGGGGGGGTAAGTTTTTGGAGTTTTTTTAATCATTTCTTTTTAATTCATCTGTGCATTATAAATGTGATTGTTTGATATTGGTTGCTTTTAATGCTCAAAATTAACGAGGAAATGAAATCTGCATATTTACGAGCTATGTTTTGAAATCAAGTCACTTTTAGCCATAAAAATGGCCTATATCAGTATGGCTACATGATGTGTCTTTGCAACGATAGCAAAATGAAATTATGGCAAATGAATCGTGTGTCTAATTTTTTTTTTTTTTTCTTAATGACGGATCTTTGATTTACCACAAGTTATCTGCTTCTCAAAAATGCTGAGCCGGCTCATAAAGTGTCTTGCAAAAACGAAAACCTTCATTTCTTTTTTATTCATTTTCTTTCAAGGAACTGAATACCTAAATGAAATGCAGTCTCTCGCATGAAACGTGTGCGCATGCCGAAATATATACACACATATAATGTAACTGATTTAGTTACTTTCAGTTGTTTATTATGAAGTGTAAAATGTAATATATCACTTCACTCTTTTACTTCCATTTAAATCAAGCAAATTGAAAATTTTAGCAGGAACGTTTGTTTGTCTTTTTTCGTAGTTTTACAGATATATTTGAAGAGATTCTCTGTGTCAGATTTCAAATTCTCATTTTCTTTTTTCGTCGAACCATATTTTAGAAGGAAAATAATCCATTAGTTTACGTTCTAAATTGACCTTTCTTCAAAATCTGGATAGTCGGAAAGAATCTCTTAAAAAAACAATTATAACTTCGTCCAGAATTTGGCGTTCATTTAGATGAATTATTAAGTTCCCTGAACTATTTTTTTTTTATTTTAAATCACTAACTTGAATTTATTAAAACGGTAAAAAAATCCTTCAGCCGTTAAAATGAATTTTTAAAATGTATTTACTTCAGTCAGCATTAACGGGGTGTATCTAGTGGAAAATCTAAACTAAATCTAAATTTAAAAAATACGACTCATGAGTCGATCACCAGCGTATTGTTATTTAATGAACTTTGCTTTTTTCGGAGAAGATAAGACCTGGTATTTTGAGAAATACGGCAATGATATATTTGGAATATTTTGGTCTTTTATCTCTTCTTAGACCTGTCGGGTGGATTTTTAAAAAGACAACACAGCCCTATAGCCATAGTGCTTTTGCAATCCACCTGGTATATTCGATATACAACTATTTCTAAAAATTGTTTCTAACCTGTCAATCAATATAATGGAACCTCTCCATTAGGGGTTACTCAACCCACCGTTAGATGCCAGTGAATAAGCTTTCGTGGCCATCGCATTCAGAAGGACCAAGCTTACCCATTCTTCACGCTTCATACAGAAAGACATCGCATCACCAGGCCTTTCAGCCCCTGTTACAATTTGGATTTCCTCCCTGTGACTTTTAGCATACCCCAACAAAATTTCAGACTGTGAGCGATATTGACGAGAACGTGACGAGACAACTGATGGCAAATCCGAAAGAGGACTTTGCAGACTCTTTTGAAAGCAGATCGGGATGTGTGAGAGGTTCCAAAGGTCGTACCATTAGTAAGATCTTTGTTCACTTAATATAAATGTCTTGACACCGACACATGTCCCATATAATTCACAACTTTTAAAAAAAACCCTCTTATACCCAGTTTAGTGTCAGAGTTGTATATCTTCCATTGGCAAGTGGTCGACGTTCAAAGCAGGCTAAAGCCAATGTTTTAAAATTACTTTTCAAAGGAAGCTAAAGTTTCCAGGGATGGAGATAGTCGATTCATGAGGGCACAGTGTATACTTCCTTCTCAAATCCAATTTTTATGTATATGTTTAATGCCTATTAATGGATTCATTACCGTATATCTTGCTCCCTGTGAAAACAAGCATTACCGTTGAAAGATTAGCATGTATAATTTAATTATCTCAAATTTTCAAATGGCGTTATGACGTAACAAGCTTTGTAAATTAAGGAAAATATCAATCCTCTTGAGTTTTCGGGTTATCAGTTGTAATGAAATGAAAAAATACATTCCATCAATTTATTCATATCATCTAAATTGTGACATTATTTGCACATTTTTTTTTTTTGATTTTCGTTTCTGATATTGACAACAGCATAGAATTTCATTATAATTTCAAAATTTCATGAAAATAAGAATGCTTTTTCTATAGTAAAATAGTTGTTATGCATTTTATAATTGAAAATCCTCTTGTGAATAAAACATGCTTAAATTCCAGACCATTGACAATGCCCTCCTTCCAGTATAAAGTGACCTCCTCACTTCTGACCCCTTAGAAATGAAGATATTTACCCTAAGTTTCAACCTAATACGAAGCTTGGTGAAAAAAAATTCATGCAAAAAATGGGTGATCAGAAAATGAGTCAGTGAAATAAAAAGGGGGATTAGAATAAGTTTCCTAGTGACATCAAGGTAATCTCTTAGGTTAAATAAAGTCAGAATTTAAGAATATTTCATTCGTCTCGCTTGTCTCTCCTCTTTTCTACTCTTTTCTCCCTCGTCTCTCTCTCTCTCTCTCTCTCTATATATATATATATATATATATATATATATATATATATATATATATGTGTGTGTGTGTCTCTACCATATACTCTTACTCCTTCGTCACTCTCCCTCTTTCTCTCACTTCTCCCCCTCTCTGATATCTTTCAGAATTCTCACTCTCATTCGTTTCTTTCATTCTTTTCTCTCCCTCATTCTTCGATCTCCAACATTCATTTCTTCCATTGATCTCGCCCTCCTTCGTCTCTCTGACTCTTCTCTCCCTCCTTCGTCTCTCTGAATGTTCTCTCCCTCCTTCGTCCATTTCACCCTTTTTCTCCTCTCTTTTCTGTCTTTCCCACTTCTTTCCTGCTCGGCCGACTGTCTCACTCCCTCCTCTCTTTTCTTTTTCCCTTCCTCTCTTTCTTTTTCCTTTCTTCTCTTTTCCCTACTGCCCCCCCTGTTATCCTTCTCTCTCCTCCCGTTTTTTCTCCCTATCCTCTTCCTCCTTTTTCCCTTCCCCTTCCCCCCACTTTTTCCTTCCCTTTTCCGTTTTCCCCCTCTCCCCTCCCTCTCTTTTTCTCTTTCCTTCCTCTCCCTTCCCATTCTCTCTCTCTCTCTCTCTCTCTCTCTCTCTCTCTCTCTCTCTCAACCTTGTCAAACTTTAGTCACAAAGAAAATAACCCCCGAAAGTAAGTGCAAATGAATATTTTAAGTACTGATTTCAGAGGTAGGCAGGTTCCGTCTGATTTGCAAACTGAATGCCGTACGATCTTCCTGATCCACAGTTTCTGAAGAAGAGTTTAAACCCAGATAAAAGTTAGCATATCGAATATTGATTTCCAGCTCGAGGCAGAGAATCGGTGCAGCACATGATTTGTATGTCTGCCCCCGTTGTCCTTTGTATCGAATTAGTAAATCTCTATTTAGAGGCCAGCTTTAGGGCAGTAGTTAGCAAACAGGTATTGCGGTCTGGTGGTCCAATTGGCTATAACTCAATTCATGCACGGCTGCCCAAAACAAGGGGGGAAAAAAAACACGTAATAAAATTACTTGGTATAAATATGATTATATAACTTGCCGCCACAGTCAATAATTGAACAACTGTAGCGCCAAAATTTGAAGTCATGGTCAGAATAAATTCTATTTATGACATCACCTGCATTTTCCACCAGAAAACCTCGTTTTGGATTTAGATTTTTGTATCTCTGTCCTCAACGTGTTCGTTGTACATGGCGTTTCTTTTATTGAAGTTCATGTGAAATTTTCCTTTCAGTTCGTCTAGCATTGCACGGAGAGGGTTTTGATATAGCATAATTACAGATCTTGCCAGCATTGCTTTTAAAATATATTGTCATTGAGCGTCAATAAGGTGGACTGAATTTGCAATGTGTATCTCATCTGGTAGCTGCACAAAGAGCTAGGAAAATATCACTGTGTAGATGCATATGACTAAATGATTAATCATTGTGTATGCATGTATGTGTGAGCATTCATATTCTTACGCAAATAGTACATTCACAAAGGTGTACTGTATAGTGTCATTTTGGGGACTGTCCACGTTGCCGTGTTTTTTTTCGTAACTTAATTCAGGAATTGGATATTTCTGAACTGAGAGGAATATCTGAGGAAGAACGCCAGGGCGATTCGGTGGTAAATGGGTCACGCACCGAAAGGGGTATAATCTTATCGGTAGAAGTGTGTACACTGAAATACTTTCCCGAGTTCACCGACTCTAAGTAGATTATACAATTATTCACATTTTCAAATGGACAAATCTTGTTCGCTTACTAACAGATTTTCCGGAAATACATTTTCTAAAGTGAATAGTAATGATAATAATAATCACAATCACTTGCAGAAACCGAACAAATTGTACGGCTAGAAGGCAAGACTTATTTGTTATTATATACTAGCATGTATCAGTAATCAATGATGGCTTATTTATGTATTGATCAACGGCAAGGAGCATGGAGCCAATTTATAAGGAAAATCTTTATTTTAATTCAATTATTATAATTTTACTTTTTTTTTTTTTTTTGTAACTCTCAACTCAGCTCAAGCTGTTTTTAAAGGTTCATCGGACAATATAATTTAGGATAGTACGAGTAATATAAGTGGTTTAAAACGATATTGTATTTATCTAAAAAATAAATGAGAGAAAAGAGATACTGTAAGTGTTTTTCTATGTAATAGAAAAAAACAAGAAGATGAGTTTCGAATATTTTCAAATATGGTACTTGTATTCAAAAATGAGAAAAGTAAATGATGGATTCTTATTCCAATGTAGAAAGACCTTTTTTTTTTCTTTTTTTTTTTTTTCTTTTTTCAATTTTTTTTTCTTACGTTGCAATGAACGAACTAAAAAATCGGTTTTGCCAAATCAAGTCAGTCAATAACTAAATCAGTCTCTGTGACCTGTCTATAGTCATAGCAACAGACGATTCCATTTGAAAACGCTTTTTTTATCAGGGTTGACTAATCCATTATAAGTTTTAGGTTATAACAAGAATCGGACTGGGCGACAATACAATCAATTATTCAATTTAGCATATTGATTTGCGTACATAAATTTTATATGGATGTATATTACGTCTGTATGTGTATGTATACTTGTTGCAGTACATGTTGAAATAATTCAATATCTATCAAATATTTCGTACATTCACCCTCGTAAAATAGCAAAGTAATTTTGACCCCACCACAGATTTTACGATTTCGAAAAAAACTACTTCCCATTCTTTGCGTAATAAAATATTGAAACAGAGATTCGATTCCTCATTAAATGTTGATTATTCTTATTTCATAGTTACTTTTTGCCATATCTTCCACCACCCCCAGACTACTGTTGAAATGAGTAACGTGAAGTAAGAATTTCTGACTTGACTTGAATATATATATATGTATATATATATATATATATATCCTATTCAGGAGATTTTGTATGGATGATGCCTTAACCTACTGGCTATGGAAGTCCTTAGCGAAATCTACGCAAATTTCTATGGATAGCAAAGTTAAGAATATGCCTGTGAATTCGTTCCCTCGGCTAATCCTAGAGTTTCGGGAGTTTTTAAACCTCCAAGACAGTTATAAAGCTCCAATTTATCCGGTTTCTAACACTTACATTTAGACTCGGTTGCAAACACTGACTGATACCAAGATTGGGTGTTTACAAAGTATTAAAGATCTTACTTTTTTTTTAATCATGGCTGATCTATAAAACTAAATTGTTTGCATAATTTCCACTAGGTTGCCATTCCTATCCGATCATATATTTTTCATAATCTTCCTGGGTTTATCTGGTACAATTCTGGAATCTTCGCTGTTTTATTCAGATTTTCATATTTTGGCTTTGTAGTTTGTTTGGTGAATACTAAATAGTCTGTCCCCTAAAAGTATAATTGCTTTACTTTTGCAACGCATAGTCCAGTGACTGTCGTCCTAAATTTCAAACAGTGGTGTTTTAATTTGAAATTGACTGAAGATGTTACAATAGAAAGGAATTCCGAATAGTAATCTTAAACCTATTTGAATACGATTCATACCTTTGAGAAATATGCAACAAAGTTATGGTCAAATGCAACATTAATCCGAACCCCGAAACTCAAACACTGATAATTTGATGCTTCAGTGAGATGAATACTGTTATATGAGCTCTTCTCTACGTCCACGCTTGACTCCTGTAATCACTCCATCATATGCGTTTACTGAAGGCAAAGAATGTCCTTATAACGCAGGTCTTTAGCAGAGATAAAGTGCGTAAAATACAGAGAAGTGTTTGTTTTTGTTTTTCCATGGTAGCATGAGTAAGAAAAAAAGTAACCCTTAAAAGCTCAGTAATAGGGATGGCACTCAGATGATGCGAAAATAGAATAATGCTATTAGTCCTGCAAGAGGGACAATACTTCTTTTAGCGACTACGATACGTTTAACGTTGATTCTTCATGAGCACGAATCTAACGATTACTGGTGGTGCTCGAATTAAAACTACTTCATTCCATGACTGCGTAGTTGTTGAATAATGGTAGAGAGTTAGTCTAACAGACAATTATTGGTGTGTAATGAGATCGATCCTTGCTGGGTTCCCCATGGTTGTGGCCTTATATGAAACTAACCCAGACTTTATTAGACATTTGGGTGCTTATTATGACGTGCTTGTTAGTAAGCGTATCTTCAAGACCACTTTGCTTTTGTGCAAAAGTTAGTCCTTGTCGAATGCCCCACACTTGTGGCCTGTTACCAGACTAAGTTAAGCTTAGCATCCTTTTATTTTCACGCAACCAAATCCCATTAGATACGCTGTTTTTTTTTGTTTTTTTTATGTGACAAAGCGACGTCGAGGCTGGTTGTTACCAAATGGTGATCGTATGAGAATACCAGGTGTTGTATGCGGCAACAAGATTGTTCGGCCGCCGTCTCACTCTCTGCTCAACAGCTGAATAATAAGATCTTGCCAAGCAGGCACAAGACAGTGCATACAGTCCTTCATTACGCAAACACTGTTCTATGGGGGACACATAACAGTGTGCTCTCCCGGGAGCCGACAAACTTGTATCGAGTAACAGCGATCACTCACACTGCTTTCCTGTTGATGCCGACTTTAACCAGCTGTGACCTGATTCGTCGTAATCCACCATCAGATCACATAGTTTTCTCTAGATTTATAAGAGTTTCTGGTTCCAATCAATATTCTTATTAGTTGAACAACAACGAATGATATAGGATTTGACGTTACAGCCAAATCCTCGTACGATCACCGATGTTAGGCAACGCCAAGCCTGGTCAGTAGTTAGATGGATGGCTGCCGTAAGCGGTTTGGCTAATGTCAAAAGCCTAACTCCTCTACCCTCTAAACCCTCTGACTGGGCCGGCAAGATATGACTAGAGTGGATTAAATAGAATGTGATAGGTATCGTAACAGTTAGCAGCCTGAAAAAATGGAACAGGTGAATATGAATATCTTAATTTTCACTCAACATTTACTGACTTGGGAGAAACTTGAATCAACTTGGGCTAGACGTCCCTCGCTAGATATCTTATCAAAATGCATTGTGGAGTAAGGGTCGAGAAACGTGAAAATCATTCCCCGATAACTGAACTGTTGTCAACCTTGATAAGGTCTAGACAGTAAGTTTTCGATAAGTAGTATAATCAATCTCGCGTTTTATATAATGCTAATTGTCTTTGACTCAGTAACCGTGGCAGGTGACGAAGGGTAATTATGATAACTATTACAACAACCGCTGAGACTTTAGTCATTTGCAATTGATCGGCTATTATTCCAATTTTCTTTTTTCTTTTTTTTTTTTTTTTTAATCCATTATAAAATCTGCCACATCTACTGTCAATGTCGACGAAGCCTGGTCAGTAGTATTATGAATGATAGTATAATAAGCTCCGTTGTTTTTCAACGGAACAAGTATGGTTCCTCTCGTGTCTGCCAGTCTACGCAATATCCCCAGAAGTTCTCCATGAGTTGTTAATTTGCTGGAAAGGGTGATCATGTTGACACGAAAAATTGATCAAAATTTGAGGTCGATTCAGTATATTTTCACAGTTACCTCCCCTGCATCATAACTATCTTTTATTGAATATGGCGTTGGCAGGAGTTTGCACTTCCCAAACGCTTTGTAGATATTCTTATATTTAATATCGAAATAATTTTATTTAATTACACGTATAATGGTGAATGATTACATTTCATGATACCATTAATATTATTTTAGATCTTCAATTATATTAATGTCTTTTGTATCCCTTTGTTTGAAACAATATTTTCAGATTTCTTTCAGTGCAACTTTCTGCTGATGTCCTTCGCGAACTATATCCGACTCAGATGACAATAACTAGGAATTATTATTTTCAAATAAACCATTTTCTTCTTTCTCTTTTAATTGCAGTTATTGCTTACATCATAATTCTTGTTTAAGTACGTTACAGCATTAACTTCTATACTACCCATAAATATTTCCATAATTAAAATTGTTTTCTGTTCCTGCTGGGCCCTCTTGCCCTTGGAGTGTCGTAAATATTTGGTTTCGAGCTCTCATTCCTGATATATTCTTCTCTTTCGATCCGAAAATTTACGTTATGGAACTTTACTTAATATGCTTTTTTCTTTATTCATTCTATAAATAACGATATATTTTTCTAACTAAATGGAAAATGGAAAATATTCCGTGTGCAATACCCCTAAATTAATCCTCAGTTATGATTACACGTCAATCTCTCTCTCTCTCTCTCTCTCTCTATCTCTCTCTCTATCTCTCTCTCTCTCTATCTCTCTCTCTCTCTCTCTCTATCTCTCTCTCTCTCTCTCTATCTCTCTCTCTCTCTCTCTAATTATGTAGTATTAATTCGTATAGGGACCGAACACTGTGTTCACTGATAGTGGGCCTGCCTCTGTTTTGATATGAAATGTGATCTAGGCAGACTTTCGGGGAATAAGGGTCATCCTCCCAATAGTCACTTATGGAGCTGAAACATGGAACTTAACCAAGAAAACAGACCCGTAAGCTGAGAACCATGCAACGTGCACATGAAAGAATAATGCTGGGCCTCACATGGAGAGACCACAAAACAGCACAACACATCCGGGAAAAGACAAGAGTTAGAGATATCATAGAATCCATAAAAAATCTCAAATGGCGGTGGGCTGGCCATGTTGCAAGAATGGCTGACAATCGATGGACATCACGACTCACAACATGGATTCCCCGAGACCATATGCGCAACCGAGGCCGGCAAAATATTAGATGGAGAGATGAACTAGACAAGTTCAGGAAGTACTGGCTCCGTGATGCCCATGATAGAGAAGTGTGGCAAATCCTGGGGAAGGTCTATGTCCAACGACGGACGCTAAAAGACTGATGATGATGATGATGAATTTTGCGTTTCTTTTGATAAATGAAAATCACCAGTCCGGTTTGGGATTTTATTGAAATGTTAGTGTATGTGAGTGTGTGGAATTTATTTTGTAGGTTTGTTGGGTGTGTTTGTACATATATGCATAGAGATATAGGAATTTAGGAAGCAGGTGTAGTTGCATGCATGTAGATATGTGTGTCTGAAAGGCTTTGAAAAGTGTGTATATGTATTTATGCTAGCACATTTTCTGACGTTAAGAAATCCAAGATGATTGTTTCAAATTGAGCCGGCTGATAATAGATATATGAGTGCGTGAAAAACATCAAAATGTCCATATAACTGACTGTGTGTGTGTGTGCATATATATATATATATATATATATAGTTGTATGTTACACGGTGGATATGTGTGTCGTAGGCAAAGTTCGTTGAGATCACTAATTCAATGAAGGCAACCTGGCTGGGAAGAGGTCAAAACACTTGACCTTTTTTCGGCCATTATAAGTTTTTTGATGGCCTTATTTAAAAAAAAGTAGATATTTACTTTAATGGCAAGGAGCACTGGTATCAAGTTTCAACTTTTTGATTTAGGGGAGTTAGGATATCTGCTTGCATGAGAAACGGAACTTGGTTGTTGTAAAAAAAGAGTGACTAAGTATAGACGGAGGAAAAGAGTAATTAGCTATAAAAGAGAGTTGAAATGCGATCCTAAAAGAGATGGTGGGTAGTTGGGCGAAAGACACGTGTATTGATACGTAATTGATGCGTGCACACGTGGCAGATTTGAGTTAATCACCCTTGACTGAGTGGGAGATAAAGAACTGAGAGTAAACAAGCAGACTTCGCTCCCGCCTTTCTTCCCTCTTCGAAGCCTTTGATATTTGTATTTTCAATAATTGCTATATTTTTTGACAGCGCAAGAACAACAGGTTTTGAAGAAATTCAAACTAATCTATTCAAATGCAACTATCTGCATAGAGCTAATACATGTCTATGTAACTCTTAAGTCGTGGTTTAATCCAATGCCGAGTCATTCCAAAGACTTATGGAATGGTACTCAACGCCTCCCCGCTAAGCACCCTGAGGTCAAGACATGGCGGCCAAATCACGGTCGATACACCGCGCGACCTGTGTGGAATACCTGGTGTCGTAAGTAGAATGAAGCTTGTAAGGCCTGGTAATTGGTATTACTAACAATTGCCTATGTGTACCTAACTTTGAGACATTCTCGAGACATATATATATATATATATATATATATATATATATATATATAAGTGGAAAACGATGATATATTCAATTATAAATAAATGAAACCCAAAGGAGACCTTGCATGAAATTTTTGTTAAGATAGACTGTGCTACAAGATTGCAGAAAAGTAAGTCTTTTAATTTTGAAAGCACGCGTAGGTTTAGGATGGATTTGCAGGATCTTTTCAGTGCCTCGGCACCTGTGAAGCTAAACAGTCAAGCACACTATCGTATTTGATGCCTCCTACACCTGTTACAAAATCAGAAAATACTCGCTTTGTGACACCCATGATAAAGAAATGTGGTGAATCCTTGGGAAGGTCGGTGTCCAACGACAGACGTTAAAAGACTGATGATGATGACACCAGTTACAACAAACGACAATCCTCAACATCGAGGAAGTAAATATAAAATGAGGATACTTTGGGGGTACGGGAACTCTAAAAAAAAGTATCCCTGATAAATTAATGTTAATTGCTCTCTTGCTTCACGCTATTTCAGATAGCGATTGAAACCTGAAGTATTGAATTTTTTTTCTAAAAGCAAAGTAACGTTAAGATAAGTTTTGAAAAGCAGAATACGTACATATATAAACATATGGTTCTAGCCTTGTCCAATGCAGGACTGATATGATGACGTACTGGAGAGGATCGTGTTCACGAGATAAGTGTTGCTAGATTTGTTTTCGTATCTTCCATCTAAACAATAGTTCTAGCGAATTTCGTGACTTGAACGACTGCAAAGTTCTCACCGATGACAGTGTTTTGGATCAGATAGAGATTAGAGTTTCAGACAATGATTTTTCGTTGACTGTCATTCGTGGGACCAGAACATTTTATACTCAGTATCTCGCTGCATATTGTAGGAAATTGTTTCATTGGCAAACCGTGCTCTACGACGATCTTTGACTTCAGAGGTCAACCTCACATAACCTATGTCACAACTTGATATCCTAGGTCAAGGAGCCTTATATTAGCGTGACAGTGACCATCGACCCATAAACACGAACCTTCAATATCAGTAAAGATCACGAAGCGTCCAAGAATTTCACTACAATTGAAGATATTTGAATGCGCATGCCCATGCACCGTGATTACTCAACAACTTGCCATTGTACTAAGTTAACATTTACCGGATATATCAGTCAGTATATCGGACATTACAGTGTTGAGTTTAAAACTGTTTGAACCAGCGGCCATCGAGAATTCTTGTGAAAATTTTTAAAAGATAAAAAGTTTATCGACACTCCTCTATGGATTTTATGCATTATCTCCCTTGACTCCCGCTCTTGAGAATCATTTAAATCTATATTTGAGATATCTGAATCGACAACACTGAAGAGGACTAATCAAAATACGTCTAAACCCTTGTTTCGTATGCCCAACAGAAAATTAAATTACATGATAATTATGGTCAGATGATACATTTTTGGAATGGGCGCTGTCCAAGTTTTACTTTATGCATGAACCTGTAGAATGCATGATATAAAAAGGTATTTATGCGACTAGGACTAACTGTAACCCAACCAAATAAATATCCATTTTGAAATTAAGTATTATGCCCCCTCGTCAAATCGCTCTATACATAGTTTGATATTGCACAAGCATAGTCGGCGAAGGATTTTGTCCTTTTTTTAGTGCGTGTGTTCGTATGTTCCAATGCTCCTGGTCAGACTATTTTATCCATCGACTTGAAAATTGCCATCGGTACGGTACTAATCCCCTTATTCCCTGTTTTTTTTTTTGGGGGGGGAGAACTTTTTGGACGGGTTCATAATTAAGACCTACATTTTCCATAATCGTGATGTTCGTTTACTGTATTTTAGATGTTTTTCGATGGACATAACATCTAGATTCCCCAGGAACTAGATGTTTTTGATTATATTTCTCATGTTTTGGGGTATTTTTTTCTTTTGAAAACGGCCACGATGAATGGATAGAATTTATTCAGACCATATTTATTCTTCAGTAGGATTTTTTTACGTGACTCCAAATTTTAATGTGTATCTATTGACCTTGATGGCAAATTTTCACATGATTGTTTCTTTAAACGTGGGTCTTTCACTCCAAGAATTACAACACTCAGCTCATTCTTTCACGAAACCACATGTGTATGGCACCGAATGAAAATTGAACTAAATTCACTGTTGATAATTGTCTAGCTCACTAACCACTGCTCCTGTTTAAATATACTGGATCAATTCATAAAGATTTTGTCAAACTTCAGTCCTGCCATATCAACAAGACCAACAATCTTCATTTAATATATATATAAAATTAACATTTCTCTAACATGATTTAAAATCACGAACAAATGATCGGTAGGCTGATTTCTTATCGACTGACAAGGAAAATTTTTGTAAAAAAATACGCGAGGACTTATTTCCTTCCAATAGATAGATACATACAAAATTATGTTTTTCAATATATATATATATATGTATATATATATGATATGAATTGTAAAGAGTGAGACTGACTCGGAGTAATGAGTTTTGAGGTAAGGTTTATTTATCTATAGATATTTTTTGTTACCAATCGTCCAGACATGTTTCGGGATATATTCCCATCTTCAGTGGTGTGTGTTAAGTGAGTATGTGTTTTTAGGGGTTGAAAGTTTCATGTGGAACCAGAGTCCACAATCAGGAGCTTTGCCTTGTGGGTGATTTTTTTTCTGTTGTTTCCCCCATAAAGGCTGCTGGAGGCATCCTGCTGTTTGAGAGAAAGTCCAGCCAGTGATGAGGTCTATGGTTAAGCAGCAGCAGTTGGTCTTGGAGAGGGCAAAATGTGTCTGGGTAGGAGGGAAGTGATGTGGAGTTAGATTTTGTTGGGTATGTTAGGGATAACGTAAATGGAGGGGTGATGAGGTTAAGGAACTACATAGGTTTCAACCCTACAAGTTATCAAAAATATGTTGGCTATGATTTGGACGCGTGGTATGACTGGCTAAAGTGGGTTTTATTTTTCATTTATGGGTTTAAATGACTTAGAATTTGGATATATATATATATATATAATGCAAAAGTTGTAGTGATTCTCTTTAGTAAGAGAAAGTAGGAGTAGAGATTTGAGTGGCTGCTTAGCTTGTTAAATATATTTTCTCATTATTCCTTCCTCTCCATCGGGTGTTTACAATAAATATATAATTGTTCCTTTCCTGTGTATGCATATTACATGTGTGCACAGTCGAGTGAAAGTATTAAATAGGATTTTGTCCTCCCAGGTACGTGTTGTTATTTAAAATGCATAACTTGAGTAGATATCCCGAGGTACAACGCTCTTTCTCTCTGCGTACATGAATATAAATAACTAGATACAATCTTCTCTAAATATTTATCCTCCCGATAGATCCAACCGTTCATTTTTTTGCCCGGTCACCCAAGAAATGGAATAAAAACTAGAAAGTAATAACCGCTCACCATTGATTCCATGTTTCGTGTTCAGGATAATGCTAGAGAGAATCGTGAAGGGGTGTTTGGTTAGCACGAGATATAATGGAGTGATGATGAAAATGGAGGAAAAAAAGTCAGGTAAGCAAAAATTGGTAGACGTGTAACAGAGTTCCTACCCTGCCGAGGATATTATGGAAGACTAGAGGCATTATCTTTGTCGATTATCCTTATGTTGTTTTTTTTTTTCATAATATAACTGTTTATCTAGAAATATCAACCAAGTGAAGGCAAGAAAAATAACAAATACCAGTTCTTTGATTGAATTGAATCTCAGTTTTATGAAATATATGCAATATGAAATATTCTGCACGAAAAATCATAAATGGCCATTTTTGACGGTTTTTTTTTGGCTTTTTTCCCCATCATGACATCATTAGCGGCTAGTGAAAATGGATTGGAATGGATTTTTTTATGCATAACACCGTTTGATGACATCACACCTTTTATGTCCTTCTTTTCAATTTGTGTTGTTTAACGTAAGTAGGGTCGAAAGACCAACCAAAATAGCGTCTAAGAGAGATGTATGGAAACAAATTGATCGGAATGGATTTTCTTTTAATGCATCACACCTTTCACTTCCTTCCTCTCTCCCTATTTCCGTTGTTCACCGTTAGTGGGATCGACAGACGGACCAAATAGCGTCTAATAGAAATAGATGGACATATCTAAACATCAGTCCATTTCTTTACATGTACAGTTTTACCCTACGAGCTGAAAAAAAAGAGTGTTTCTGTTTTCAAGCCTCAACTAGCATAAAGCAAAGAAGCAGTTACCATTAAATGATATTTTAAAAGCTTCTTCAGCGTTCCCAGACCTAGAAAGAATGATGATGGTTTGTCCGAAGGATGCCTTTGAAGTTGGGGTACTTGGAGGAAGTATAGCGTGGCTGTTTCTAATAGTATTAGAGGCATTAGTAAATCCAGACTTCACCTAAATAGGTTACCCACTCAATGGTTGACTTAATTGCACATTTCATACAAGTTCATTTGTCGCCTCTCCTTTCGTACTTGTCAACATTGCAAAACTATAGATTTTGTGTGTGCATACATCTCTATTAGAAGCTTTTCGATCGGTCTGTCGGTCGGTAAAAGAAAATACACTTGGATCCATTTGTTTACCAGATGCTAATGATTAATGATTACCTTAAAAAAAGCCGAAAATGGCCAATAAAGTGCTAAAAATGGCCATTTATAATTTTTATCCAAAATATCTACAGAATATTCCATATCACAATGTACCATAAGTATGAAATTGAATTGAATCAAAGAACATCCACTTGCTCTCCTTCCTCCATCTACCACTACCATGGATGGTGAACGTATCGTTGAACTTATGGTTCTTACTTTCTTAGGTGAGGTAGAACACATTCTTTGGACACGAAAATATTACCACCATCAATGTGTGCGTAGTATTTTCATCTTATTCTGATTGATGAAGGCGCTATCCATTCAAGGAGAAATTCTTGGGATACGATAGGCTAGTAGAAGTCTCGTCGCCAGCTTTTCTTTAGTCTGACTTTTTACCCTGCTTTAACGGTTGGGGAACATTCAACATTTATTCACAAAACAAAAATATCTTTAATAGCTATAATCATTTAAGGTGATGAGGGTTTACGAGAAAGACCGAAAATTTCCACTAAATGAAGCAGGTTTTTCTTGGTGTAAGATTTAATATAGTAGACAATTTTTCTCTCCGTCATATGCGATAGACAGCTGTGTCCAATGTATTATTCGCACACAAATACAACCATAAAATATTGGTGACTGCAACGTCATTTAATCCTTGTAACACCAGCTGACCATGCAACTAAACGAAAAGGAAGCCACATGCACTCTGAAATGAATATATATATATATATATATATATATATATATATATATATATATATATATATATATATATATATATAATGTTTCTCTTTCTGTTCATTGCAAACGCTCACCAGGGTATTGAGTCATTAGTTTGTTCCAGCTTAATTAACTTAGCATCTATCTTGGATACGATAGCAGCTGAGAAAAAGGACTGTTGACGAAAAATATGAACAGTATCACTTCTCCCAACTCCGGGCTGTTGCACCCAAATAAATTGTGCTGTTGCTTTTCTTTGTTCTGTCAGTCTTTGTTTAGTCTTCCGATTCATGAGTTCACTACGATCAAACAATTTTAATTTCGGGATCCGTTGATCTTCGACCACAACATATCCCAGTATTCTCGTTCTATCTGATCCCATTCTTTGTTGCAAGATCTTGTATTGTCAACCATTTAACAAATTTTGTTTGTTTGATTATCACTGACTACCCTATGCCTTTAGTACACTGTCTGACTAAGCTCAGCTTGATACTTTGAGCACGCCCAATGTAACGTGCTGGTATCAAACTTAATTTGTTGAAAAGTGTTCTACGTAATTGTTCAGAATACGAAAAAATTCCACATCACGTGAATATTTACCTGGGTAAATCACTTATTAGGTACCACCATTTCGAATTTGGCCATTTTAGAATGGCTAAAATCGGCTAGATCTATACAGGAAAAAAATGAAAGCAGAAAACTAACCTACCTACTAACCCCAACTCATCTATTAAGCTTATCACATCACCTAAGCTTCGCCCCAAACCTAACTATCGCCTCTAACAACATGCAGTATCCTTGGCTCTGAACTAAATTGATCATTATTTAATCATCGGGAAAAATCTATTCACTTTAAAAAGATTGTTCCGTAATAGTTTAACAGCGGCTAACGAAGAATCTTGATTTAACTCTTTTGCAAACTATCCACAAAATGTTTAATCTTACCTATTCCAAACAACTGATATCTACTAATGAATCTCGCTGAACGCCTTGCGACTGTGGCACTATACTAAACTCAGGTAATCATCATAATTTGTTTCCTAACAAAATTTGATGAATGAATGTTTCTTTGTTTTCATTTCAGGATTATGTACGTCGGTGGATATTCAGCTTTGGATATTATTTACAAAAAATCTTGATTTGTTGGATTAAAATTACCTTTGATGGATTTACCTCCAAATTATTCAGGTAGGTTGATTTTCATTTCAGTTCTTTCAATGTTGCTTCTACTTTCGTGAAGATTACAAGTTGTTTTTGTTTTGATGCACACAGATTTTGAATGTAAATTTCACCACAAGTCCAATCCCGCTTCTTTTGATTTGAAATTTTTAAAAATTTAGTGGAGATGACGCCATCGTAAAACGCTTTAACTTTATAATGCAATTCTTTAAGTCTCGGTTTTGCTCGGTTTGCTCTTAACCTCTCTGCTGCAACGAATCAGTTATCTCGTTTTAGTTAGTTATCAGTCTAGTGCTTTGGACAAAATAACTCGTCCCGGCAAGCCATGTACCCCGTGCTATGGACAATATAACATGTCGTACAGAAGCATGTTGTTATTTTACAAGCTGGCCAAACCCCACTAAAACGCAAAGGAACGTTAACAAAATACAAAACAACGAGAGACCAGATACGAATCTATTGAATGTAAGGTTATCTTACACGTAGATATTCGTTCCTACATATCCCATATTTGTTACATTTATAAGATATTTTGTTGTACATATCAGTTAATGAGTATTAAAAAAGTTAAACGAACGATACAGCCTCTCAATTTCCATCATACCTATGAAGGTAAATATTTGGTTCAGGTTTGTAAACTAGATTATACTTGATTAGTCCAATCTTTTAAACGGAAATAATCAATAGAGACACTGTTTATTTTGTTAGTTGCAACACTAACCCTTACCCTAGATTAAATAGAATAGGTCTGTAACCACAAGATATAAATGCTCCGAATGGGTTAGCAGGAGTCATATTCACTGGTTATATGCCTTTGATATTCTGAATGATTTCAGTATGATTAAGTTTATGAAGCTAAAGCAAACAAACGAGAAAAACCTTGCACAGTGTTGGGAACACTAACAAATCTTAGCAGTTGCTAGGGCGAGTATTGTTCAAGTAATTAAATTTCACACACATGACTGAGATTACTTTGTCTCGAAGGAAGAGACATTCGATTACAATGTATGCATTTTAAGTATAAAATGGCTATATATTCTGATATTAAAAATTTATATGATTTCACAAGTACATCGATTATCTAGAGGTGTGTCATTTTGGTCGGGGGACAATTTATCGGTTTTGGAATGTATTGAATAGTAATAGATATTAATGTGTATGATGCCAGAATAATGAACTGCCTTTGTGACTTCATAACACCTGCATAACTCTAGCTTTGCAATGAATATAGTCACCGTATCCCAACAAATGGCCAGCCCGACTTACCAGTCGAAAGGGCTACAATTTCTCCTCTCTGTGAATGTCCTTGTGTCTCTGGTCTACCTTTTGTGATGGTCTTTTTTGATCAACAATGACCAAGTCTTGTGCTGGTATCTTTTTTTTCAGATAATATTAGATAGATCTATTTATAAGATATTCTTTTATAAAATTAATTCTCTTACACTACGGGATAGGGTGATTCATTCATACGTGGTACGGATATATTCCATTTTTTTTTTTTTTTTGTCATAAAACGTTTCGAAAGAAATAGAGGGATGCCTCCTTTATATTCGTGTATTCACGACCTGTATATAGCCTCAGTGTCTCGTAAAGCTAGTTATTTGTTTTTTGTCACTTTTATAGGATTGTATAGCAAAGAGAAACACTATTTACACAACAAATTTAACGGCTTTTCTTCTTTCACTGAATTAGAATATTCTCTGCTACTCTTGATTCAAAAGAAGAAAACTTAAAATTGAAATAGGAGTCTTTTGTTGAAATTATTCAGATGAAACATTTTTTACAATTATTATTCTGTTGATAACACCGGGAGCTTTGGAAGGGGAAATCATGTGCGTGCGTGTGTATGCCCGTCTGCTCTTACGTGCATTTGGTCATGTATATACATACGTATATTTGTGTTTGTAAAAGCTTATGTTAGAGTGCACATTTTCAAACATCAGATATGATTAAAAACAAAAAATATTTTTTATAGATCCTTTCAATGGAAATATGAATTAGGAATTATTGAAGATTAATTTTTTTTCACTAAAGCTAACGGCATGTTTCAGAAACTTGTTGTTATTATGATACATCAGAGTGTCTAGCATACGTCAAATTGACGCAGTTTCGAACTTTCAGACAATTATTGTGAAATTTCCCTATCGAAGCCAAATGACGAAAAGCTTGTAAATTTGCTGAAAGAGCTCGCATTGTTTCCGGGAATTCGATTACAGTTAACCCCAAGTAGTCAGCGTTTATACTGTTTGAGCATCTGCCTCGGGTCTTATTCAGAATATTTTCCTTTTCGGAGAGACATTTTACAATATGCTGTTATTTTTCCACTTGTTACTATTCAATTATGACGAAATCGTGAGGGTATTATAAATTCAATTGATTGTTGAAGTCTTGAGAACATCCTCTGAGAAACATACATGACAACATCATGCAGAAACAGAAGCCAGGCAAAAGTTTGAGAGGGGAAAGTTAAGGAGTTAAAATCAAATAGAAGTAAAAAGACCCTGAACAGAGTTTTGCTCCAATAAAACTCCGGCGTATATGTAGTTGGATTTGTAACTAGCTAGCTATTTAACCCAGGGTAGAAACACTGAACAATGTTGTTTAATTTCATAGATCTCTCACTAGAGTCCCACTGTTTTCTTTAGTTTGTTTCTCCCAACTTCGCTCACTAATGTGCCTGCTAACTGGCTGGTGAGCAGGATGTTTGTCTCCGGTGTTTTTTAGCAACTGCTACTAAATAATTCAAAATTTCCCCACTGCTGATGCTGTCGCTCACGATGTCTTTGTTTGAAGAATCCATCAATAACAAGAAAGAGTTAATTTAGGCTGATTAGGTAGATGATTGAATATCCTTCGTAAAGGAGACTGTGATTGGCCAGCCAACCATACAACCAATGACCATCAGGATTAATGGTCCCATTTCCTTTTTTTGATATGCCAACACGTCTTTCAATAAACACCGTTTCTGTACAATCACTGAAGTTAAGCAATGTCAAGCATGGTAAATATTTCGATAGTTGACCGTGATTGTCAGTGGGGAAGTGAAACTTAGGCACAACACTTTCTTTTTAATACTAAGCACCGGCATAACAGCTCAAGTGTGAAAGATAGGAAAATTATCCTTGTCTCAGCTACATTATGTCCCAATGCAAACTCGTATATAAAAAGAAGTTGCGCGTGAAACACAGGTAATATCTTTAAGTCTTGAACCAAAGAAATTTCATAATAAACTAAAGCACAGCCTGTTCTAAACGTTTATTATTGGAAGGAACAGCCAACTATATTTGTTATGCAAAATAATTTTTCGACCGTTGCACGAAACCAAGGCTTGGATGTGTTTCGTTCACTCTTTTTAGAGTTTGCCAATGTCCATATTTGATATCTAAATTTAGTTAATTTCAAAGAACGGAGATCAGGAGACATAATTGATAATACAATCCAAGATCTATAATATGTATTTTTTTTTTCCAATTTCAATTTTATCAGCTCTTTTCGAGTACTGCTGAAAAAAAACCCCCAAAAAACGACACTGCACTGCCTTCTGTGCGAACCGAAATACCTGACAAATGTAAACATTGTACAACGGCCAGTTGTCGAGTAATCACGGTGCATGCACATTTCTTCAGTTGTCGTTTAAGTCATCTAAAATTCACGATAAGATGTTATAGTATCAGGACTTATTTCAGCAAAGGATGACATAAGATACTTGAATTCTTTAGACTGATAGCAAAAAAATTGGAATGGTCACATCACAGTATGGTACCCTGTGTAGTTACAATCGTCATGCCATTATCATTGGCCATCAAAAGGCCACTGCTGGACAGCGGCCATCTCCAGCTTTTTCCATGTCGATCGTGCCTGTGCTAATCTCTGCCAAGTCCTACCGGCAAACCTTTTCATCTCCTCTCACCATCTTATACCTTATCTTCTCCCATCACTTTAGTATCCTTTGGGCATCAATCGACTTGAAGTTTGTACCATCTCTTATACTTCTTTACTTGCCATTCATCCAGTGCTTGTTACGTATAGTCACTTGGACAATGCACTCAAACTTTTAAAAAAATTTATCTATTTATCCAATGAAAATAACTATGATTATTCAGTATGATAGGGACTAACAGTGAAGACCACGCCATCTTAACAAGCTCTGTCCGGATATTGAGTCATCTTTGCAATTTCTAGTTTGGCTAATGTGTTCTTTAGTACTCAATTTGCATCTTCTCGTATATCTACTCATAAATATGTAGATATGTTTGTTTAACTCGGTTTTACTATTGATTCAGACATCGATTTTCATAAATATCTCACAAAAATATATTTATGAATTTTGTTCGTTTGCTCATGTAATCTTTATCGTGTATCATTAAATATTTTTTTCAGTATGAAAACTATGATTATCCCTGTATCTAACTGCATCGATAACTGGATAACAAAATTGCTTTATTCAATTTTTTCTTCTTTATAACTAAAAACAAATTAGGTAATTTTTCTCTTGAATATTGTAAACCTAACTCCAGACAGAATCGAAGAGATGTATGAATATTTCATGATATAGAGGGTACTTGGTGAAAAAGGTCTGATTCAATTATTTCCTTGTTGAATGAATTTCTAATCATGTTAAAATGGATTTTCGTCTCATGTTTTTCGTTAATATTTGAGTTAACTTTTCTTGCAACGTAGGAAATGTGAAATTGTATGAGATATATATATGTATATGTGTGTGTATATATATATATATATATATATATATATATATATATATATATATATATCACTTGCTCCCTTGTGATATAAAAAGCATTTATTTGACCCGATACTTTTTTTCAACATTATCTCGTTAATACAACTAATTTTATTCGAATCAGATCTCTCTGAGGTCAGTTTTATTTTTCAAAAGTTTCAGAAATTGCCTCCATTTTCTTTTCTGGCGATAGATCCGTCAATTATGGTTAGATCGAGATTTTCTTTTATTCATAAACGTAAACACAGCCTTAAACCACTCAGAAATCCACTATGACTACGCAGAAGTATTTTTCCTCCTTTTACAACTTCTATACACTATTTTCTTACAATCATGACCAAAAATGATTCTTCAAAGAAGATATTTTATTATTGCAAAATATTTCAAGAGAGCGATAAACTGCATGATATATCATACTTATTTCTATCTAGTCAGTCTTGGATTATACAACGTGCGCATTCAAAATTGTCTACTTCAAGATGTTTGTGACGTTTCTATAATCCTTTTTATTCTCTATAAAATTGGTATTGTTCGTTCCGTTTGTTTTCACGGATTCCCCAGTAGGCAGCCAATTATAATGCATGATAAATTGGATTTATATTTGGCGTTCTCCGAGGAAGTTTTCTTTCTGACTTTGAGAATGTATTTGAGCTACATGAATTCGCACAAACAAATATGCTGATTTAGAATGAAAAATAAAATTGTAAAAACTTCTAATGGGCCCTGCAGTAGCCGTTCATGCAAAGAAAAGTTTTTATAGAAAGCCCTCAGAATATAGATATTACCGAAAATGGAAGATGTAACCACGCTTTACAATAATTATTGACTAAGTTTGGTTCAGCGCAGAAAAAAGTTATATTAATGAGCACCCAGAAGGTATCGAAAATTTTTTTTCCCATCCTTCACTTCTAGTCGAATTGTTAACTGAAATGGTGTGTATGGTGTCAGTATTTCTCATTCTTAGCTAATAACAATATAAATAGAATTTTCACTGGGAAATCTATACATTTAAAAAATCTTGCAAAAACCAGCATATTATTCGAGAAGAATCTTTTTTCACATAATTCCTAACCTACTTCTTATTATTTCGACGATTTATTTCCGTTATACAATGCTGTTTCCATTGATTTTTACAAGTTTAATAGAAATCCCTTGGAATATTAATTTTGTTTACTTTTTTTTCAAGAAAAACTCTCAGGAACTGCTTTAGTTGGATGAATCGATACAATAATGGAAAAACTTGGTTTTTTTTTTAATATTGAATAAGAAAAAATTCCAAATCAAAAGCATAAATAATGATATTATAATTAACAGAATAAAATAGAATAAAGAATATTTCATTAATTTTTCCTGAATTTTTGATTTCAAAAGACTGCCAGTTAGAACGATTCCAGAGTGCTTTTCCAAAAAGGTTAATCATGATTGATACCTCCAAGGATTTATCTTTCAAATATGTAAAAATCAATGAAAACAGCAATGTATAGATGGGATAAATCATCAGAATATCATCATATGAACAAAACAAAATTTTCCCGAGTTCTGGATTTTCATTTTCAAATCTGTCTATTTATACTTCATCAAACATCTATCAAATTCAAATAGTATGCTGATTTTTGCCGGATTTTTTAAGTTGATCTTCCCGTGAAATTGCCTCCATATTATCAACACCTACCCATTCTACTATATTATACTTGAAGAATTTATCATAGTACATTTCTTGCTTACTAGGCCCCTCGAAGCCTTCCCAGGGTCCCGGTCTAGTTTGGTATGCAAGTCAGAAACGCGTTCCTGAACCTTTCCGTCGTCAGCCTCTCATGACGCTGGATGACAGGTTTGACTTCTTCGTTTTTGAATACAGTATGCCCGTCTCTTAATCACTTTGCAGACTTTGGCCGAACAAAACAGACTGACCATGAAATTGACTCATGACATTCGAAGGGGCAACAGTGTGGAAAAAATGCAAACTGTCTCAGCTGTAGTTTGGACTTTGTTCGCTAATTCTATTTCCTGTTGTAGCCGTTGGGCCACCTGCACTGCTATTGAATTTAGTGCACTTCCAGATTAGCCTGTGAGACTATCTGTCAAAATGTTAGGCCGTTGTTTGTGCCCATTTCGATAGTATCATAATTATTTACCAAGTTCTTCTAAAATATCATTCAAATAGACATTTGGCGATTGCAAAGTGTTGGAGCATGTAATGAGACTTCTTTCCTCTTTTTGAGGCAAAAGAAGCGCTTGCATGGACATTTTAGACGGTGGACAAGATTAAGGATAATTAGACGAAACAGAAAATCCAAGAGAGGACTTTGCAGACTTTTGAAAAGTAATCGAGATGCAGGGATAAGTTTGTATGATCCCATGAAGAGAATTTCAAAATGAAGGAAGACGCCATGACCCTAATTAAGTTAATTTTTCTTTCATTAATACTAAATAGCTAGTTTCCCTCCTCAACAGACATTGTATTTCGATTGACGTTCGTGCCAATGAACCAGTATCTCGATCGTCAGTAAAGCTTTCAGTATTTGTAGACTTTACAAGTTGTGCCCTTACGATGGCTATGGCTTCGGCTGCCCTTTGCCCGCTCTCAGTATGTCGCATTACTACTTACATTGCTTATTCGAGATATATGAATCAGCCATAAAGGTGACAAGTACCCGAAGTGGCTTGACACAATTCATCCTGTGCTATTTCATCCATAGCTGGTGGCAATAGATCGATTCATGCCTCTTCCCAAGTCATTAAGGCAAGGTGAACGCACACTGTCCCAGCTTGAGTCAATTCCCAGTGTCTTTACACGCTAAGTCACCTTGCATCTAGTTTGTGATATTAACCGTTCAAAACAAGAAAGAATTCCTAGAAATCTGAATCTCTCCCGAGCGACCGGTGTTTGGCATCTTATTGCTTCAGTAAGTCTCTGCCAAAAATGCCCGCTCTGTATTTTCTTTTGATTGGCTCTTGTTTTGGCGTAGCTCTCTTGAAAACAAGTATAATTTGATCAGCAGTAAGTTATATCACATCATGCCGGCAGACAATAAACCGGTTATTATTGTGTTAGGGCGTTCAGCCTGCAATCTCACAATGTCGACTTGTTTCTTCTCACAAGCAAACACAGTTTCAGGTTTTCTGTCACATATTCCGACCGTTTTCCAACATGGAAACGGCAATCCTATTTGAATGCCTCTTTCTCAATCTCTCCCTCCTATTTTTCTCCCTCACTCTGTCTGTATTACTCTTCTTCTTTTTTTTCAGTATCTCTGTCTTTCTCTTGAGTTCCTCTCTTCTAGATAGGCTTTCTCTCTTTTGTTCTAATCTTCTTTTTCTGGACGTCACCTTCATTCCCTGCTTTCTTAGATCTCGACATTGCACGACTTATATTTTTTTCCTGTAGACGTTGTCTTTTTTCCTCTTTTTTTCTGGACGTCGTCGTTGTCCTTCTCCTCCCTTTTTCTTTACATCGTTGTTGTCCTTCTCCTTTTTCTAGAAGCTCCCCCCCCGTCCACTTGTTCAATGAGCACAACCCAATATATCTATATTTTTTCGAATTTAAAAATTCTGAAGCGTGAAAAAACCTTCCTTAATTGGATTTTTTGTTATCAATCTCCGATAAAATGTTTTCGATGTTAATTTGAAAATAAAAGGGAATATTGGGTTTGGGTATTCTGGAATTTCTTCAATCGTTACAATCAAAGTTAACTCAAAATCAAGCCAGCCTTTCAAACATAGCCAATTGTGTGTGTGCAAAAAAGCTACCCCCTTACCCACATCGTTTTCTCAAACCTGTACAAAAAACAGCAAGACCCTAAGTTTGCTTATGTATGATGACTCACGGAAATGATATATATCTCGTGTCTGCTGAATTATTTATTTGATGTCCAGTCCAATTAACGCTTGTTTGTTTGCTTTTCTCAATTTCGTCTTCCCGAAATATCCATGATGTCTTCAAAAGAGTTTTTATTTTGTGCCAAATTATGTCAATCTCGAACTGAGATTCCTATTTGTATCACTTGAGCAAATGTTTCTCATTCGTAGTGTTATTTGATTTCTAACGATTCAAAATCGTCCTAATGAGCTTTTAAGGTATGTTGTTTGATAAAAAGCCTTCCCCAAAGGCTTTTGTTATAAGTGTTAGACATGGGGAGGTGATTTGCTTAATCCTGTGGCCCATGACGATGTGGTTGGTAAGGCCCATCGCAAGTACGATTAGCAAAATATTTTGATTATAATTGATTTTGATGACTTATATTCTCATTATCTATTGACTATCACGGGTTAAAGGTCATTTATCTAATGCTGGTAATCTACGAATTCTACTTGGAATTGAAATAATAATTGAATCATTGTTCAGGGAGTTGGGCTTATTAGTTCCGATAAATAATTGATTTAAAATTTGTTCCAATAAATTATTCAAATTTGAATCGATCCAAACTCACACGGAGGAAAAACCCACACAAGAAAAACGCCACACATCAGGATGATATATTTTGAAATACAACAATAAAAGATAATAGATTTGGACATTTAGTTCAAACACACGAGAAAAAATACTCGTGAAAATGATGTCCGGGACAAAAAGATACTTATTATTTTTTTTTTTACATCAAACTGCGTATATCAAATTTTGACAGTTGACCCCGAAGATATTTTTTTTCTATTTATTCTTTTTTTTTTCTTTATTTGAAAAATGTTTACATAGAAAGAAAAATTAAATGAAGATACTTTCTATTATTTTGTTTGAGATTAAAAAAAAAAATCATCTTTCTGTGCCCGAAAGAATGGATACTTTGAATTTTGATTCCATTCAGTTGAATTTTTATGAAACAAAGTGGGCACCGGAGACATTATCAGAAATTTGCAATGAAAAAATTTGGAAAAAAATTTCCATTCGATATATTTTGATATTTTGAGTGCAAGTAAATTTGTTAAATGTTATTGTTCCGCTTTATTTGGTTTTTTTCATTTTTTTGTTTTTTGTTTTGTTCTTTACTTTTAAATGAAATAAAATTCTATCTTTGTTAATTTTTTATGTTGGGAATTTTTATGCTGGCTTTCATCATGTGAGCATTTTCCATGGAACTTTTACTTATTCGATGGAAAAAAATTATTTCTGTTCCCGTATCCGTGACAATGGGCTCGTCCAGTTGAAAGCAATTATTTTTCTAAAATGAATCCTTTACACTGAATTTGAAACAATAGATTCTTCAACTTATATATACACACATACGCGCGCGCGTGTGTGTATAATTTCTCTTCTTGAAATAGTCTCCTCCATAAAAAATCAAACATCTGGAGATTTTGTTCATAGGAAATAATCGTGTTTTATTACACGGGTAAAAAAACTCGATTAAAGCAGTTAATTATTTTACAGAGTAATGATCCAATTCTGTTTGGTTAGTTATTCAATGGGGTATTTATTTTACAAAACAGAATATATATTTCACAAGGATCCGTAAAACGATTAGAAATCGAATTTCATTGACGGGGAGTCCTGTAAGTCTAAAGATGATTACTGCAACCTTTGTATTGTACATATTCCGAAACTCATATCTTTATAAACTACTTTTGACCTTGATTAACAATACAAGACATAAAGGGCTGTTTTTAAATGTCCTCATTCAGTCAAGTGGGGGCGGGGAGAAGCCAAAAGTAACTATAGATGACTTTGGGAGAGGGCAGTTCCAATTAGGTCCAGAGTTTCACGATCGATTCCAATGATCAGGGAAAATAAACTACACTGTATTCCCATATATTCTATCAGTAAGAATTTACTACATTGCAACGATTCTACAGGTTCAGTCTCTTAAAAAAAAATATCTCCTCGGTCACTGACAGTTGCATGAGAAATCTCTCAAGGAACCTTTTTGTCTGAAGTTCTATACCAGTGATCTTTCAGCTTTCGAATTTCAGCTTTGTGATGCCCGTAGGTGTCATGTCTCTGAACAACTCCAATAGAGAAAAAATTGAGGCAACTCTTAAGTGATTGCATTTCCAATATTTTGATATTGGAAACGCAATCAGTGAAAAGTAACCCCCTTCAAGTGACCATTGTTCTTTGTTGTTTTTCTTCGTTTTGTTTTGTTTTTTGTTGTTTTTTCCCGTTGGTCTTTTTCTCTGTGGGTCTGTATCTTGTTAGGCGGGGGAACAAAATTAACTGCAGTCTTCGACTTCGACTGGAGTTTGACAATTTTCTTAATCAAAACGTCTTTTAAAATGTCTGCACTCAACCTACTTCCATGTCTTTATTGGATAGCAAAACATGGCTGTGTGAATGCAAGCTGCTCCCCAGTGCAAGTCTTGCATGGGTATCGGGGTACTGACTACAGACGATACCTAAGCATTGTAATAAGGGGACTACCAGCAGACGCATGCCCTGTTGTCTGCAGCAACCCCCCCCCGTTTCTTTGAAACCTAATGCATTCGAATACAAATTGACTACAAATAGATATCTGGATGCAATTATAAAATTACATCAACAGTATCACTTTTAAATTAAACATGATTATATTAATAAATCATTAAAATAGTTGAGCATATTTCCACTGAAATGTGTTCAAGATTTCCGAAACCCTTTGCTGTAGTAAAAAAGCATGGGTCCAGTTGTTTATTTAATAGATAATTATACCCATGAAGAAGAATAAAGTATTCAAATGATTTTTCAATCTCTTTGTTCACAAAATATCCAAATATGTAGGTCCGCATTTTCTTATGTTCAAACGGAAGTATTTTTGAAAGAAGTTTGAAGCAGGCTATTCCTCAATTAGTATTTGATTGTTGTCTTCTTGACCAAATGATACAGACAAAATATAGAAAAACACAACTAGTGTAATGTATAAGTAGATGAGGCAGAGGAAAGTATTAATCGCTAGGAAGGAAAGCAAAATAAATCGAGATCACGACGTTTTTCCTTTTTTTCCCCCCTCTTTTATGTTTCAGTTATGAATGATTGTCTTGTAAAGGTCTCATAATAGAACCTTTTAAGTGTATCATTCATAGGAACTTTGAAAACTCTTACGGTTATATCATTGTGAAAATAAAGAGGTAATATATTGCTTGTTTTCTGTATTGCTTACCAGAGAGTACATGAGCAAAGCTGTCATGTCTTCCAGCTTCCATAACACTTTTTTACCGACCTCAAAGGTCGTCTTATGGTTTAGAAGTACAAGAGACATTTACTTTGTGTTAAGAAAAATGTCAATAAGAGTTTTAGACGTCAAAAGAACAGTCTACTTATCATAAATAAGAAAGTTGTTTTGCTTTGTTTTGTTTTTTTGGTGGATTTCTTTCTTTTGAAAACTAACAATTCAGTTTTGTTAAGCGCTGACAGTTTTAATTCTTTTGACGTGAAAAAAAATCTCTGAAGACGTGACAGGTTGAAGAAAAAATCGAGATAACTTTTAGTGAATGACACATTATTGCACAAACATTTCGACCGATTATGCATCTTTTCTCCTTCATTTTTTAAGTGGTTATGGTAATAACAGAGTGTACTTTGGGTGACGCATTCAGTGTTAATATTTGTATTTAAACCATAGAAAAGAGAAGTTTAAAAAATGTGGCGGTAAAATGTATTTATATACTCCTGGAGTGTACTAAGAATCAATGAATGAATTTTCTGGCTTGAGCTTTTCAAAAATTAAACAGGGAGTGTAATTCAAGATTAACGTGTTTGCTAGCACAGACAACATAACACGTCTGAACAAGTCGTCACTACAATTCCATAGACAAGATAAGCAGGAATACGTTAGTGTATTATTCTTTCGCAAGATGGCTGAACCCCTCTAGAAAGTGTGGAATATTTTTGCAAAATGCAAAACTTGATTGTTACGGACAGACATACCTGAATATCACACTGATCAATATGTTATCAGACTTGCATAGTACCCGGCAAAACGACATTCGTTTGTTTTTTATATAACCTGTGGATAGATTAATATTTTTGAATATTTCCCAGGTTTGAAAGTAAATAAAGATGGTACATGGGAGGGGGGCAGAGCAGATCCTACAACTAGGGAGTGAGCAGAGCCGTGGGGAGCTATACATTTGAAAACTGCAGTCGGACCTAGCGCCGCTAATATAAATACACACGCACGAACGAACACACACTTGACGTCTGTGCGTACTTCCTCGTCCACAATTATTCGATACTCAAGTATTCTTCTGGGGGTTTGGTCTTTAGAATATTATTTGAAAAACTAGATATGAAATCTTCATCTATTTTTCTCAACTAAGTTGGTGCCCTAAAAAGAAAAACAAAAATTTAACAAAAGCCAATCGGAGTTTTTTTACTTGGTGAAATAATCTGCCGAAAATAAGTGACACACAGAGACGAACTTTTAGCTGCTACGTCTTCTGTATCCATTTCTTTGAACTGCACCTATCAATCTATTGCAAAATTTTATTACTCTTGGTTTTTACCTAAATAGATAATCATTCATCGTTTTCATGTTTCTATCACTCAATGTTTCACTGATTTCGATATGTTCACTGTTTTTATTCTACCTTCCACGCTTCCACAAAGCAACCGAATCCCTACAATAAACTTGAAAGACACTCTACAAGAATGTTTCCTGTCGTTGAAAAGTTCTTAACAAAGTGATGTCGTTATCTCGTAAGTGGTTGATCTGAGGGTAATTATACTTTAAACCGGCGTAAATTCTTCAGTTTCTTGTTGACAGCGTGAACTATGTTTGACAGCAGTTTAGTATATCTAGAGTTCTGTCCAAGATATATTCCTTGGAATTTCGGTGGAGGAACTACTACAGAAACAATGGCTTTCGTTTGTTCCGTGATTAACTTATATAACCTTCACACTAAACTCGATCCTAAATTCGAATAAACACTCTAAACCACCTGGAACTGACTGTTAAACTTCGTTTGTATTTATGAAGTATCAGTTCTTTTGCTTGTACGTGATAATCAGACTGAAGGAGGAAGAGATAAATATTTTATTGCCTATTTACCAAAAGGACACTCAATTCTTTGTTTCAAAAATAGGAGGAAATGTGATGTCAAAAGACTTGGATATCTGCCCGTCAAGAAAACACATCACAGTGAAGTAATCAATTGTTTTAAAACATTTTAATTTTCGAATAGGTTTTCTGTCCCCCGAGTAGAGAAGTTGTACCGATTCTTGCAAGAACTACAAACCTTTCAATTTGAAAAATAAGTGGAAAATCTCAAAGAAATCTTTTATTTTGAAGAAGAATTTTTTTTTTCTCAAAATTGAAAGAAATCTTTAATTTTGAAGTAGAATGTTCGGAAAAGATAGCAATACAAAACATTTCGAATAGAGTGATTGATGTATAGTGCAGTATGCAAGATGGGTGGTTCTGGATCCTCCCCAAACTGGACAAAAATATTCAATTTTAGATCAGAGAAATTTTATGTAAAGATCCAGCATGAAGATTTCCACTTTGAATATAGCATCGCTGAATGATACGCGGAGAGGAGAGAGCATATCAGCAGCGATAACTGTCGTCTGTATCTAACGACTTTGAAGTATCCCAGAGGAAAAAGAGGAAGATGGCGACCAGAAAGTGCGACAAATTCGACAAAATCTGCAAGTGTTGAAACGAAAACCCAATGGGGCCTATGAAAAAGAAAGGTTAGGAGAATAGAGACCGGATAGATGTCAACTGACGGGAGATGGAAGGGAGGATCTCAAGAGACGGGGTTCGAGGATGGCTACGATGGATATCGGCAGTGAAAGGAAAGAAAATAGAAGTAGACATCAAAGGACATGGGGAGCCGAGAGCTCATTCATTGACATGAAGGAGAGAGGTTGGCGCTAGATCGACAGCCAAAAAGCAGATTTACACTAAAAATGGCCAAAAATATTTCTTTTGAGCACTGCCAAAACAAGAAACACGGTGAACTTAGCACGAGAAGCGTTAATTTGCCACTGCTGGTCGGGAGTGGATAAGATGATAGATATCATCGGGAAAGGGAGAGATGAGAGGGGAAATGAAGAGTGGCAGTCGGAGGGGGAGATGAGAGGGGAGATGAAGAGTGGCAGTTGGAGGAGGGGATGAGATATCAACAGGCAAGAGAGGGGTGGAGGTGGATAGGATGAAAGATAGAAGTCGATAGTGAGGAGGGAGAAAAAGGAAGACAGACAGTAGTAAACAAGGGAGAAGGAGGAGATAATAGAGGATAGACATTACCAGGGGGGTGTCGGAAGACATCAAAGGGAGGAACCTAAAAAAAAAGAACGTTTCTCGAACTACTGCAACAATCAAGGACAATAACACAAAGCTACTTTTTCATAAAAAAGAATTTTTCCTGGGTAATAAGTGTTTTGGTTTTTTTTGTGGGGGTTCTGATTGATCTTTTGTAAAATGTACAGGAAATGCCAATCATTCCCCCCAACCTTAACTTTTGTGAGAAGTACAGTGAAAATTTGAAATTTATTTCCAGTTTGAGAACAAGCATATTTTCACATTTTTTTCACAAGGAATTAGAAAAACAATAACATGAATATCATTGTCTTGGTCGCAAGAAAAAAGTTTGAATGGATTAATAGCCATTTTCTATACTTCATACACATAAGTAATGAGAAAATTACAATCTCTATACATGAACAGGAATCACAATAAACGGTGTTACTTGGGGCTGCTTATCTTCAGCCTTAGATTCAGTTCAAGTATATAATAAAGACGGAGACAAGTAATGGAATCGTGAGGTGAGTGAAGCCACTTCAGGTGCATGTTGCCTCGAAGTCTAATCCACTGAAAAAGCAACGAAATGAAACACAGGCATGGACGACTGAATGTGTAGCGAGTGTAAGGGCTCTAGCCAACGAGACAAATGGCACAGACCGACCGTAATACAAAAAACAGACACACAATGTTATGCAAAATAAAGAGAATTTCCTCCCTCACTGAACAATCTTATTTATTATCTCGATGTTATGTTCTCCCTTTTTAGCACCCACACTGTTAAGATACGTGTAATGGACACTTGATTGTGTTGAGTTGGGAGATAAGTAATATTTTATTCATCTTCAATGAGATTATCTTATTCGACCGAGACGATGTATCTTATTAGGATGTACTGCTTTACTGGGTCGGCGTGAAATATCGAATTATTTTCTACAGTCTGCGATTCTGCTGAACGGTTTAGATGCTTGAACATATTCCTGAGCATTCATGTGAATATTCATGTAAAGGGGGAAAAAATAGGGGTGTTAGAGAAACATAAATGAGAGAGGAAGATTTTCCTGTTCAGCATCAGCTCGATAGAAAGTTTACAAGACTCTCTCTCGTACACACACACACACACACACACACATATATATATATAATTGTGTCATCCACAGACAGCTGTTTTGTTGTATAACAACTCTTCAGTGTGTGTATATATATATATATATATATATATATATATATATATATATATATATGATTAGGAAATGGATATATGATCCAACCGACGGGATGATTATAAATTGCGTTATATTATATAAAAACTTTTGCTATCGATTCCCGTTATTTCACGGTGAATATATCATTTGATATGGACAACGTGAATGAAATAAACGGAGGGAATGAGAAAGGATAATATGGAAAGAGACACGTAGTTATATAAATATATAGAGAGAAAGAGAGAACTAGATGATGTATATATAAATAAAGAGAAGGTTAGATGGAGATTGCATACATATGTATAGAGGATGGTATATATATATATATATATATATATATATATATATATATATATATATATATATATATATATATATGTGTATGAGGTAGAGGTATACTTATGTATGGAGAGTGTGTCTATTATTCCGATTTGTGTCGTTTAGGTTTATGCTACTTTTGTCGAGACTAAGCGGCTTCATCTTAGCTCCCTATCGCCCCAGACAATATGGACTGTGTGCAAATATGTACCAGGTTAGGCACCTTTGTTCCAAGCCGACAGACTAAGCACCCCTTCAAATTACTCCCCTTACGACGTTGCACTTATCAAAACGTCCCTGAGAAAAGCAGGACAGCACAAAAGAGCAAAGTCTGCACTGTAAGGGTCAAATCGTGAATGATTTTTGAAAAGACCGTGTATATTCCGAGCAAGTATTTTTGATGCAACAAAACTCTTTGTGGTCCATCATTATTGTCCTCAAAACTGATAGATATCAGTTTGTTTTGCAAACGAATAATAAACGCTTATCTCCGCCAGTTGTTTTTCACGCCGGGTTCAAACGTTGACGTCCATGCCAGACTTCAACCGCAGTTCACTGTTATAAACGTACAACATCATTGTGCCCTGCTCACCTCTAGGTGAACTCTGAACAACTCGCCCTGTACTAACCTGACCGACCTACGAGTGAACTCTTACTGATATCGCCAACTCATCACAATCATAGCTACGTTGACACCTTGAAAGATCAATAAATCCTAGGCTTTGATGGAGACTTCGTTGGACTTAATCTGATAATTTTCTTAGTACTCAGCATCAGGAACGTTCATAAACATTTGTTTCACACAAGCCTCTATATTTTACGCTTATACTAACTACACAGAAAATAAAAGCAGTACATCAAAAATAATCTTCTTCAGACCTTGTGCCAGGCATGGAATTAGGGCTTCTACATCATTTCTATAAAAGGAACAATCAATTTTCTCTGGAAAACATCTAGAAATATCCAGATTAGGGAGACCATAGATGTTACAATGACCCTCCAAAAGGTCAAAAAGCTTTTTACCACAAATTAAAAAAAAGAAGGGGGGGGGTATTTGGAGTAATGATGACAATTTTCAAGTCTTTAAACAAAACGGTGTGGCCATGAACGTTGGAGCATAAAAGCGCATGCACATATAAAAAGAGGTAGAACCCTCTGCCCCCTTTGATGGCTCTGGTTGTTGAATTCATTGTTCTGTTTTGACTTTTCTTTATCTTCTCATTTCGACATCTATATTTCTCAATGGAATAGCCCTTCAAACCTAAAGGAATTGATTTAGTAAGAAAAATGTAGACCGTATATCAGTGTAGCACCGATATTTGTGTTTCAAATGTGTTTTTTGGTGTAAAGCATACTACAGAAAAAATCAAAAGCACTTTAAAAATATTCTTTGTGTAAAAAGAAGATGAACAGAATCACATTTTTTTTGTCTATAATGCTTCTCATAGAACTACTCTCTGCCCAAGCAAGTGCATTAGAAACCAGTGAACTCAAATGCAAACTAAGATAGGAGAGCAGTCCGGAACCTGGTATATCAAAAATGTTTTTCGTATATCAGGGGAAGGGGAGATTTCTTTTCCTTTAAACAATGATTTGTAGTTTTCAGGAATACTACTTAAGTCAACGCGGAAGTATTGTTATGAACGTACATTTCATTTGAAGACCCAAGGGCATTCTTAGTGGCTGGGGCGAATTCAAATCGTATCCTTGGTTCCTAATAATAAGAGTTATACCTCAGGGAGGCTCTCAGTCCCTGAATTGGACACCACTGTATCAAATCCTAGCTTCCTAAGCCCCCAATTTTCCATCTATGTCTCTGATGAGACTGTCTTTTTTCGCAAAATATGTCTCAAAAGGTAAACGTAGCCTTCCTTCTCTTGCCTAACATTTGTCAGAGGAAAAGTGTTTTAAAACTGCATGTTAAATATGACGAGCTCCAAGGAAAGCTTTTAAATATATCCCATCAAGATGGGGGACGGGTTTTATATGCTGTTATATCTATCAATAAGATCGTTGACTTCCCTCTCCTGCTATCTCTGTCTACTACTTGAAAACCTCATGGCCCGTAGTTGATAAACTAATTGCAACTTTTTTCACCTTAAGCTGGCGATCGAAATGAGGATTTCAAGCCTTTGAGATTTTGGAATGAAAAATGTCAATACTGGGCGACGACCAGGCTAATTACCACCTATTCACTCGATCAGTAGCGAACCGCTTAACACAAACGTTAATCAGCAATATTAATGCACTTGGAATAAAGCTACAGAAAATCAACGTACAATGCTAGCCCCACCCATAGGAAAGATTAACAATAAAATGAAAAAAAAAAACATTTGTGAGAGAGAGAGCAAAAAAAAAAGACAAACAAATCGATTTGATGCTTCTTGTTTTATATCTTGCTTATTGTTTATATTAAATTTTTCTGGTGCCAGTTCGAACCAAAATTCAATATTTTCAATGAGAATAGGGTGAATTAAGATTGCATGAAAATGTCTTTTTTTTTAAATAAATATAATATCTGTAACTCGTGTGAATGAATCACCATAACCCACGAATGTATCAGAACTAGTTATGTAAATGTATTATCTAAAAAAAATAGACCTATTTAGAATTATTTTTTTGATCAATCTTACTTTTTAAATTATCAAAAAAAAAACCTTCAGACAAAGGAACAAAAATTTGTTTTCAGATGGTGTCTCGTGGTGAACTCATACAAATTTTCATGGCGGAAACCCACCCAAAATGTGACTGGCAGTGCAGACAGAGGTGGGTATTATTCTATAGCTTACTTGGCTGATGGTCTTCCCATTTATGCGGCTACGGTAATTCGATTTTCATTGTCTATAACTTTGATTAGAGTCATTAACATTGTTTCAGACGATTCGACCTCCCCTTTTTCACTTTGATCTAGTCTCGATATATGATTTATATTTTATTTATTTGAGCCTGTATTGTTGGAGATGACGATGGACTCGTGGTGCAAGGCCACAAAATGAGGATCCAAACGAGTAGCAAGGTAGACCTGCTAACCATCGCCCTTCATGAAACGTCTTTCTATACATATTTTAAATTTTTTAGTTATGAGTCCATCAATACTCCCTTTGTATAAATTCAACTTATTTAAAATTTTTATGAGTGTCCTTACGCTGGCTACAGTTTCAGTTCTCCTTACGCAGACTTTTCATATCACATTTTCTCTCGCCTTGATATTTGAAACTGACTTAAGAACAAGCACCATAAGTGGGGTCTCTCTACTATTCTCAGCAACAACATCTGGTATTCCCATCAAATGAGGGACCTTACTCGATGTAGCTCAACTTCAGCAAATCGCTAAAGCCAACGTAACCCAGCCTTGTAAAGAAAGTTATGAATAATCCTGTTCTATATATTGGGAGAATAGTTCTAAAGTGAGATATATTTTGAGAAATAGCTGGATATTTCGATGTAGACATGGTCGGTAGGAATGTAAATAAACTCCAAGACTTCACGTAGAGCTAAATAAATATAAAATTAATAAAAAAAACTGCGATTCAAAACTAGGAACGAGCAGACAACTATTATTGCTATCGACTTTACCGTCACACAACTTAATTCATTTAAAGAAACCGATGGAAATTTGTATTCTTTATCTGAAGCTGATGTAAACATCAGTTTCTGTCTTTCTCTCTCACTCGGAAAAAAAGTAGATTTGACATTTTCCCGATTACATTTTCATCGATTGATACAAATGGCAAAATGTTGCCCCCACCCATATTACTTTTGATCTTTTTAGTTTTTGTCACATTCCGTTCGGTAATATTTAGATTATACACACACACACACACATATATATATATATATATATATATATATGTATGTATGTGTACTCAAAGAGCAAATAAATGCATGAATGGCGACTCGCAGACCAAATACGAATTCCAAAATTATTGTTAGATATGAGGTTTATTCTTTTGTAAATGTTGAGGGATGTTTAGAGAAACAATTTCGTTATCAACAGATTGTATATACTGGGATGCATTTGATACTTCGACAGATTTAACCCGACAACACTTAATAGATAAGGCAATGACGTGAAAAGGGGGGAACGAAAAATCAATTTGTTACGACATAATTGGCTGGACATGTTGCAAGAATGTTAGACAACCATTGGACATCATGTCTCACGACGTGGATCCACAGATATCACATGCATAAGAACAACCTTCAAATTATGAAATAATGTAACGAACTAAACAAGCTCAGAGAGTATTGGCTCCACATAGCTCTTGATAGAGAGTTCTGGTGAATCTTGGAGAAGGTGTATGTCCATTAAAAGACATGATGGTGATGTATTACTACGAACACATTAGAAAACCATTTAAGTTATATTTTACCGATTCATCATCATCATCAGTCTTTTATCGTCTGTCATTGGGCATTACACCCCCACCCCAAGATTCGCCACACCTCTCTATCATGGGTGTCACAGAGCAAATACTTTCTGAACTTGTCTAGATGGTCTCTCTATCTTGTATTCTGCCGGCCCCGGTTTTGCATGTGATCTTAAGGTATCCATGTTTTAAGTAGTGATGTCAAGCAGTTTCCTTTGATTCACTCAACATGACCAGCCAATCGCCATTTGAGTTTTTTAATGGATTCTATGGTTTTCTTATTTCTTATGATCTCTCCATGTGAAGTTGAGTATGGCTCTCTCATATGCGACTTCAGCCCGAGGGTGAGAGTCTTGGTTATCTTCCATGTTCGAGCTCCATAGGTGACTATCGGGAGGATGCATTGGTTGCTTTTTAGGACTAATGGGATCTCTTGGTTCTTGAAGTTCGAGCTTTTTCTGTCAAAGGCTCACCATCATAGAGTGATTCTTTGTTCGATATCTTTTTCTTTAGAGGATTTCATGGAGATCAATTGTCCTGGGTAGATGCAGTGGTTTTATAGTTCCCTGAATTTTTTATTGTTTGATGGGGTTGTCAGTCATCCATCCATATATATATATATATATATATATATATATATAAAATGATCCGGCTAGAAAGATTTCTGCTATGTTGAATTACCCGAGAACTAGATGCACAGTTTTGAAGCAACCAAGCAGAGTTGATCTGTTGGGTTACTCAGCTTTGAGACTGGTCAGATTGTGTATTGCATCATAGTCGTATTGTCAATGACCAAGGGTATTATTTTACGTCTTGTCATCATATCGGGTTGGCCAGTATCTAGTATTGTGATGAAAGCGCTGAACAACTGCCTCGTTTTATATACAATGTAAAGTAGCTCATTCGAACACTCTCCTCTATTCTGTTATTCTATCCTTTGGGAGCTTCATCCCTACCCAGCTTTTTATATATATATATATATATATATATATATATGTGTATATGTGTGTGTAAGTAAGTACAATTATTTGATTTTTTTTATTTTCGTCTTTTAATAGTCCTTCAAACGTTTTTGTCCCTCTTTTCTAAAATTGCATCCCTCAGTTTAAGTCTTCAAGCTTCACTGGTAAGTGCATTGAAGTTATTTTTTGAATAAAATTGCAAAAGATAACAATATTTGCCGAAATTGCCAGTAGGTTCGGCTACGTAGTATTTAAAACAAATTCACTTTCTCACACGCCCTTGTTTCTTACAAGTTCCATGGAAAAATGAAGAGCAGTGACATAGAAGCTTTTATTTAAAGAAACTGCCTGATATATCCACCATCAGAGCTAGGTTTACAAAAGGGTAATGTCGAAATGTAAGACATGTTCCTTGCTCAGGGTTGACAGTTCAGATGTTTTCGTCTGAATCTAGATTATTCGGCATCTAGATATTAAATATATCTATTTAGATGATTTATCATAAAAACATTTTACTCGTTGTGTATTAATTATTAAAAGTGATATTGAACATCCAATGCCATCAAAGTCGGTGAACGGTTCTATCTTTTTCCTGTGAATGTGTATGTGCATTGGTACTTGTTTGTTTATTTCAACTCTCCTATCCATACTGTACAATTTATAGACTGAAAATTGGCATTAGTACTCAGTTAGAACCTCTCCGAAGATGTTTCTTTTTTTTAAGAAAAAATGTTTCTTGGACCTTATTTTGACGGGTTTATCTGTTTGTTTATGAACGCTGTTGACCATACTGTTTTGTATACAGACTTGAAAATTGCAACAGTACTCCCGTACACGCTTCTCATAATGTTCTTTTTTGTTTATTCAAAAAAAAAATGAAGGTTTTGGGAGCCGTATTCTGTGGGGTTCATTGAAATATTTAGATTCTCCAGATCTAGATGACTTTTCTTACCCCATTATAGATTATTTCCAATGGAAAACGCCAACTATGTGAATTCATGATAATCAGTCTTTTACATTGTGTCGACTAGCACTCGCATATGTATATGTGGAAATCAGACTTTTTTCTTTCGGTGATCACTGCCCAACAAAAGAAGTAAATCATTCATCTATCATCCGTTCTTTTAATTTTTTTTTTCAAATTGATCACCCCCAACATGACATCCTACCCCAAAGTCGTTGTTTGCCAGTCAGTTTCTATTGAGTGTCTAACCAGACCGGATTTGTAGATTAATTGCATTTCCAAACGTTTTTTGTTTTGTTTTGTGTTTTTGTTTTTTTTTTTGTTTTTTTTTTTTTGTTTATTTATTTGTTTTTTTTTTTCGTTTCGTTCGGCAAGATTAAACAATTTTTTTTTATTCGTTGTCGTATCGAGCAAGGACAGAACTGGAAGTCGATCAATATTCATCAATTTCTCTCGGTGAAATGAGATTCTGATCAGCGAATCTGTGTTCATTTGCCAGCTATTGGCAATTGCTTATTTCTCGGATTGCCAACTGGCTTCTCAGACACACATGAATATAATTATTTATATCGGTGCCTGTACATGGAGATATATCGACCGTGCTGTACGCACATTAAAATGATAACCATAAAATAATGTCGTTGGTTGGAAGAGGGGGTTGTCTGCACATGCAGATATTAAAGTTCATTTAAAAATGGTTCCCGATGGATCGGTAGCAAATAATCAGATTTGTTATTACAACTTATGAAGTTAATCATAAGAAAAAGAAAACAACGAGCGAGGTTTGAAGGGGAGGTGCATGAATCACTCACTCACTCACTCAAATCTCTGCGAGTGCTTAGTAGAGGTCTGAGTGATTGATAGGAGGGTGAGTGAGTGTGATTGATTCATAGAGGAGTGAGAGAGTTGTATGAGAGAGTGTGATAGTGAAAGAGAGGGAACACGTGATAGAGATATGTATGAGTGATAGAGACATGGAGTGATGGATAATTAGGTTTAGACTGATATGTTTTTGTATAGAATCGAATCATAGATCATTATTTGCATTCTTTAGGACATTAACTAATAACTTAAGATTCTCTGAGAAACTCTTAGATAATGCAGGAATGATTGAACACTTTTTTATATTACTCTTTCTTTTTACCTTTATCTTAATTTCATAAGCCGCTTTTTTTTTCAACTTTATCAAGACTGATTACCCTTTGGCTGTGAGTAAATAGCGTTTGATCAGAAAATAAAGTATAAGCATTCGGTGAGATCTGAACCCATATTCCCTCAGGGAAGCACCGTTAAGCCTAGAGTGCGTTGTCAATTGGGCCATCAGAACTTAGACTGGGCACAGAAATTCAAATAACACCCTAGAAAATGTGGGTTCGAATCCCTTGTAAAATGTATTCTTTATTTCCCAATCAAATGCTCTTCACTCACAGCCAAAGGGGATCTGTTTCGAGGGACAGTTGTGATAAAAAGCAACCTATAGAATTAGGATGAGAGTAAAATGTAGTTGAAAAAATTTCTTAAATATTTTTTCATGATATTTCATCTCAACAAGAAAAGAAAAACAGAAAAACCTATAGTCATGGGTTGTTCGATTCTCCCAATGGAGCTTTGTTTTCATAATCATTTTTTTTACTTATATTTCATTATATGTTAATGATTTTCAATTCTGGCTCTATACTCGTTATTCCCCGGCTGTTAAGCGAGAAGTGGATAAAGAATAAATGAATATGTTTTTGTCGAGATTTGAACCCACACCCCTCGTCATTAAATGTCTGTTAGTTTGGTGCATGGCCTTAACGATTAGGTCACCAATGCTAGCAATCACATTTCATTCAAATTTAGCATTACCACTTGAAAACTAGTCAAAAATTATTAACAGGTCTGTTTAGTCAATCAGTAGAAACTAACATATGACAAACGACGTTTGATGTTGTGTTGGGGGTAATCAATCAAAATTCGAAGACGGGGTGATCAAATTTTGTTGGATCACTGAGAAGTCTGAATTTTCATTAAAAAAACACACATGCACACAAAAAAACAATCAGGCACAAACTAGTGTACAGTTTAGCATCAACTTAAAATATATATTGATCTATCCCCAATAATAACCTTTTTAGGGGATATTTTCTTTTTTTTTTTTTAAAGTGGTTTTTTGGGGGACATATATATATATATATATATATAGCTAGAACAACTTGAAAACTGAAGAAACCGATTTTTCACAGTTTTGGTTGGCAGTTCCCAAGAGACAGATCTCGGGTTCAAATCAACAAGAGCGGTCCTTATCTTTGATCATGGTGCCAAATATTAATATAGCATAATTGTGACCAACAAGTTCACAATGGCCGACTATTCCATGTACGTAATACTGTAAAATAGAAATGTTGGCATGTTCTTATAAACTGCCAAATGGTCGGGGTGTATGCTGTAAGAATACTATCGTCACGCAGTGATAATTTGTTGTTCTTGTGAAATGGACCCTGACATATAAACTTTTCTTCGCGTCCAGACTTCGTATCTGTCATCCAGTCTAACGCATTCGTTACATCGAGGAATATCCCAGTGGATAATACCTTTGGCACGTAAGAAGTCTTTGGCAAAGTTGGCACGATGCCGAGACCCGTCAGTTATTCTCATGAGAGTTTGAGATGAGGAAATAAACAAGCAGACGATACTCCAATAAGTAGATATAAGTAGCCATCAGATCTCCGAGAAGGACTGGACATTTTTTTACTAAGTTTTTGAAGTGATCGTATTCATTTATTCGTCTTTTAGCGTCCGTGTTCTTGCAAAGAACTTCCCCAACATTTGCCAAACGTCTCTATCATGGGCGACGCGGATCCAATACTTTATGAACTTGTCTGATTTGTTATACCATCTTTTCAACGGCCAACCTGCTCTCCTAATTGATTGTATGTTAAATTGAACGTGTCTTTCTCATTATTTTCCGATACAGTCCCGTGATGTTTTCATTTGATTTTAAGCATGATTCCTCCACGCATATGCTGCATTGTTCACAGTTTGAGGGTCAATTTTCAGGGTTCAGATCTTACCAAAGGCCTTTGAACGCAAACTATGGCAGTGGATGAACGCAAGAGACAAATAGCCACCCAGCACTTTGTATCCGGCTCATTGCACCTCTCTTTTTACAATGCCCTGGGGCGCCATTGCTCAACCTATGGATCATGAACCGATTCTGGAGAGCAAGATGTTTTTTAGATCATAATAAAATTCTTTTTTTTTCTTTTTTTTTGTCAATTTCTTTTTTAAATCCTCAACTTCGAATGATGAGAATCACGTGACATTTTACAATCGTGAGCCCCTTTTTGCTGCCAAACACAATGAAATTCACTCCGTTTATTGTTTAGTTAATAAACTGCAAATGACGGAAATTTTAGTCATTGTCGTTGTGTACCTAACTATATAAAAATTCCAATTTATTGTGATTGTTTGTATCAGCCAATCAGCTTTTAGATTGCACTGGGCAAGGATCTGTATCAAGCAAGCTGCATCTTCCCCTCAAAACAACGAAGTTAATTATGTGAGGATCGGCATTAAGGAGTCTAAAACTATTCTTATTAGGTAATTTATGGTTGATAATTCACGCATCATAATTTTAATTATTTTCAAGTTTCAATTCAATTCAGACTGTTTGAAAAGATGATTGGATATAAAGTCTCAAGAATAACATTGAACAAGCATCAAACATGTTTTACCCACTAACACAATTGTTTCTTTTATTCTATCTCAAACAATCAACTTTTGTTTTACTTGATTAGCCATTGTTAATGTCGTGACAGCCTATATAATTCCATCACAACCCTATAATCATTTTAGCTATGGTAATTCTCATAATTTCATTAATACGAAAATTGTACAGATATTACCACCATACAATTTGTACATTCAAACATGCTAACTTGCATAATGGCTTTTGTATGAAGCAATATTAGTTATCGCCACCTGATGAAGTTAAAGGCTCAATGCTATAAAAAAAAATATCACTTTTGTTGCAGCAGAAATTGTGTGGTCAAATATTTTATAGCACGGCTTCTGTCTACTGATATAGTTTAAAGAATATTTTCAACGGCATCAAAGTTAGCCCTAAGTGATGGGGAACGACCCTTGAGCCCTAAATATTTCCTCCGTGTCTTTCTATACAATTTCCAACTTGTCTTGCTTCGACTGTTCATACAATACGAATAGCTGTGGATGGAATTGTAGAAGAATATAAGAGAATTGAAATCAGCAGTGTTCTGACTGGATGCTCTCAAACAATACCAAGAAATCAGTAAGAGCGCAATCAACTTTTGGCTACCATTCACATTCTCTTCTGTCTACGTTGCCAATTATGATATACTTAAAAATAAAATGATGATTCCTCCTTTCGACAATAAATCTCTGTCCAAGAGCGTTAGGAACTTGTAACCGGTCTTTCTCCCTCTCTGATCTCTCTCTCTCTCTCTCGTGTGTGTCTCTGAATGCGCCTCTCTCTTTCTACTGTGCTTCTTTCTCTCCATCGTTTGTTTTTTTTTCTCTACCTCTCAATCATTATTGTTTGTTCCTTTCTCCCTCGACTGTCTCTCTCTTTCTCCTGTTTGCCCCTTACACCCTCTCCCACGATGCAGTTTTCTCCACCCCCTTTCCCTCTCACTACTGTCTTTCTCCCTCTCTCGGTACACTTTGCCTCTCTCTCCATCCCTCATTACTATTCGTCTATCTTTCCTCTCATACAATTATTCGTCTATATCCCCCCTCTCAGTACTGTGTGTCTATGTGTCCCCCTCTCAGTACTGTGTGTCTATGTGTCCCCCTCTCAGTACTGTGTGTCTATGTGTCCCCCTCTCAGTACTGTGTGTCTATGTGTCCCCCTCTCAGTACTGTGTGTCTATGTGTCCCCCTCTCAGTACTGTGTGTCTATGTGTCCCCCTCTCAGTACTGTGTGTCTATGTGTCCCCCTCTCAGTACTGTGTGTCTATGTGTCCCCCTCTCAGTACTGTGTGTCTATGTGTCCCCCTCTCAGTACTGTGTGTCTATGTGTCCCCCTCTCAGTACTGTGTGTCTATGTGTCCCCCTCTCAGTACTGTGTGTCTATGTGTCCCCCTCTCAGTACTGTGTGTCTATGTGTCCCCCTCTTAGTACTGTGTGTCTATGTGTCCCCCTCTCAGTACTGTGTGTCTATGTGTCCCCCTCTCAGTACTGTGTGTCTATGTGTCCCCCTCTCAGTACTGTGTGTCTATGTGTCCCCCTCTCAGTACTGTGTGTCTATGTGTCCCCCTCTCAGTACTGTGTGTCTATGTGTCCCCCTCTCAGTACTGTGTGTCTATGTGTCCCCCTCTCAGTACTGTGTGTCTATGTGTCCCCCTCTCAGTACTGTGTGTCTATGTGTCCCCCTCTCAGTACTGTGTGTCTATGTGTCCCCCTCTCAGTACTGTGTGTCTATGTGTCCCCCTCTCAGTACTGTGTGTCTATGTGTCCCCCTCTCAGTACTGTGTGTCTATGTGTCCCCCTCTCAGTACTGTGTGTCTATGTGTCCCCCTCTCAGTACTGTGTGTCTATGTGTCCCCCTCTCAGTACTGTGTGTCTATGTGTCCCCCTCTCAGTACTGTGTGTCTATGTGTCCCCCTCTCAGTACTGTGTGTCTATGTGTCCCCCTCTCAGTACTGTGTGTCTATGTGTCCCCCTCTCAGTACTGTGTGTCTATGTGTCCCCCTCTCAGTACTGTGTGTCTATGTGTCCCCCTCTCAGTACTGTGTGTCTATGTGTCCCCCTCTCAGTACTGTGTGTCTATGTGTCCCCCTCTCAGTACTGTGTGTCTATGTGTCCCCCTCTCAGTACTGTGTGTCTATGTGTCCCCCTCTCAGTACTGTGTGTCTATGTGTCCCCCTCTCAGTACTGTGTGTCTATGTGTCCCCCTCTCAGTACTGTGTGTCTATGTGTCCCCCTCTCAGTACTGTGTGTCTATGTGTCCCCCTCTCAGTACTGTGTGTCTATATGTCCCCCTCTCAGTACTGTGTGTCTATATGTCCCTCTCCCTTAACCATCTAATTATTTCTCCCTCTCACTACTGTTCTTCTATTCCTCCTTCTCTTGCTACTGCTTTTTTCTTTTTCCCTTTCCCTCCTTACAGTTTCTCTTTCTCCTAATCCCTCTTTCTCTGTGTAACTTATGTCTCTTTTCCTCTCTCTTTCTAATCTTTGTCTGTCTCTCAGTTTATAAAGTTAAGTATTTGTTGAGTCAGACAAAATATTGATATCAATGGCCAAATTCAGATCGATGAATCGTCAGATATTCTCCTTCTCGCTTTATAAGCATCCTCTTCTGCTAACTTGAGCCTTCCTGGTGCCGTCACCCCCTCTTCCTCTCTCTCTGTCAATCGTTCTCTCTCTCTCTCTCTCTCTCTCTCTGTTGCCTACACATACGCAAAGCAGAGCAAGATATGGAAGCACACATGTATACACCATGCTCGACTGTCGATAATACATCTTGCTTCCACTCACAAACATATACACCCATTTCAACTATTGCGACAACATCCATCTATTATTACGTAGATATGTGTATAAGCTTTAAATCTTCTCTATTAGAAACTGTCACCTCAAACCGTCACCATAGCTTTCCTCAGTTTCTAAGCTGATCTAGCTGGCTATGTATGTACCACGCGCACAGAAGGCACCAACCGTTTCTGGTGGCTGAAAAATCAAACTTTTAACTCTTGTCTAGAAAGAAGTTTGTTCTTTTTGCCATCAAATCCACCTGATAAACTTTTAGTCTGAGTGTGGAGGAGTATTGATTTAGAAAGTAACTTTTTGCTAAATTCGTCCCTGTTTGGTCTCCTTTATCTTTTAGAAAATCCAGGCTTTTTAAAGACCACTGTCAAACAGAAAGCAAGAGCGGTAACTTATCAATTGATCAACCCCAACACAGCGTGCTACAAAGAGACGTTAGTGTCCTGACGGTTTCTATCGAGTGATTAACCAGACCTATCGTCTATCAATCAATTGGTGCACATACGACTATTAATGCGAACATAGTAACCCACAGTGGCGCATTTGTTCAAATCTCTACATACATACAATTATTGGAAAGTCTTTGATGTACGTCTCCAACGTTTTATATCCAACTCGAATGCAGTCAATAATTCTAATGTCTGCATATATCTTGCCCGAGTTCATTTGAAGAAAAAATATGAATGTTATCTCATAGACGAAATACACATTATTGATTTTTCTATTGTGTTGTTATTACGCCAATGCAATTTAGACTTGGGAGAATGTCTTTCTGTTCTTTTGTTTTAGTTTTTCACTGAGTTTTGTCTCGTTTTTACCCGTTTCTGGTGAAGCAATAAAACTTTTAAGAATCTAATAGCAGCATCTTGAGTAGTAATAAGATTAAACTAATAGATAGAAAAATCTGAAAGACTTGAAAGCTCGCAGATTAATACGCAGACGTACTCCACCTAAATGAGAGTAAAATTGACCATTCCTAGCATGAAGTAGCTGGAATGATGGAAATTCCACGGACGTTGACAACCTAGGTCATCCATTATTTCCCCCTGTTTCTTTCAACCTTTGCCTGTATCTCTTCATTCTTTCCTTTATCCCCTCCAAACAACGATTCCTGTTTGGTCTTTATCTGAATGTTATACAAATATGGATCTGTTTCATATGCAAAGAATATCCCTACCTCTGAGTAAAAATACCAATCAAGCTTTTCGACCCTCTCTCTTCCAACTCATTGATTAAACTACCCCGAGCTTTCTCTTACGTTATTTTTGAAAGCATATTATCCTAATATAAATAGGAATAATATATTATATATTATGGATGCTTTGTAGCATAAGTTCTCGAAAGCTTTAAAAAATGAAAATATTGTTCATACTTGCAATAATGTAAGGAACTTTTCGCTGGAAAAGAAAAGCCTATTCGAACCATACCTCCAGCCCAACGAACTCTTTTGTTTTGCCTTTCTCTTTCTTCAAAGACTCCGAGAGGCTCTGGCCCTGATCCACCAATTCTCAAGCCTTTCATTAACATTCAGATGCATTTAGGGCCCATAGATGCCGTCAGTGGTTCAAAAGGTTTGGAAAGCGGCCATTGGGATTTGAAACTGCGTAATCGACACCCCAAATCGAGGACAAAGATTTTCAATTATAGATGCAACATTTAAAATACCAACTGTAGTTTTGAGAAGGGTCATAAAAAGTGAGAGAGTTTTTCTGGTCATGGAAGTCTTTCTTACCATGTCTTTTAAGTTTATCGGTCAAACAAATTCAACTTGAGGTTGCTTCCGATACTCAACTGGGACAAGGTATTAAAATCCAGACCTGAAAAAAAGGAAGATATCATCCAAATTCAAAGTTCTAGTGCTGCTACCGCTGGAGTTCGAAGGAAGCCGTAGAATGGATCGGGTGAGACGTTGTGCTAACTAGATTTTTAAAAAAACACAATCCAATCGTCCCAAAATAGTAACGTTCCAATCCTTGGGAAGAGTATACTGATGTTCTCCGTTTTTCGAATAATTGTTTGCGCGGTTTTCGTTTTTTTTTTTTCTTCGCGATATTTTCTTTTTTGTATGTACGAAAAAAAGCAAAAAAAAAGCATTCGTTGTGTAGCTAGCCGTTAGAAAAGCAGCGCACACCCTCTTCTTAGCACTCGAACACCTTCCCAACATTTTAACCACCGAAGTTTCACCGATGAACATGCCATTACCAGTTCTGAAAGGGTTTAAGAGATTTCCCATATAACATTATGCAATTGCATTTTCGGTTTACGCCATTCTTTTTTTTCTTTTATAGTTTTACTTTTGGAAAGCGAGGGAGAATCCAATACATTATTACCCGTCACGTATCCTGCCTTTTGTGGGGCTCGAACTGACAAAGTTTCTCTCTGGCAAATGTTTTGACTTAATGGTTGATTTGAGCGAGTCATAGAGATTTATATTCAAGGTGAAGACTAGTGTTGCTTTCAAGAAACCAACAAAGAAATTCCATAAACAGCCTATCAGTGGCGCCAGCGGTATTCACGCAAATGTCTAATCCAACAATCAGACCATACATTCGATTGTTCGTATGAATAAGATATCAATTCATCCATACAATCTTTCAGGACCAAGGCAGGAAATGTTAAGGAGATATATTTAAAATGTTAGTGTCACCAGGCTTTGTCGGACAAAATCACGGTTTTCAGTTGACGCGTGAATACAAGCAGACACTCGGCTGATTAAGTTGGAGCCTGTCTGTATGAAGAAACCGGAATTTGAATGGTTCCGTCTGAAGTCAGCTGTTATCAGGACACACAAGTGTGTGTGTGTGCGTGTGGAACCCCCCTTTTTGAACAAACTGCAAGGCAAGAGGTGACACCCCTTGCTTCATCATAATCTAGAACGTAAACCAAACAGAACTCGTATTGTGATGTCCATTGATTGTCTTTCATTCTTACAACATGGCATGCCCATCGCCATTTGAGTTTTTAAATATTTTCTATGTCTTGGACTCCTGTTTACTTCCTTATATACTGTGCTGTCTTGTGATTTCTACATGTAAGGTTGATTCTTTCATGCGTGCGTTGCATGCTTCTCAGTTGGTAGATATGTTTCTTGGTTAGGTTTCATGTTTCAGCTCCATACATGACTATCAGGAATAGACTCCCAGAATTCGTTTGAGCAAATTTTGAGACTCATACAGTCTGTATACTATGGATTGAAAACCAACATTGACAGTAATCAGGAATTAATCCATTATCAACAGAGGGTACGAAATGTAATAGTTTTAAGATTAAAGCCCTGATTCACAGATAAAACGGGACTGCTATCATTCAGAATAACTCGGAAATTTCACTGACTTGACAGTAGAACTGCAATAGGTGAAATTCACGTCATTCAGAATAAATGGCTTAACGCAAGCGTCTCTGGCAGAGAAAAATATTAATTTACGACTTGCTTCTTCGCGACGTTTTCGTTTTGGGTCGGTGTTAATTGCGGGTGATAATTGCTGTAAATATGACTTTTAATTACTGTCCGTCTCCCCCTCTTTCCCTCCTCTCTATACTCTCTCTCTATCTCTTCTATGTCCCTTCATCCTCTTTCTCTTTCCCATCACCTCTGTCTCATTTCTCCATTTCTCTCTCTCTCCTCTATCCCCGTCTTGCCTTCCCCCTTTCTCTCTCTCTCTCCCATCTGCTTACAAACTTTGAGTTTTCTTCGATAGAATCACTCGTCATAGTTTATTCTTGATAGAATAACAAAGCCTTCAGTATTCCAAGTCAATTTTTCACACCAATTTCTTGGTTTACGCCGTTCTGTTACGTCATCGAGAGACAAATAAAATTATACCATAATATATCCATATAAAAGTCATGGATGCAAACTATCGTGTTTAATTGCATGGTTGTATGTCATGTCTGTGTTCTGTCATAAAGCAAAGTGATAGATATAATGAATCGGTCCATGAGAAATAGATTGAGAGAGCTGATGAAAAAAAAACAATTAGGGTTATAATAACATTCTGAAATAGTCTGTTGTGGCATAATGGATAATATGTCACTGAATCTCTTGGTGTTCGAAAATAAAATAAAAAATAAGAATGTGTAAGTGACTGAGATAATTTTTTAATATCAAGTGGATATGTATTTTTTTTAAACTTTGGATACATGAATAATCAAGAGAAAATTACCTGATAAACAGTTCTAGGCTTTTTTTGCCGTTCCATAAATATGCTAGTATGATTGTATTGTGGATGTAAAGTTATCAGATAGAATGAAATGAAATAAATCTTACCCACCCTCAACTGAAAAGACTAAATAAAAACAACACACCTACTTCGACCTGGCCTCACATACATCCACGCCTATCAATTAGTCTCAAGACAACCCCTTTCCATCTTGGAAAAAAAATAACCAAATCCATTTTTCCCAAGAATTGACCATTTTCACTGCCTCTAAGACGAGCTAAACACCCATTGAGACAAGATGCATGTATCCTGTGGCTTCTTCTAGTAGACCCATCTTATTTCAAACCAAATGTCACCCTCAAATATACGGATGCAAACACCTCCCATCTTGCTCCTACCAAGCAACCGAATGAAAAAATAATTCACATTCTCCTTTTCAGCATCAGAATGTAATTAGACTATTTTTCCGTGAAACCACCGCAAACATTTTTCTCAGAAAAAGATGGCTGCTCCCCGTTCGAATGCACTGGAATGCACCAACGGAATAATAATGAAAAATTGTGAGATGAAATGCCTATCTCTTGAGTTTTTCACTTCACTTTCTAATTGTCATTTTCATATATATATGCTAGTATAAAATATTGCCGGTAGAATTGGAAATTCTGTGAATTTTTTGACTCGACATAATGAAGTCAAAAATATTTACACTACAAGAAAAAGATGATGGGCCTCACATGGAGAGACCACAAGACAGCACAGTGCATCCAGAGAAAGACAAAGTCAGGGACAGCATAGAATCCGTTAAAAATCTCAAATGACAGTGGGCTGGCCATGTTGCAAGAATGATGGACAACCGGTGAACATCACATCTCACGATATGGATCCCCAGAGATCACATGCACGACTGAAGCAGGCAGAATATTAGATGGAGAGACGAGCTACAAATATTCAGAAAGTATTGGCTCCACAACACCCATGATAGAGAAATATGGCGAATCCTGAGGAAGTTCCATGTTCAACGACGGACGTTGAAAAACTGATGATGATATAATTAATCTCGGGTAAGATCAGTTTCACAATGTTGTTTAAGTTAAAATGCTGATTTTCAGGGACTTAATTTGAACGTTGATCGGAACAGGGAATAGATCCTTGATTTTCCTGAAAGATATTTTCCTAGTTTTAAACCTGATCACAATTCGGATTGCTATTTAACTAGATAAAATTCAAAAGTGGAATCCATTAAATTTGAATTCGAAAATCACACTTAAACACCTCACATATCTCAAATATATCTTGCTCAACTGCTGTCCGACACGCAATCACATCATTCAAGGTTTTAATTTTTGAAAATTGATTTTTTCCCTCTCTAATTGGTGCCATTTAATGTTCCAAAAGCCGTTAGACGATTTAATCACTGTTTAGTAAAGAAATATATTAATGTTGACAGTGCGAATTAATGAAACTATTTCCAGTTATTGCCACTCTGACTGGTAGTCAAGTTTGTTGAATCACGTTTTTATACTTATTGAATTTCTATCTTTACCTTCAATACGATGATTCTTTAGACTACTTTCCTCATTTAGATATTTTTATCGCGAAATCTCAACCCCAATACTTTTTATTCATAGTAAGAATTTCCGGAACAAAATATTGTCTTTATGATACCAAATGTCTTTCAGACTAGTTTTCTTTATCTTTGTTGTTTTGGCCACAGAATCATTTTCTGTCTGATATCATTATATGTTGTTACCATCCAACATTTATTCTTCCAGACCAGCTCCTTGTCTTTATTGTGACGTTTACGTCTCTCTTCCTTCTGGGTTTTCTCTTGGTGTTTTTGACATTCGTTAACCTTCAGTGGGGTTTGAACAGAATCCTGGATGCAGGAGGACAGGGATCAATTGTTACACAAAAAAAAGTACATAGACGTGGAGGGATCAATAGACGCCTTCAGGGATACATAGGTAGATAGATTTATAAACACGTTGAGGTATAGATGGATTATCGCGTTGAAGTATAAGGTAGATACATAATTAGTCGGGGAGAAACCATTTACGCTGCGTATCATTGACACATGTAGGTCTTGAAGGACTGCCATTCAGAATTTTTGCTTTGTTCTTATGCTTGAAGTGACCAGTGGCTGGAATGGACCACAGGGATTTCTTTCAGCCCTAACACAGACTCATTTAAGTAGATTAAAGATAAAAGGAAAGGAAGAACGAGAGAGAAAATATGAGCCCATGCACGTTTTTGATTAACTTAATGGCGGTATTGCGTGAATTCGGTCGAGTATTGAAATAGAAAGAAAAATGTAAATGAGATGAATATAATTAAACTGACGACCTTAAACTACATGAAAAAAATGCTTCGATAGAACGGTGAGTTACTCCAATAATTGAAACTCTTTTCCTCCAATGTGACTCAGTAATAATGATGAATATGCATGCGTGAGATGACGTATTCTGAGATTCTTTTGCATTTCAAGTACCGAAAATGATGGCTGGGTATGACGAAGGACTGAAAAGACTCGAACAAAAAGAGCGAGTGCCAATTATTTTTCTCTTGTAAGAGAAGTTTCTGGAAATTTTCTTTTCCTAGTCTACTTGTTTGCCCAATTTCTTCTCTCTTTTCCTTCTCCTCTCTTTGTTGCGGCCGCTCTCTCCCTCCACAGCTTCCCCCATTTTGCAACTTTGTGTCTTTCTTTCACTCTGCAGCGCCCTTTTCTCTCTCTCTCTCTCTCAACGGATTTTTCCCTCTCTATCATCACCCATCCATCCATTTATCATCCGCTGTTGGACATTCGCTTTCCCCAGGATTCACCTCATCTCCCCATCGTCGACGTCGCGGAGCAAATGTTTTCTTGACCTGTCCAATTCATCTCACCATCTCGTATTCTTCGAGCCCTGGTTCTGAATTTGATCTCTGGATAACCATGTCGAGAGTCGTGATGTCCATCGTTTGTTTGCCATTCTTGCAACATGTCCAGCCCATTGCCATTTGAAATTCTTAATAGTTCCATCGATATCTTGGACTTTTTTCCCCTAATATACTGTTTTGCCTTGTGGTTTCACCATGTGAAGTTGAGCATTATTCTCCCGTGCACGTTGCATGGTTCTCAGTTTGCAAGTCAGTCTCGTTGGTACGTTTCATCTTTCAGCTCTGTGTGTAATTATTGGAAGGGTGCATGGATTCTTTTCAGGAATAATGGAATTTTCTTGTTTTTGAAGGTTGAGTTTGCTCTACCAAAGGCTTGCCATCCTAAAGTGATTCTTCGTGAGATTTATTCCCTCTCAACAGTTTCCCTATCTCTGCAACTCACTTTCCCTCTCTTTCTCTCTCTCACTAGCTTTTGTTTCTATGCAGCTTTCACTCTTTCTCTCTCTCTCTCTCTCTCTCTCTCTCTCTCTCCTGTTACTTATCTCCCCTCTTGATAGCTCCCTCTTTACCTTATCTCTCTTTGTCTCTGTTTCTTTCTATACTGATTTCCCTCTCTCTACTTCATACTCTCTTTCCACTTTCTTTTTTCCTTCCCTCTCAATTTCATGCTCTCGTTCCTCCTTTCATTTTATTATATCCCCCTCTCTCTCTCTCTCTACTCCATCTCTTTCTGTTCTATTCCCCTCTCTTTACATTATTTAACCCTTCTTTCCTCACTATTTACCCCTTTACCCTTCCTTTCTCTCCCCATTTAGACCTTGCTTTGTCTTGCATACATTTTGAATTCATTAAAAGATCTGAATTTCAAACCAACCCCCAATTCTATCGTCAGAATACTCATAAAACTTAATTTCCTAAATCTATCTGCCTGGGCAACAAACAAACAATTTTATTCGCCGTTATAAATCGGTTCGCCATTTTAAAAAGGGACATGTATGACGATTTATTTCACCTTGCCCCCGGTAGAAAAAAAAATCATTACACTTGAGTAACGGATTTATAAAATGGAATAATCTATAAATTATCTTGGAAAATTGTTGCTTATTATTCTCGTCATTATTTGCCTCGAAGTGATATGATCATGGCATGAAGCTTTTCTGGAGGATCAATTAAATGTTGATTTAAACATGTTCAAATGTTTTGTAAAAACATGAAAATCCATGTGTTATCAACGAACCTCGGACATGCCCGCTCAAAAGGTGCATCTATTTTCATGAAAATCTTCAAGGAGTTTCAATTCATGATAGTCAAGCTGTTCTCTCTCCATGATGTCGTAAATAGAACAATCAAAATAAAACAATCGTCGTTGATAGTTATAACAATCAAAACATTTTTTTTAATTCAGTCTAGTCATCTATATGATTTGATTTAATAAAAAAGCGTGATTTCTTCTCCATCTCTCTCTCTATCTCCTTCCCCCTCTCTCTCTCTCTCTCTCTCAAGTCTTTTTTTTTCTTACTACTTTTGTGCCTTTTTTACAGCAATCACTGCCCAACATGAAGAAAGAGAAAAGTTGTTCATTGATTGATGACCTTTTTTCCATTTTCCAATTGATCACCCCGTACAAGGCTCGACATGGCCTGCATCACAGTTTTTATTAAGTGAATAACCAGACCTGTTGACGTATAAGTTGTTTTTATGTTATTCAATCTTGGATCCTACTGTATCAACAAACAAAATAACTATACAATAAGGATATCGAAATTTTAAAGCTGCATGTGACTGAGAAATAAGGCGTAATTCAGCGTCCATTATTTTTGCTTCTCGTTGTAAACTAAAGAAATATGGAGTCGTGAGAGATATTATTTCTTCAGACTGTAAATTTCCTTTGGATTTCTCCCAAAGATATTCTGGGCTGCGAGATTGCGCAGCGACTCTCGTGTACCAACAGTTTGCTTATTTGAAATCAAATATACATCTATCTACAGATATTTTAGGATTTCAATCTAATACCGACGTATACTTGGAAGTTTTTTGATGAGGGTATAAAACCAATTTCAATGAAATGGAGGCAGAGACGAGAATTGTACGAGAGGAAATGAATTTGAAATATATACGCTTGTACATTGACTTATTTCCAACGTCTTAGTAGCCGTAATTTCATCTTGATTTATTTTTCTGTAGATGAAGCGTAAACTCTGGTAGCTCAATAGGTGGATATGTTACTTTTTGTAGACGGGTTCTTCGAGGAGAAGAGATTAAAATCTCGACGATAACATTGTTTATTTCTAATCTGTATTGCTCACTCACTGTGGTAGACTGACGGTTTGAGTAGTTGCGATGGAGAGCAACTAAAAACAACCCATTAACTGTGACAGGTGATGTGAAACCTTGAATCTTTATTTGTGTGTTTCAATACATAAGTGTTCTGATCAACTTGCACAAAGTCCAGACATATTATTGGAAAAAAAAATGGAAAACTAAACAATATTACTTTTTCTAATGATAAATTATTTTAAAAAATTTTAAAAAAACAACAGAAAGCCCTTTCTACGGTCAGGTGCTCCAGCTATTCCCTGCAGAGGGTCTGAATGGGGTCTTGGCCCTGATGAAATATCAAATCTTTTATTTTTTTTTCCTTTTTTTTTTCTCAATGTTTCCTTAAATCTGTAACACTGGTTACAAAACCCCATTTTGTCAACTTAGAAGTCATTATACAATCTATGAATGTCATCAAAACGATACATCTATAATGATTCCGAAATATAACAAGCTTAGTTGTGTTAGGGTCAAATTCCCTTGCTTCATTAAATCATAAGAAACTAAACAAAATAGAATTAATTTCTCCGTACAATATTATCAATAGAACTTTTCATATAATTTGGTTGGATGAACATAGAAATTAAATCATTGTTATCGTTGAGTGAACGTGCAGCGTACGCCTAACGTGGGGCCATGACACGGATATATATGAGTTGCATAAGTATAAGATAGATATATGTGAATCACTGGACCGTAAACAATATAAGTACAATAGGAAAATTTGAATATATTGAGGTTGAGTGAGAATTTCATTGTTATAAAAAAATAGAGAGAGCAGTAAATGAGGGTACGGTGCAGGGGAGGTGACAACGAAAAATTCTTGGATCTACCCCAAATCTGAACACCGACTCTTTAAACCATTGTCCATCATCCAACAAAAAATCACTACAATCCATTCAATAGTTTTTGCGATATTGAACTGTTCACACATTGTTACAATGCGGGGGAAGTGACTAAAAAAATTGCTAGATCAGCCCTGAAATATATTGACCATCCTTGATCAAAATTTCAGTAAAATTCGTTGAGAACTTTTGAAGATATTCTGCTATGCACGTAGAGCTTCCATGCCTGGGTTAGATGACTGCTAAAATCTCTTGATATACCCCAAAATATGGAAAAAATTCTTATTCAGCCCATCACCAAACGTTCCGCTAATTTTCACTTTTTTAAAAAAAGTATATATATAATATAATATAGTTTGTCATTCTTTTCTTTACAAACCACGAAGTATGTAATTAAAGCAGTTCATAGCCAGACCATAATATCATCTCTGACCACAATCACGTTACAGTATGTATCAACACATCCGTGGGACAGTGGTTAAAGGCGAAGCGATAGATTTTAGAACTGAATTCACTCGGGAATCAGTGTTGATTTGACCATCAGGCTTGGTAGGTTTTCTCCTTCATTTAATCCTTCTTTACTTTTGAGGCCAATGGCGGATTAGATATACTCTGAGATTTATTTCTTTATTGCTTGCTTGTGACGCCAACGGCAGATATGCATTTTTTTCAGTCTTTTCTCATTCCTTGCTTCAGAGGTTAGTAGTGGATTAACCATTAGGCTGAGTATACGTTTTCATTCTTTCTTCTGTCAAACACTTTCTTGCAAGTTTTCACTTTATTTTTGTATGTAACAACAATGCTGGGTGACGGATGATAATGAATAAAAACCACTGACGTCATGCACAAAAAGTGACACGGTGACAATACAAAAAAAAGACAACAGATTCTCCCACACTTCTGAAACCCAACTCAGGTCCACTTCTTTTGCTACAGTTGGTAAATCCCATTTACAGGAATTACTAATAAAGGAGTTGAAATGAGAGAGCTAGTTTGGGAATAGGAAGTTATTTCTTCTGTTTATTTTCTCTATATATATACGAGCAAGGGAGTTTGAGACTAATACAATCATATTATATTTTGGAATCATAACAGAGGCATCATATTTACGCTCTTTCGTAGATGGTGACAAAATATGCTTTCAGTCCAGTAGAGATTTTTATTGTGAATAGGATCCCTCCAACAAATCGACTAAAAGGGCCCCGAATCGAAAAACATCTCAGATAAGACATTTGCCAGCGGGCATGCAGCAGTTGAAAAACACAACGTTAGTTCGATGAACATTATTGATTTGGCTAAAAGGGATGGAACAAATCAGTTCATTTGCATATAATCATCTTTCTAAAAGTAGATTTAAATTCTGTTTCTCTCTTTGGATATATAACTACCTGAAATTTTGAACTATGAACATCTTTGGATAACCAGAGAGATAAGTTTATCGAATTGTAAAGAAGAAAAACCTTGCTCTTCTTTGAGGGAGAGCAAGTATGAGCTTGTGACAACAATAGTAATTATCTACTACAATGACTGAAATTCCCGTCATTGTAGTGAAAGAAATACTTATTGTATCATAATGGTATGTAGAACTCTTTAGTATAATTTTCAGATACACAATTCGAGATCTATGCAAAAGGGCGATTCTCGTGTCAAGGAAGTAATTGCGTATTTCGGTATTATAAATTGTAAGCAAACCAAATAGGCCTAAACCAGGGTTAAATGGTACGAAATGACCTCTGGAATTAGCTTATCATCTTTTGTATCCGTCAGAATTTTGTCTACTGAAGAAAACCGAAGTAAATTTCCCTCCCCGTTGGGTTGATAATTATATATATATATATATATATATATATATATATATATATATATATATATATATATATATATATATAATGTGTCTGTTCCATATATATGTATATATAAATATATGTGTGTGCGTGCGTCTTTGTTGATATTAATAATAATTCCTCAGGATCTTCTGTTGTTTCTTCTAGTGTGTTTTTCTTGAATCTGACATTTTCAGCTGCTTCCATCTTAATACACATGCATCGTTTACAGCTTTGAATCAATGCCGTCTTCCTTAATTGTACCGTAGACATTGGGAGAATCTTATTGAGAACGGCAAGTACAGGAACCGAACGTCATCGAAAATCAATACCCGTTTATCGATTGGCCGCAAGATCAATAGCATGTGTTGTTATTTGTCAGTCGTAACTTGGTAATTGTTTCCATGGGCGGAATATTATTCCCAACGATGCTGTTGACATCTCATCTGAATGTTCTCTTGGGATGATAGGCGAGGCAGGGTTTGGGGAGTCGTCGGTTTACGGAACTGCGCTTTGGTGTTGTTGGATGTGGAAACAGATTCGGATGGCTTCTCTCGAAAGATCCAACAGATGACCCCCTCTCTCCACCACCACTATCTCTCCAGCAAATCTATCTTCCTCTTTACTCTCTTCTGAATTTTCCGTTTTTCGTTTCTTTTGTTGATCCTATTTGATTTGGAAATTAAGTATGGCTGCCACGTGCGCAAAATGGTAGATAATTGAGATGGTTGCTTTCGGCTATTTTTAATTGCGTAGACATTCAGACAAAAAAAAAAGGAAGAAGTTATTAATTTTGTTATTTTCCTCTACGGAAACTGAGCCCGGTAATAAATTTATTTGATTAAATGGAAAGATAACTCCAGCAATAAACATTGGGAAATCCATTAGAAGAAATCATTTTCTATCTTGTCTCGTATTCTGGAATGTGAGACGATTGGCTTACAGGGGCTTCCAGAGAACTAGCGCTCATTGCAACTCATCCAAACTACATAATTATTCATATCAATTTTCGGTTAGACGCCCCTTCGGTCATAATATTAGCGTATTAGATGCAGTGTAATATTTGAATCCTTTTTTTTTTCTCATCCAAACTCATCCCAATAAAACACTTTGCGGTCGGGTGGTCCCAATTATGATAAACAACTGAAACAGGAAGGAAAAGAGATTTGTTTTTTATTTACCGGCAGCTAATATGTTGGAAGAGGAAGTGTGATGTCATTAAAAAGAAATCTATTCCGATCAACTTTTAATCAGCTGCTATGATGTTATGATAAAATGTCCGACAACCATGAACGATTCTAAATTAAAGTAGTACTCGCAGAATATTTCTTATTGACAGTAGCGTGGACTTTAATAAACGAGACTTTGAAAGGTTTTTTCGTTGGATTGATAGGAAACTTGGTCAACACCATTGGGTGAACCATCCTCATCCCTTCTCTTCTCCCACTCCCTCTCCTGCTACTACTACCATGATTAGTCATGCTAAATAGCATTTTCTCAGCCGTATGATGTTGTATTGATAGGAAACTTAGTCGAGACCTTTGGCTAAACCATCCTTACCACCCTCTTCTCCCCATTTCTTTCTCCTCCTGCTACTACCACAACAGATGGTTAACATACCGTTGAACTTATGGTTTTTGTTTGAATTAGATGTCTTGGATATACGGCATCTTCTTTATTACTATAAAAAAAATCTATATACCGCCAAGGTGACTGTGTGTTTGTACTCTTGTACACCATCACTACTGGATATTGAGCGTGATTTTCATTGTGTCTTCAGTGTAATTGACCTTGTGTCAGACTAAGTTTGGTGAGTAAATATAAAATCATTTTACCCAGTGATAGCATAACGGTTAGCATCGGGGCAAATGGAATTGCGGAATCGAGTTCGAATTATCATAGGGCTATCCAGATTCAGTCTGTAGTTATGCCCTTCGGTAAAGCATGAACCTACTTTTCCCTGTCCATTCGCCCCTATAACAGATACCTCCAACCAAAAAAATTGTTACTGATGTATCATTGTTGCGTTGTTTTCTCAAGAGTATCGTCGACTGCATCGTTATTTGGTTAAGCATTTTTAGTGACGGCCACAAAACCCAGAATGGGTGACGAACGAAATCAATGATAAGTTGGAAGACTTTGATAATCCTCGTATGGAGTCACCACGCCCTCATCGGACAAAATCGAAGAAGGCAAGGGTCAAAGAGAAATGCTCACTGTTGGCTTTTTGCTTGTTACGAAATACTGCTGCATCTTTCGTAGTCTTGTCATGAAACCCATGACTCAGCAAGAGGGACTCTAAAGAAGTGCTGCAAATTTCTATTCTTTTTTCTCTCCTTCAAATTTGCAAGTTCAGCGTTTCCAATTTCAATTTTTCGAATTCGGAAGACCAGGGTTGCCGATTTAATTTTTTTTCTAATTATCTTCTTGAATGTTGGAGTGATTTCTATTATTCTGAAAATTGAGAAAAAAAATTGAAATTGGCAACTCAGCGTAGGTGCATCTTTTATAGTCCTGTCATGAAACCCGAAACTCTGCGAAGGGACTCCAAAGTAGGGCTGCTAATTCAGATTTTTTTCTTCTTTCGAATTTGCAAATTCAGTGGTTTCAATTTTTTTTCCTTTTCAATTTTTCGAATTCAGAAGTCCAGTGCTGCCGATTTAGATGCTGTTTTTTTAGGGGGGGTCAATCTTTTCAATTTTTTGAATTTTCGAGCGATTTCCACTTCTGAATCGGTAACGTTGCGAAAATACAACTGTGTTGGTAAAACTACTTACTGTAAAATTCCCAGGTATGCGCGTGTCCAGATTCTTAAATGAAAACGATTGGTCCTTTGGTATCTGTGACTGACAAACTTTCAGGTGTGAAGAGAAGAAGCTATATGTCAATCGATGATCCAATTATTAGGTGCACTCAACAAAACTCATGTGTAAAAAGAAATAATAAATATCTTGTTTGTTTCTTAACCTCTCAGTCAGACACCAATTGTAGTTTTCCCGGCCAAACTGTTCGTCTATGAACAAAAACAGTACTTGCTTTTACAAACAAAAGTAAATAAAACATATATACAATAGCCATCTTCTGTCAGTAGCACTCAGGGATATTGCCAGAATTTACAAGGTGAGAGGATAGCTCCCTCTGAGTGGAGGACAAGATCATTTTTTTTTTCAATGTTAATTTTATGCAACATAATAAAGAAGAGAATCAAATATAAAAACGTTGCAGTTGAAAAAAGATAACTCCATTCAAATGAGCATATCTCTTATTGCAGAAACTATTGTCAAAGTTTATATCCGTCAGTTTGTGAAAACCAAGAAAGCATTCTTGGACACAACGGGGCTGGGTAACTGAATGAATATATAAGGAAATTTGGTCCTTGTTTGTGATGTAGAATAATGTAGAATAATTATCATACATAAATAGAAAGAAATTGTTCTTTCGTGTCTCCCATTATGGCTTTTTAAGCTTAGTTTACTATGATTGACAACGATTTGTTGTGATAATCCAGATGTGGTCTTGAATAATACTTGGTACGTAATTTCATTAACTGGATAAAATCTTGATGATGCATCCCCGTGAAATACCCACCCTTGTCTACCAAGAAGCTGGACACATTCCATAACTTTAATGAAGTACTTCCTTCTCTTCTTGTCTCTCTTTCTGAACCTTGGTTTTCCCCGTTTTGATGGATTACCAAATTTCGGAATAGTGCCAGAATGGATGCAACTTACTCAAATGCTGAAACTGAATATTTTGTAGAGAGGAACAATTTTTGAAGGTACGAAGGAGTTCTCAAAAACATAAATAAAAAAACAGACGCGCAGTAGACTGAAAATGACGTAACATATCTATTTATCCACAAAAAGCTATCCATTCACTTTCATTGATGAGGAGTTGAGATATTCTCGTACATTTGAAGAGATCAGCATCAAAAAAGACATTGCGTTGTTTATCATGAAGCCTATCCATTGTTGATATTTGACAGTGCACAATTACTGATTAATCTGCACACCTGTTAACCAATTAGATTCTCAAAATTATGTAGGATTCTTGAATAATTAGAAAGTGAATATAATGCTTTCTATGACAACGATTCTCTGTTTTCTCCAACTTATTCACAAAGAGTATTAAAGACAGTCATATATAAAATTCCTACATGAAAAAAAAAACAATGTCAGTTTTAAACGAAAGTGGGGCGAACTGTCATGGGCCCTGATGCACGCTGTATAAAAGAATATCCAATTTCGAATTTACATCTGGTAGTTGCTGATTGTTGTCGATACAATATCTGCAGCAAAAGTCTTTAAAGTGAATAATTTCAAATGAAATGGTATCTAAACTATATTACAAATATATATCGGACGACTCGTTAATAGACGTAAAGTACTACAAGGGCTTGGGGTATCAGTATATATATATACTGTTGTTGAAGGCTGTGGGAAATCTCCCGTTTCTAAAACGAAACAAATGTTGTTAGATGAGGCATTTCTTTTGCTGAATTTTGATACTACGCTGGCTGTTTATTATTATATTCGAACACAAAAAATTTTGATTGATGGCTTTAAATCGATATTTAACATATTTTGATAGTCAACTTGAATTTTATATGAACATTGCTTTCTATACTGAATCCTGTCAGTTTAATTGCAATATTTTATGTGGCAGTCCCCAAGATGTTTTTCTGGGCGTTTTTTATCATCATTTATGAATGTTATCCACGAAAACCTTTTAGTTAGCTGAGTCATCATGACCTTTTGATGCGGTGTACAAAACAACATTTTTCAAACCAATATATAGGAATGTTTTAAGAAAGAAAATCCCGTTTACTATAAATCTAGACCAGACACTACCACCCACCATTAAGGATAATCTTCGTCTCAGCCTCTCATTCAGAATTTAATCGATCTTGAGATTGTTTTTGCAAACAGGTACTCGGAACAGAAATGCTTGAACAGTTCTTCGCAGAGAGAAAGGGGAAAAGAACTGGCAAGTCTCGTGTATAATCATACCGTATTCTCAGTGCTTGTTTAATGAAACCAACTGATACTCCGTATTCTAAATAGTGCTAAGAGGGCTATACAGGTATTACCCATTTTTTTTCTGTTGGGGGAGATAACGCTCAGCACTTGTTTTTGCAGTGAGTGGCTGTGAGCCGACTTTAACTCTAACTTTTGCTCGATTTTAGTGCAAACAACACCGAATCACGCCAGCAGCAAAGCCGGTGCATTACCGTTTTCATTCTAAACATATGTGCGTTTGATTTTTCTGCTCATGGAAAAGTCCGTTGTGTTTCCAAAAATGGTCGCTCAAAAGTGACAGTTTGTAAACGAAGTCCTGAAAAGGAACTGAATAACTCTGAACAGAAACAACTGGTTTCATTCTTGATACAAAGAACAAAACTCTGTTCATCTAATAAATGCGTATTTATTTGCTTTCTTTTCTCAAGATACATGGGTGTAATCGTCTCTCCAGATAAGGGACAGGGAGTCGTTGTTTGCTGCTTAATGTAGCTTCATTCTGCATACAAAAAACAAACTGTGGTGGAAATTTGGATTAAGTTCAGAAACTATACGAAAACCCTCGTTTTGTTCCGAACTCAGCCAGGCAAAACACCACTACAGACCTGTCGTTCCAATGATCTAACCTCCTTTGATGCAGGAAGGTAACTAACAAAAAAAACCCGCTGATGATTCTATCATACGCATGTCGATACTTTTTTTATACATATCCTCATAGTATACAGTCGACATTTGAATACACACAAACACACTTACACAACATTGTTCGATGAGTGATTGACAAACACACACCAGCCTACCGGAACACATTCATCACTTATATACAGCTTATTATATTGACTCACACATACGCACACACATACTTTTACCTTGTGTTACTTACAGGTACTAACACATGCCTCCTACATAGGATATAACCTGATAGAAATGACCATCTTTATTACAATCTCAATTCACAGATTCACTGACCGATGAGATTTTAACTCAATCGGTAGCTATGTTCCAACCCAATATCTTACAAAAAATCAATTCACTTGACTCGGTTCCTTCTACTTTCAATCGGGGAGGGAATGAGGTGAAGGTGTTTTTCTATGTCTGCTCACACTCACCCAGGGGACCCCATGTGCATTTGCCTTATGCCTTCCATCTGCATATTCCCTTACATACTATTTCAACATAGTTTTTTTTTTTCATCAATGAAACATGGATTAGAAAATAAAGGATTCGCTGATATCGAAAGCAAAATTAATTTCGTCGGAAGTTTTTTTTTTTTTTTTTTCAATATATGCTGCTAACTAGACGACTAAAGTTGTAAACTATGTTTTTTGTAAAAATAACTTGAGCATCGGGACGAAGAGGAACATCATTGAGAAAAGAGAAAAAGAACCAGAAAAATTATTTGCTGTAATAAAAGACTGGTTATAATTAACATTCTAGAAATTAAATTCTTATAATAATAATAATAATGATAATATAGTAGTAATGATATATCATGTAATATTGTAGAGAAATAATTTTTATTTGGAAAGAAATACTTAACGAAGTTGGCTAGAAGTCAGCTCCCATCGAGTAGCTCCTGTATCGAAGCTGATATCAAAGGTAACGCCCAGTTTTCCTCTGGATTAAATCAATGTGGCTGAGGGTGGTTCTTTCAACCTGGCATCCCAGGATCCCCGTCATGTTCTGTGGGTGAGCCATTGAAGAATCGGGCTGTGCAATCACAGCAAGTTCACAAACACACAGACTAATGCACAGAGTGTACTCCACAGTTGACTTCCTTTCGCATTCAAAAACAATATTGACCTAGTTAATGGAATATCTGCTCTTAATTAAACAACAGATCGGATTTCATGCAATTATCTATAAACGATGCAATGTTTCCAGTGAAAGCAGCCATAAATAATGTCTTTCATATATCAATAAGGTAACCTCCCAGCTACGCCTCCAAGTGAAAGGGATAATACTTCGCCTTCTGTATTACACAACAAATTTCCCTAAATATTGGCAATCGAGAGGCCTGCCCACGAAACTTCAGTAACAACTTTGTGTATGTCCAGGTCTCTGCAGCCACAAGGTTGAGAACCGTTGATATTTTGGGAAGGGTTGAGGAATTTAAGCACTCTTTGCCTGCAAAATCTCCAGCTACGTCCCTGTTTATTGATGTCCAAAATTTAAACCTTCATCAGATGTATTTATGTGTAAGTCTCCATCTCCCATCAATTCATTTGTAGATATTTACAATGCCTTCCCTCCCAAAAGGTGTACACAGTTTGCTTAGTCAATAGCAGTTATAGGTGTTCTCGGATAATAAAGCACTCAAGAATCGTGTTATGATAATAAATTTGAGGATATGTTTATTTAAGAGTTCAGAATATTTGAGGATAGAAGCATTACAAAGTTATAGTCTTGATGTAGATACATCTGCGATTATTCTTTTAACTATAGAGGTTATTAGACAATCGCAATAATTCATTTGTCGTTGTTTATTATAAGTCCTCCCCCTCCTACTAACCAAAAGTTAAGCATTCCTATGACACCATTTGTAAGATGATATCGCCTAAGTGGAGAAGCAATTGCCCTTAAATTTTTTAGGGAAACTTTTTGAGTCTACCCAGACCCAAATATTAATCTTCTGGCTGCCAGTTTCTCGCTAAGCATAAGATTCTTATTCGATCATTCGGTCTCTTCTGATACATAAGGACTCCTCTTGCTAACAGATGCACAGAATAAATTGCAAAGATACGGAGGTTTCGTAGGAGCAAAATTAGGTAAACCATATTTGAGTCAAGCCTGGGATACCTGTATGATATATACTCTTATGCATTCAAGTATTAGACATGGTTATTTCTTGGATATTAATTCATCACTATATATAATTCGGTGGTGCCCATCTGTGTGTGTGTGTGTTTGTGTGTTATGTTGTAGAGACCAATGCCACTTGGGCACAGTCGAACTAAATTTGACATGCATACTTGACCTAGATGATTTTGATTCAAAGTTTTTGGTCTTTGTAAAAATGATTGATACTATAGTACAAAATCCTACGTGGCAATACTATAACGAATTTACAAGTTTGAATGCATTGTTGTTGTTGTTTTTTTTTTACCTCCTTTAATATTCAGCCCTGCGTAGGCAGGTACTTCAGCTAGTCTGTTACAGAGGTGAATGTTCAAGGACATTGTTGTCAGTACCATGTAAATGCAAACACGTCCTATTACAGATACCCAAAGATGGCTGCAGAGTACAACGGCCAAAACATTATGACTATAAGGACCTGTCCCAATATATCAACAAATCTGATAACAATCGATGATATCTGAGAATATTTGCACGCACTACGATTTCCAAACAACTGGCCACTGTACAAAGTTGACATTTTCCGGATATACCAGTCAGCACAAAATGCAGTGTCGAGTTTGAAATTGTTTGGATAAGCGGTTATCGAGAAATCTAATTAAGGTAAATAAATGAAAATTAAAGATTATAAGATTTTTTAATGTAGTTTTTATAAATTATCTTCCATAACCTCCGCTTCTTAAAATTGAAAATTATTCTATATCATGGTTATGGCAGGCCGCTCAACACACCTGTCTTGAATCTTCCAAACATGCACCTTAGGAACAGGCATGCCCTAGTAATGAAAATTACTCATCTCAGAAATTTGGAAAGAGATTACGATATCTGGCTTCCATCATGTCTGACTTTGAGGAAATGTACATCGACAAAAATCTTTCTGTTCTGCGTAAGAATTTCAAACTGAAAAAAGAAGAAAAATAATTTAATTTTCTACCGCGAAGATCTCCAAAGATCAAAGGCATCAAAGATTTCTAAGAGATGTCTAGGTTATGCGAAATTGAGAAAAAAAGCTTATCTTCCAGATTTAGTATTATCTTATTTTATTTTTTTTTCAAAATTATCTTCCATTTAATCGGAAAATGAGAAAAGAACGCCCGATATATATCGAAGTGTGCAAAGCCTTTTTTTTTTCTTATTCTTTTTTAAATATAGACAACAGTATTCAAAACTGTGTAAAGTGACACTTTAGTGTGCCACCGATAATCTCTAGGTGTGCTGCAAAATTAAGTGAGATTTTGTATATCTTTAAAGAGAGATAAATAACGAAAGTTCAAATTGGCTAAAGAAAATGTCTTTTTTCTTCCTAATATTTCTCTGGTGAAGACCTATGTCAACTTTATTGCAAAATCCAAGATTGAGAAAGAAAGAAAGGAAAATCTAGCTAATTTGATGTTGCATCATTTATCTGATTCTAGTTATCTGTCATTGAAAGATCATCGTTCAAAACATACTTTTTCCGTGTTAAATAAACAGTTAGGATGACATATATTTAGCTTAGCTGGCAAAACTTGAGTAATGTACAACAAAAGAGTGTATCACCATTACCAGCAGCTCAAAAAGCTCTGATTTAGGCAGTGACGAACCAAGGAGATCAGAAAGTTATTTTTTGGTTTGTGAATGCGACATTATATTTGTTACAGTTTGGAAACTCATGATTTTGTGAAATCCTTTGTGTCACATAAAACCAAACTTTGCAAATATCAAGTATATTCAGCTTCAGTACTAACAGTATCTATACAGCTTTGTTTTACACAATTTTGCAGTAATTGAGGGTTTAACTAGGAATGGCCGGGATCATGAGCTTGTTACTATACTGATGACAAAACTAGAAGTTTCATGAGATTACTGAAATATCCAGGAATTCCTCAAACTCTCACCTGGTCCCTCAATCAAATGCATGATTTGTTCTGACAGACTTTTATTCTTAATTCAACTCACAGTGGATGTTACAGATATAAACAAATAAGTGGGGATGCGTAACGGTTTCTAAAAAAAAAAATAGAGTATCAGCAAAGCAGGTTCGAATTTCGGCTGCGATTTATCTTTTGTATAGATACTCTTGTGGAAAGGTGAGAATTCACACCTCGACTCTCTGACCCATCGCCAAATATTTGGACAAAAAAAATGTCTCTGCACTGGGTTTCACAAATATATAATGATTGGGATGATGGGATGTTTAGATAATGCTTTTTTAATGTATCCTACCCGTGATACCACGGGGTACATAAATATGCTTTATGGCAGACACCAGTGCAATGGCAGTCGTCATGGAAATGATAGGAAATACTTTTGTCCAACAGAGTACATAATGGCTAAAATTATTGATAAATATGATATGCACCTGTATAAGATCTGGGAGTCAGCTATTCGGAGGGTAGTTGCTATTCTAGTCCGAATGTGCCATTGAATAATGATGTTGCTTCACCTAAGTAGATCCACTTGTATCGTAATGTCGTTGATCTGCACGAACAGGAACTAGGGACTTAACTAATGTCATGATGAATCAATGGTTATGAGAAATCAACATCTCAGAGGATTCCGTCGATGTCTTAATCGAAATGAGAGTCGAGCGAAGATGATGTAGAGAGCGGCCGATTTCGTATCACTATTCTGGCTAAAGCAAACTAATGCTGTATCATATTTATGTCGTCTGAATTCAGTCGGCTGGAATCAACCAGCTTCCACGTTCAACAAATATATTTGTCTTACAAACTACACTTGTTTGAGAAGTTGGTTCCTGGAACTATCTGACAGAAATGAAGAAAAAATATTTAAAATCTACTTCAGATTAATGCCAAAGTTGAGTAATAAATCGTTCTTTATCTAAATGTTGGTTCTCAATTCTTTCTTTCTTTTTTTTCAACGAAAATTCAGAAGTATTTTTTGTAGCATTTTAGTTCTGAATTACTGATACCATTCTTATAGTGGCTGATAAACTCGGTGTTCATCGAATTAAACTAAAGAGAATATAATTTTGAACCCAACCTATGATTGCCCGAGCCCCCTTAACATAGATAAGTTAACAGCAGAGCTGAAATAACATACACATGAGAGACAATTGAACAAGCAATACTTCAGATTCCATTTGGTCGGAATCAATCAGCCTCCACATTTAGCATAGTGGTTCTGCAACTCCTATGATAGAGAGTTCCAGCGAATTTGGGGGAAGTTTTATGTGAAATATGCTGATGATGATGGATAAAAAAAATGTCTGACACAAAAGATGGAATAGTCATGAGAAAATTTAGACAAAATAAAGTTCATCAAAGATGCAAGCGACGGATTAATGAAGAGAGATTGATCATCAAATGGACTGAGAGGAGAAAGATCTGAAGAAAGGAAAGGTTTGAGGATGAGGCAAGCTGATGAGATAGAAGGCGGAAAAAAGAGGCTAAGAGGTGGGATATGGATACCAAACGGGTGAATTGATGGAAGGGAAAGTTAAGAGGCAAAGGAAGTGAGGATTAGGAACTATATGAGAGGCATGAAACAGAAGGTAAGAAAAGGTGACTATATACGTGGAGAATAAAGGGAAGAGATTGTGTTGATGAGGGTGAGAGAGATGCTGGGGCAAAGTGATGAAGAAGGGAGTAACAGGTTGAGAGATGGAATCTAAAGGAAACTAACATAATTATCAATCCAACCAAAAAGACCACTATTGGTACAAGACCTTTTTTTTCGGGAAAACTCACTCATTTCTGTACGGGTAGTGGTAAAAAATAACCTGATTCTATATGTAAATAGTTGCAGACGTCAGGATTCTCCTACTGACCAAGTCCCTTTTTAGTGCAATGGAGAGGTGCTGACAGATTCCCATTAAGCAAAGTAGGCAATGAAAATGAAAGATACAAAAGAATAGAACAGGAAGAGGACATACATTTTTAATGTGTACTGGGCTTGGAATTCAATGTTACTCACACAGTTTTACCCTTGTGTCAATCTGAGCTAAGCTTTTGACGAACATCTAACGTATCACTCAAAGAAATCCTGTTTTCCGGACAGTTTTCAATATTCCATCTAAATTTGTGCTCAATAGAGGAATGGATCGGCTTAAGTGGTGCAAGTAGACTGGGTCCAAATCCAGGAAGATGCTTGAAATAGGCAGACCTCTCTCAACGCAGTTGTCAGGTTAAACATAACCTTCATCATAATCATCGGGGTCAGCCAAAATGTGCCCATTTTAGCGTCCCCTGCTTTCCCTCTAATATACTTTACTTCTTCGTGATCTTTTCATGCTATGTTGAGCATGATTCTCTCTTTGGGCACCATGCATGGTTCCCATAGGAAAAGTCAGTTATTCAGATGCTGATTTCAAGGTAGGTGATTACAGGAAGGCCTGGTATCTCACGCAAGATATGTACCAGGGACAGGGTGCGTATTATAGCCTGACACATTTTCTTACTAACCTCATTATTTTCGACAATTTTTTTTTTAGATATAACTGAGTTCAAATTTATAGCGTTATCAAATTCTATCTTAATGTTGATGGATGCTGCACAAATACTAGTGCGTAGAAGTGTCAGAACAGATTTTATTACGTGTACTACGAATTGTGTGAGCGAATGTGAAGTGCAGTACCAGGCTTTCCTGAATTTGGGGAAAATAGAAATTATTACAGATCAGCTGTTTGCCAGACTGAGCAAGGAAATACATATATTTATGTAATTACGGTTGAAGATAATTACGAAAATATAAAATAGACCAGAGTGATGAGAATGAGGAGAAAAATGAGTTGATTCTTCCTCCGCTGCCGGCGCCAACGCCATTGACACTAGCGTACCGATATTTGTATAACAAACGATTTCCGAAATAGAACTGACTCAGGACACAATACTTTTTGGAGCCAGACATCGTACAAAAAAAAAATACTATTAGCCGTGTTCACTGCTTCTCTCACACTTTTTTCCAGTCCCATTTTCTGGGCACTTTTCATGGTTGATTGATATCATAGGAGTTAGCCTTATTTAGCTGGCCATTTCCAAAACTAATGGAATTATTAATGGTCGCCCACATGGATGTAGCTGGAAATTGAGTGACCCAGGGTGCTCATTGACCTGCACCTCTATCGAATATTCACTTCACTGGTCCAAAACCTATGTACACAGTCCCCTGAGAGTCCAAGTATTGAGAGGGCCGTGGTCAAACCTTTCAGAAGCAAGGGGTCTGAGAGATAATTGAGTAGTTAGACATTTCAAATGCATAACTAGAGATTTTAGGGTCCATTGGGGGGGGGTAGGCTCTCTGAATGGGATCTTTTTTAGTATATCAGTAAAAATGCAAAAGGTGAACGATTATTCTTGAAACTTTTCTTTGGTCCCTTCCATTTGGGGCTCGATAGAATATTACTGACTAAGAGGGCAACGAACCGATTATTATATATCGAAACGGATTGTTACAGACTCCTGACGTAGAATAGTCAGCAAAGAATTTCAATATATCAACAACAAAAAAAGATCCCCATTGTCACATAAGACTAGCAGTAAAAATAATTTTATTTTCCCACAATTTCAACGTAAAACAGAAACAGTTTTTTTATTTAGTTCTTGGCAGGGTGTTAATGGCCACAGGAAGCCCACTTTACAAAAGTTCATAGAATAAATAATAGTTCACTCCCTTGATTTCAAAAATTTAATTTGATCTATTGTCTTTTTCATTTCTTTTTTTTTTTTTTTTTAAGGGTAGGTTTCATAGACCTAAAAAATGGCATTCATCTCTTTTCAGTTTGCTTCATCTTTAAATCATCATTTCTACGGCTTTAATCACTTAATATATGTATTCATATATTTATTTATTCCTCTGGTCTGGCTGCTTTTACTCCCCCCTGCAACCGATTCTACATTTTTGTCCCTTCTTTTTTTAGCCAATTCCATTCATTTTCCTGCTTCAACTGTTATCTAATAACCAGTGATTTCTGATAATCTTATTCGTATTCTCACAGATGTCTTGCCCTTTTTTACAAGATTGGCAAATTCCTTGTTATTTCACCCATTGCTAACTTGTTTGGCGAATGGGCATGCCAGAAATAGTCTTATTATCTTGTTCCGTTTTTCTGGTTCCGCCGATTGGCTTGAGCCCAGATTCTAAATATAACCCAGCCTCGTTTTGATGCTTTTGTATAAATTGCTCAGCCGTCAGAAGATCTATGTTATATTTGGGCATGTCCGTAAAGAAAGTCCAGAAAATTCTTTGTAATCTGTTGGCCAGTAAATTACAGGAAGTCTTGCCATATTCGATTATGGAAATTGGCAGTTTGATTTCTTGGAAAATGTTTTCCTCTTTAAACCAACATGATCTTTCCTGGCACGTTGCTATTTTGGAGATGATCCACAATGTCCAATGGACTTAGCCAGCAAAAATTGTTTCCGGATTCAGGAATATATGTGTATGTGTGTGCATGGGAGGAAAATGCTTTGAAAGGAGTAAAAAGAGAGAAAATGGCAAAAGTAGGTATAGAAAGGAATTATGAATATTCCCAACCAAATAAGTAAAGGAAACTACCCCATAATTTCCATTCGATACGCCTGGAGTTATTTCCCTTGATAAATAAGATCATCATAAATTATTGGTATGACCAAGAATGCAACAGAACAGTATCAAGTTAAAATTCCAAGATATACCGTTTTAACTGTATTGTTCTTGAAAAGGCTGGGTTTGATAATATCTAAATTGGAACTTCGCATGATAGTATCAAATAAACTTCGAAGCCAAATATTTGCTGAAGTTCAATGGGATAAATTGATTTATCAGAGTTGTTTCGGTTGGCTCCGACAGAAGAGCACTAATACTAGACGAGCAAATTCTGTAAGATCAGTTTACATACCATCATGCCACGGAAGGTGCCTTCCCAATGTTTTGCTTTGCACAGGGAGACACTAATTGGGGACTGAATTCTCTCTGATTGTAACCTAGACACCACGGTAGGTACAATATGTTTTAACTGGCTCAATACCATATCAACGCTGAGTGGATATCTTGTAAGGTCATCGCTCTATGGTAAACGCCTCCTCACAACGGGTGGATGTGAGAATTTGATGATGGCTCTCCCCAGCGAAACCGACTTCAGACAAAAGTTGTCATTTCAATGCAGAGGAAAATTAATTTTCCTTGAATTTTTTTTATAAATCTATCGCAGGCTTTCATTAATTTATAGCGGCCTTTTAATTCGATTGTTTGGAAAATAAAGCATCTTCTTTGCTGTGGTGAAGTTACTCTTTAATTGTTGACACGAAACAAGAGAAAGAAGTTTTGAATAATTTCCGGTGTTTTAAGATAAAAATAAATGAAGGCTTAGTGTATTTTGTTTTGTTGCAAAAAAAAACTTTTGTTATTCCTGGTTGTTTGGATTCTAATCACTTTAAAAGATTCGATTGAAAGCACTGTTCACTGTCAAACAAGGCGCTATGTGAAATTAGATAAAAAAAAACAGCCAATAGATTTCATCTCGTTGTTGATTGCTTTCAAAGGACCATGCATTCTCTTGTACAAGCCGGTATTAAATGTTTAAGCAAGATGATTGGAGGTTGAAGGATTTTATTTTTATTGAGTTGAATGATATTTGAATGAAAATATCGATTATAACTAAGATTAGTGGTGCACCCAGTGAGGCTCAATCTAATGAGAATATTGATGATCTTCAAGATTAACTAGTTAATCGTTACCTCAAAGAAATACTTTTATAGAACCCTGGTGTCCCCTGAATTACCAAAGATCAGTTTTAAGGAAGGTCTCGGGCTGTTGTGAATATTCCGAATCGGGACGTTATTTTGACCTAATCCATTCATGCTGAGAGTTAGATTTTGGTTCAATTAGAATCATAAGATACGTGAGATTATATAAGCATGGGATGGTTTAAATATACACCTTTGTTTGTCTTTTGTTTAGTTTTTTAATCCGTTTCTGCTTTTTGGGTAATTACTCGCGATCTAACGTCATTCTATTGAGAAGCTACGTTTCCAGTGGGGTGTAAATATTTCACTCATTTTTTCAGGGAAATATTTCGATAAATGAATTCAATCATTGTTGCAATAAAGAGAGAAAATTTTGATAACTTCAATGATTAGTTAAATTTTTATAGATTTGTAACATATATATAAATATTCGATTTCTATTGTTATCATTTCCAGATCCATAAACAACTGATAAAAGTACTAAACACAAATATCTCTGTTTCTCTTAATTCAATTTTTTTCTTAGTTTCAGGATATTATCGAACTCTTCTTTCGAATATTATATTAAACTTCAATCAACTTTCACGTGGAATTTGACCTTTTAGAGACTTCATATACATACAGACTGTAATCGAATCTTCAGGTTATATATGTCCCGTATATTTCTTCCATAAGTCTAACTAAGACATGATTTGCACGCTGAAGACTTTAATATGTCAGTGTTGAAAGAAAATGAAGTTGTGCTTGTAGATATCAACCTTACAAATATCGTTGAGAATAACTTCCCAAAGCTTGGATTCACCCTTTCTTAACGTCCGTCGTTAGACATATACTTCCCCCAGGATTCGCCACATTTTCCAACGGTGGGTATCGTGGAGCCATTACTTCCTGAATTTGTTTAACTCGCCCCCTTCTAGTATTCTATCTGCCTTGGTGGCGCATGTGATCTCTGGGGGTCCATGTTGTGAGTCGATATGTCCATTAGTTGTCTGCCATTTTTGTGACATGGCAAGCCCATTGCCATTTGAGTTTTCAATGGATTTTATGATGTCTCAGACTCCTGTCCTCTCCCAGATGTATTATGCTGTCTTATTATCTCTTCATGTGAGGCTGAAGATAATTCTTTCATATGCACGTTGCATGGTTTTCAATTTGCGGATCTGTCTCTTGGTTATGTTTTAGATAAGTGACTACTGGGGTATGCATTGGCTGAATACCCTTCTTTTTACGATCAATGGGATCTTTTGGTTTTTAAAGGTTGGGCTTGCTCTGTCAAAGGCTTGCCATCCTAGAGTGATTCTCCACTTGATTTCTTCTACTTTTAGAGTTTCATTGAGATTCATTGTCCAAGGAAGATGTAGTGATCTACTTTCTCCAGTTCTTTGTCATCGATTCTGGTCTTTGTGTTGCTATTTTCGACGTGATTGTTGCACATGATTTTCGTCTTGCTGTAGTTTATGTGCGGGCCAACTTTCTTTTTCTCTTCATTTAGTTCATCTAGCATTAATTGGGGATCGTTTTGGTTCTCTATGAAGAGGGCAATGTCGTTTGCAAATCTGAGGTTGTTCAAATATTCACCATTTCTATTGATTCCTTTATTCTCCGAATCTACTCTTCAGAAGATCATCTCGAGGCAGGCTGTGAAGAGTTTGAGGGAATTTGTGTCACTTCGTCTTGCCCCTTTTTGGAGTTGAAATAGCTCTGAATCTGTATGTAGCCTATGAAAGAACTACTGAGACTGTATATATGTTGAATCACTCGAACGCATTCTGGATCTACACCTCGCAAAGTGATGGCCTCCATGACCTGAGAGATTTCCACTGAGTTGAAGGCTTTTTTGGAGTTGATAAATGTTGCATCGAGCGGCAGCTTATATTCTTCTGCTTTTTCTTTCAGCTGATTTATCAAATGCAGGTAGTCCATAATCGAGTAACATCTTGTAAAGCCATCTCGCTCCAGTTGCTCGTTTGCATTCAATGATTTTGTCACTTGGTCGGTGATGATTTTTGAAAAGTTTGTATATGCTTTTATTCGAAATAAGAAACCCAAGAGACCTCAACAACTACCAACCTATAAACCTGCTTAACTGAATACACAAGCTCGGATTAGTTTAGCATAAAGCCAGAAGAAGATCAGAAATGGATTTGGAACGAAACCTGCAACACTGTCTAATATAGAGGATGAGCCTACCTTAAAGATTATAATTCAAGATGGTGGCATCTGAGTTGATTTTATCACCGATGATTTTATCCTTATGGAAGGAGAATACACGACTATCCTATGGATACTGACGTATGGTCCAAGTTAAGTGTGGTCTCTCCCGAAATTAAAAGAGTTGAGCCACCAAATACGGATAGAACTAGACTAGATAGCAAACAATGTTTTTACGGCAGACGACTATATCCTTGTAATGTCTGCAACGGTAAATATCCAATATATATACAAACAAGTCCTACCAGAAATTGTCACCTCAGTCCCGTTTCAGTGTGACATCAAACCGATAAAACATCTTGTCAGTTGCTCCAGGATAAATACTGACTAATTCTCTCTTGAATCTCTACTCGATTCAATCCTAGATTGAAAAGACCAGAGACACAGATTTCTTGCAAGAAACCTTGTCACCCGCTCCCAAGTGAATAATTTGGAAACTGAATTTAGAGCTAGCAATAAACCAAATTGGTTGCTTTTTATAGCCCCGTTTTATTTGGGTATGAACTGAGAGATCGTGTACTACCTTGTTTAACAACTTAATTTGTAACATTTTGGCATCTGGTCAAACCTCTTTGTTCTCTGATTGATATTTCTGACTTTTGTTACGAGCGTGGCCTTCCACCTTGAGCGTCCAGAAAGTATTGGGAGCTTGTTGATCGGTTTTAGAGACAATCGGCTTGATCATGGGTGAAGAGGCTTTTTTGAACTTTTCCTAATATCAGCACGCTTTTCAGGTACATCTAAAATAAACAGGAAAGTGAATAAGCCTAGCTGCTGCAGGACTAGACTCCACCCCTCCTTCTATTCCGATCGAAGATGATAACTAAGTTTTATTGTTCATATATAATAAATGAAAAGCCATTTGAATTTTTTTTTTCAGTATGCATCTATTTGAATGAAAGGAGTTTATGCTTATCTGTACCATACATTTTTGTGGATACGTAAGACTTGTCAGGTAGTCTCAATCGGTGGGAGAAGCGACTACTAATCATTTTGTCAGGATTTCGAGTCGCAGTAAGAAATGTCTATTTTTACTACCCCGAAAGAGTTTAGTAGCGTTACTTGTTGTTGTTATGAGCAGTTAAGAACGAAGTCAACATTGAATCTATAGTTAGGATAGTTATGTTGAGCTTTCAATCAATTTAGGTTAATTCGAATAACACAAACATTTCTAGAGAAAATATTTCATCCCAGTAATTAATGTTATAATTCATTCACCGAAACATTTTCCTGGCTTTCTAAGACTTCTCACCACTTTCCATTTAAGTTCTGTATTCCGTATGTATGGAAGAACAACTCTGGTTTAGATTTCTTCGATAAGTCGGGACTGTTTACCAGACTAGGATCAGAGTGATAGAATCGATACGACTGAAGAATATGCCGGTTGTGAAATAACTCTAATCCCCGCTCAGTGATTTCTGTCTCTCTTGCATTGGCACCAGAAGAGCTGGCGCTGCCTTGCAGTGAAATCAATGGTCGACTTATTTGCCCAGAAAAAGGCATTCTCCCTTCGAAGGCATTATTTAAAGGAGTTGACGGATTCAATTCTTTCTCCCCCGTTTTTTTGCACTGCATCTTCTTCCAAACCATTTGTTTTCAAGTTCTAAGATCCTCAATAACGTTATATCTGTAAATGCTCGAGATCTGTCTCCAAACTACGGCTACCATTTGTAAGAGGTGTTCGTACCAACTCATTAAACAGTCTTCAGTGATCAATTGCATAGCTTCCACTGCAATATTTCCAAAAAGAGTTACGTATCAAATTCGCATTATGTATTCCGACATGATGTTTATCAAAATAAAGTACAATCATTAGTGCTCTGCGAGAAATTATATAATGCATGCACTGAGTGAACACCAAAAATACGTCTAAGATTTCTTTACCATTGTGGAAATGCAGTACTGAGAAATCTTACTTCAACATTCAGGTTTTTATCTAATGAAAATTCTTTCAAAGAGGTTGCACACCAGGAAGGCCGTAGAGTTGATCAACCAAAACGTTGCAAGAGAAACAGTAGCAACAAGATCATTGGTAAGAGAAATTCGGAATGTTAATTACTCAACTAAAAATTTATTTAGGCACACGAAGACTGAACATTTGCCAAGTGGTTCACATTTGTGACCTTATGCCAAACTAAACTAAATTCAGTAATAGCGGTTATAAATATTTTTCGAAATGGTGTCTGTCAGTCCACTCTGGACAATAGGAAGGGCGATGCAGTGAATTGGTCTTCTGCACGAAGTCTGAATAAGTAAGCAGCTCGCTGACCACTGAAGAAAATCGACAAGGCGTTGCGAAGCGAAGCGTGTGACCCCGATCAAATCCTACAACGTCAGCGAGTCATATTTGCAAGGTTTTGTTGTTACAGCGGTGGGGAGGGATACATCAGGCAGAAGGGCGGTAAATGCGAACATGGCTGACTGTAGATTGACAATAAAAGAACAAGCAACCTCCTTGGAACCCTGTCACGGTCTAGTGGCGAAAATAATAAAGAAAGGAAAAGCAATGTAAACACGTCTAAAGTTTTCTAACTCGTCAATAGATAGCCAAAGCGGAACGGGGCACAGCTTTCTAAAACAAACGTGGCAGCTCACACAAAGCAATAGAGAGACACACACACATTATATACATACATATATATATATATGTGTGTGTGTGTGTGTGTGTATATTAATCCTTTTTTCCTTTTGTTTCCTGTTCTTCTATACCCGAGCGTGTTTTCTGAAAGAACAGAATCGATTGGTGGGGAAGCCAGGGACGGGAAAGGGGGCTAGTGAAAATCTGTCTTTTACTAAAAGCTGGCAAATTTGTATACTTTCCATCCCAGTATCGGATATTGAGCTGACCGCCCACAGATTAAGATGACAGGCGGAAACAAAGGCGCCATTTTTAGTTAGGTTTGAACAAAACAATGAGATTTATTTAAGATCACTGCATCTGATTGCGTCATTTGTGAGGCGATTGCTGCACCGAAAAAAAGGAAAAAACCTTTTTCTCCCGTATGTATTGCATGGTTTTATTTGTTGGTATCTGTTGATATCAACAAAATTAAATATCGATTTTCGCCTGTGATCTTCATTCTACAAGTAATGATAAAACCGATTGCAATTTCGCAGTCACAGTCGTATTAGAAACTGTCAACATATTTTTTTTCAATTTTCAAGTGCCGCCCCTCATCTCTCTCTCTCTCTCTCTCTCTGTGCATCTATCTATATCAGTCCGTCTGTCTACCTACCTTTGAGCGTGTGTCTCTCTTTTTCTATGTATATATCCCTTTTATCTCTATCTATCTATCTATCTATCTATCTATATATATATATATATATATATATATCCCTTTTATCTCTCTCTTTCTATATATAATATATCCCTTTATATGTCTGTCTGTCTCTCTCTCTCTCTCATATATATATATATATATATATATATATATATATACACGTTTGTGTGTATTTATACCTGTGTTTGTATTTATACCATCGTATGTATGTATTTATCTCGTGAACAGGTCGAACCAATGTAGCTAAAGGACTTGAAACTCAAACATTCACGTCCAGGAGAAAATGTCCCCGTTCTGAGACAGAAAGAAATTGGGATTGATATCAATTTATAATGTAAATTCGTGTTAAACTGGTCCCCATTTTCTGTCCGGTGATGTTTGTGCTTGTTCTCTGAAAATTCATCACAGAATATGCAAGAAGTAACACATTCATTAATCACTGGCAAGCTCACTATCAAAAGATGTAGGTCACATGACAGTTTTTGTTGAGTGAATATTCAGACCCGTTTATATTCAAAGGAAACAGATCTTGCGTTCACAATTGGGGTCCTGAGTAAGGCTGTTGCATCCAAAGATTCCAAAATTATTTTTCTAAACGAAACTATCAAGTGACTTACATGGGTATTCTTTGCTGGCAGTGGTTATCTGAACACAAAATTGGAATGCTGATTGTCCAACCAAACCCCACAAACTTATGTTGCTGATATCTCCATTTCGCTAAATCCGTCCCTCAGCTGTGCTAAAATGAGCATAAGACTCCAAATTACTAAGGAGTGACCAGGCATTCATATATTTTTGCTATCATAATGATTATATCTATTAGTATGTGATGCGAGATAGCATATCAGTGACCCCCAAGGTAAATGAGACGGCTTCTAAAACGCCTTCGGAAAGGTATGAATTCATTCATCTACACTTATCTCGTTCACCTAGTATATCGACAAAACCTTTTTCTGACAAGCCACGATTATTAACAGAACAGTAGGTGAATTAACACTTGGATAAAGTTCACTCCTATAACAAATTTACCTGCCCCGGTAGGAGTAACAAAAAGCTGTTACCCTCGATGGTCAACTTGGACAGAAACGAGATATCTATTGGCTTCAATGTCCAGAATCATTTGCTTTATAGCTTAATTATGTACATGTTCGTAATTACATTTTTTAATCAGGATTAGGAACAGGTCTGCTTAGTCACTCCATAGAAACCGTCACATGGCCAACATTTTTTGTCAGCATGCCATGTTTTTGGTGGTCAGTTAGAAAATTGGAAAAAAAGGGTGATCAACGAATGAATAAATCAGTGATCGCCATGTTTTTGGTGGTCAGTTAGAAAATTGGAAAAAAGGGTGATCAACGAATGAATAAATCAGTGATCGCTATGATGTCAAGATTTCTGAAAGTACAGGTAAACATAGAGTAAGGGATCAATTTAGCATGAACTTACATTGCAAATTGATCACCCTCTAAAACCTTTTTGGAGGTGTGATTTTCATGAAACAAAACTTTTTTTACACATAATGAGTTGATGCTTAAATTTTCAGTCCTTTAGCTCCCTCGGCGCGGCTTGTACGTGCAATATATACAAAGCTAGCCAGCCAGCCAGACCAACTTCAAAACTGTAGAAAAATTATGTTGACAGTCTCTGATAACTCCAGTTCCGTTCACAAGATTCTTTGATGACGGATTCAATTTAGATCAAAGTAAAAAATGTTTAGAATCATTTTGACCTTGATTCATTTTCCCTTTCATTTATGTCAACGCAATTTATGTTCACTGGTTTCAAGATTTTTGTCCATAGATCTCCTGATTTATATTCTTTCGATTATCATTCCTGTTTGCAATATATATATATATATATATGTGTGTGTGTTCTGTGAATTTAAGGGGTGATGGTTGTGTGAGAGTACATAATGTTGTAAGATTCTCTGAATACATCTATAGAGTATGCATTTACGAAAATAGGAAAAGTGATGATATACATATATATGTGTGTGTATATATATATATATATATATATATATATATATATAGTGAGTAAAGAATGCGATTTCAGTGTATAAATGACTATTCTCTCCGTGAAGCATTCCTTCTATAGTAAAATCGTTAGCAATGCATATCATCCGTCTTATTTTCAGGCATTTATTCAGTAAGATCATCGGCAGTTATTTTTAATACATTTCTAGATTAAAAACCGTCAGCAATGCATTTAGCCTGAACTATTTTCAATGCATTTCTATAGCAAGATCGTCAGCAATACCATTACTCTGTAACATTTTCAATGCATTGATATGGTAAAATCGTTAGTAATGCACTCCCTCTGTACTATTTTCAATGCATCTCTATTGTAAAATAATTAGTTTTCACTCTGTACTATTTCCAATATGTTCCTATTGTGAAATCGTTAGCAATGCATTCAATCTTTACTATTTTCAATGCGTTTCTACAGCAAAATTGATGGCAATACATTTACCCCGTACAATTTTCAACGTGTTTCTATAATAAAATCAATAGCAATACATTTACTCCACACAATCTCCAAGGCATCCGTACAGTGAAATTATTTGCTACACTTGTAATACCTTATTCCATTTCCAGCTACAGACGCATTAAAGCTCATCGATAAATTATACGCAGAGAAGTTCTAGAATGTCTCGTTTGTTAAGTGATGAATTCCATAGCGGGTCCCTCCTGAGTAACGAAAGCTGCATGGCATTGAAACCTACACCGTCCTGACTTATATAACTAAGTGTATGACTTATATAACTAGCTGACTTGTTGATAAATGTCAATTCTTTCATTGCATTTTTTTTTTCTCCATGACTTTTTTGAGATATGAAAAATGGCGTAGGTCGTGTAAAGGTTTCATGATTTACTGTCAGGCGCTTTTATCTCATGATGTCGATATTACTTATAATACGGTAAATGTAATGTGAAGTTTTGTTTCTTTAGATTCACTGTTTTTTGTTTTTTTTTTTGACAGAAGACATTTTTGTTGATTTGTGTTGCTACAAATACCTCTCCGTCTGGATCGATAGATACATGGAAAATGAGAGGATAAAGGAAATATGTAATAAAATTACATTTGTACCTCTGCAGACAGTGAATAGCGCACTTGATACCATAATTGGCAGATGTCATACAATCATTCACTGACCACGATGCACAGCTACATATTTTCGTCCAAGTACCACTACTGAACCATCCCGCTACCTCCCTACACCCAGAACTTCAACTACTAACCTTATTCCAGTCGATAAAATTTCTGGTGTGTTAACACTAACTTTGGCAGTAAGCCGCGAGTCACTTTGCCAATGTTCCAAGTGGTGGATATATACTTGTAATTATTAATTTTATAACCAAATTTATTCCTCGTTGTTCATTCCTCCTCAAGCAGCAGTATCGAACCAGTTTAATGTCTCTGTGTTCACTAAACTTCCGACAGTCTTATCCAGTAATCAATTCCAAACATTGGCGACTATTAGATTCCTTGTGATGTAATGCTTTGGAATCAGGTCTCCCAAATAATTACTCATGAGTAGTTAGTTGGTTCTTATTGGGTACTCAATATTTCTAGCCTTGTGCCAGATCTAAACTACGCTAATAAATACATTTTCCTGCTTCGCTGTGAAATAAATATTAGCATACCTTCACATGCATTGAGTTCAGTTTCCCCAGGGTGCTCTGTTCTGGTGGTTTTGTGTAAATACTGAGTAATGTTTAGTACTTTTAGACTCTGTTTTTTTCCCTATATGAACAAAGGAAATATTTGTAATGTGTTCCAAGAGAGTGGTACAAAACGTGACTGAGCACTCTAGGCACCGGAGACTGATGTTACTATCGACTGTTCCATTTGATTGGACCTTCGAACTTATAGCTTCCTTGCAAAGGAGCGATTATTAAAAGTGCCGGTATATTATAAATCTTCCTTCGAACTATGGCTTTTGATAGCCAATAGCAATTATTCTTGAACTCTCCGAATGTATTGATGCAGGCACTATGATTTTATCACTGTAACCTAGAGAGGGTATTTTCAACTGGATTAAAGATTTTTTTCCCCAAAATAGTTTTGAAATATCAGAATGTTCTTTTGGTGATCCAATTATTTTTTTCGTTCTAGGCAGTCCTAAAACATTTGCAAAATATCATCTGCAATGCTTTAATAATATCAGTTGTAATAAAACTATAAATAGTTACACTATGGTGAAATCAGAGAATTTGCCAAGAAAAACACTCTTCAAAAATTATCCCGTTTTCTGCATAACAGTTGATTCTTATAGAAGTACGTTATCAATTTTTCTACAGCAAAGTCAATAATTCGTCCAGAATAGAAGACTATGGCACAACACAACTTCTTGTATGGACCTTTTAACTTTGCACATCAGTCTATCAAAGTCTATCAAAAGACAGTTGTTTTATTGTCTGGGATCGCATCATCCCCCCCCCCTACGCACACACATTGGGGCCAATCTTGTTTCTTGGGAAATTGCATGTTAGAATAGCGTTAAAAGAAAAAGAAATTACCATTAATTCACATGGGAAAATAATTCAAAGGTTCCAAGACTCAAAAAAATATGATGATGGTATGTCAGGCCGAATCATCGGAGGTGGGGGTGATGGAAAGCACAGTACACTAGAAGGAGAGAGAGGAACAGAGGGTACGCGTGGAGGCTTTCACAGCTCCCAACCAAACAAACGCTTTTTTTTTTCTTTTTGTCATTTTTCTGAAAGGGGGAAAGTGGTGTAAAGTAAACTCTTGTAAAACGATATATATATATATATATATATATATATATATATATATATATATACATAGAGGTTTCGACACAATTTTTAAGCGTAATTATAATTAAAGAATTCGATTTTCAGCTGTTTTTTTTTCTTGCTCTTACTAGAAATAATAATTAAAAAAACATTATTTTATTATTAATAACACGGAGTTGACCTGTTTCAATCCAATGTTCAACATTTACCGGTATTGAGAAGGAAGATCAAAAGCTTTACATCGCCTATTTTTTCTTCCATGGCGCTCAAACGCGTAATTTGTCTTTAACTTGAACCTGATTTTACAATTCAACCGAAAAAAGCATAAAATTATAATGAGCATTAAAAAAGATTGATAAAGTCTATGACAAGGTTGTATCGAGAATGACTAATTCAATTAGTTGGAGATTTTTTTCTCAAAATAACTAGTATCTGAAAGTTGACTCCTGGTTTTCCCAACTTACAAAAAAGCTTTCAATGAGTGAAAAACAAAAATAAAAACTTTTAGGCCATTATTCTTTTTTTTTATGCTCATACTTGATTAATCAACGTCGTTCGTTGGGATTGAAAATCTCGATGTGATTCAAACAGTATGAGGATGGAATATGAATTTCGAAAAAATGATTGAATTATTCAAAAAATTAAAAAGTAATTATGAAGAAAAATGTTTAATCTCAAGTTTTTTTTGTTTTTTTTTTATAAACTCAAAAAAAATTTAGTATATAAATAAACAAATGAAAATGAAATGTTATCTTGAAGATCAATATTTGACTCAATTTTTTTCTTTTCTTTTTTTTCAATTCTTAAGTAAAACTTTTTTACGAATTTTTTTCCCTAGGGAGGTAAACAGAATTTACATTCCCATGGACTTGTCTCTCAGACGAGTGGAAAAAAAAAAAAAAAAATCATGGTACAAAAATTATAACGAAAAACCAAAATAATCAAAGGTGTGTGTGTGGGTATGTGTGCACGCACATGCACTAACTGGTGTACCAGTCGTTTCCTGGGGGGAGGAAGAAGCTTCACATGCACCTCCCCTATAACCCTCTCTGGCCTGGCATACAAAAAAAATTGAAATAAATATAAAAACAAAAAATATATATTTCTTAGAGAGATGTTAAAAAAAAAATGAAAAGTGGGGGCTGCTTTCATGCAACCCACGTTGGGTCCACACCCTGCTTTTTGGGGGGCCTACATGCACACCAAAAAACGTAAAAGAAATTTTTTTTAGAAATCACAGGAGGTTATATCTTTTATGAAAATTCAGAAAAATAAAGTAGGATTAAGCTCACACACTCCAGTAGGGATTACATACTGCACACAAACACATAGACAGACACACACAAACACATAGACAGACACACACAAACACATAGACAGACACACACAAACACATAGACAGACACACACAAACACATAGACAGACACACACAAACACATAGACAGACACACACAAACACATAGACAGACACACATCCAAACTTTAGATAAAAAGCATAGATTTGAAAATGCCGGAAAAGTGTTTGTCTCCCTTTGATTCGAACATGCCCAAATCGACCCTACTCCAAATTGAGATTTACAGCTCACCAGGGGTCAATGCCACTCAATCTATATTAATCCTGGGGTCAAGTTCCCTTAACATTAAGTTTGCAAAGCTTTAAAAAAAATGTATATCTATTGATATCAACATTCATTGTCTTTATAGTATGATAGATAGGTAGCTATGCATATATAATATTTTGAGAAAGAGAAGGTGAGATAAGATAAGAGAGATACTTATTGATGTACAAATACATGCATATATATGCACCTATGTTTCTCCAATCCATAATCTTAAAATCATAGTTTTCAAAAGATGAGTCTACCCTTCTCGAACAAAACAGCTGTTTCCTTTTTTTTTTTTTTTTTTTTTTTTTTTTCATAAACCGTCGCTATTTCCTAATATTTTGTATCATACCTACACAGGGCATTTCCACAAATGCAGAAATAATGCACCAACAAATAAAACGATTTGTTGTATTTATAAACTAATGCAAACTCTTAAATAAACGTCAGAGAATATACGTGGGTGTATTTGTACGAAAATGACCAGTGCAGGAAGACATATTCAAACCATTGAGTACTGAACTTATCTCTTATGCCCGGAGAGGTTATATCCGCCAAATTACTATTTTATCGTTTGCTCTAAAATCACGGTACATTTTGTGTTACTGACCGTTCCTTTCGCCTCGGATTCGATTGATGTTGCTAGACACTATTAACTGAAGTAGTTTTCAAGCTGAAGCTGTCTCAGACTCCACCACATCGGGAATCTATACGATTTCTGCTCTCCCAACATAGAAGAATGCAGCAAGTTGGAGGCAAACTGTTTGTACTTAATAATCTTTCATAATTATCCGAGTTAGGAGTGGTTGTACCTAAATTTGTGTCAAATATATATCAGTGGAAATACATAAGACAAACTTGTCGTCTGGTTAGCATCATGTGTAGGAAACCATCGTTACTGTACAATGCGATCGATCCAGACAGAGTTCCCAATACTTAGATAAGAAAAAAAAGTCTGTTCGTTTTTTGGTCATGAAATACTTTTAATCGTGAAGAGCGATGTCGATTTGATTTTTGAAAAAAAAGAATTTCAAGAAGAAAGATCTGGTGTAAATTGAGTTCCTCTTTATATTTGGTGCAAACATGATTGCAGTTTTTGTTACTTTGAGCTTCGATGATTATTTTGGAATGAACTATCATTTAACTATGGTCATGGAATAAACCATTTCGTAGGGTGAATTTTATTCGGATTATTCAAATTGAACGTAATTCTATTACTTTTTTTTTTGTTTATCAAATGCTGCCAAATCAATGATAATTCAAAAGAAAAGTCGAGCAATTTTGCTGCATGAGTTTGTGAAGCAGTCAAATATTTGGCAAGGAGATTGTAAGTAAATATACAGATCAACATTGATTCCAGAAATTTCAAAACAAAAATGAAAGATTTAAAGACATTGACGTTCTTGTGATTCATCATCATCTGTCTATCAACGTCTGTCGTTGGACATAGTCCTCCCCCGGGATTCGCCACACTTCTCTATCATGGGCGTCGCAGAGCCAGTACTTTCTGAATTTGTCTAGCTCGTCTCTCCGTCTAATATTCTTACAGCCTCAGTTACGCATGTGATCTCAGGGGATCCATATCATGAGTTGCGATGTCCATCGGTTATCAGCCATTCTTGCAACATGGCCAGCCCACTGCCATTTGAGATTTTTAATGGATTCTATGATGTCCCTGACTCCTGTCTTCTCCCGGATATACTGTGCTATCTAGTAGTCTCTCCATGTGAGATCAAGCAAAATTTTTTCATGTGCATGTTGCATAGTTCTCAATCTACGGATCTCTCTCTCTCTCTCTTGATTAGGTTCCATGTTTCAGCTTCATAAGTGGCTATTGGGGGGATGCATTGGTTATTCATCATTCTTTCTAGGCTTAATTTTGATCTTATTTTTGAAGGTTGAGCTTGTTCTGCCAAAGGCCAACCATCTTAGTATGATTCTTCGCTTGATTTCTTCTACTTCAGAGGGTCTCATGGAGATTCCTTGTCCTAGGTAGATGTAGTGATCTACTTTTTTCCAGTTGTGTGTCCTCGATTTTGATCTTAATGTTACATCCGATGTGGTTGTTGCACATGATCTTGGTCTTGCTGAAGTTCATGTGTAGGCCAACTTTCTTGCTTTCTTCATTTAGTTCATCTAACATTAGTTAGAAGTTGTGAAGGACCTCTAGAAAAAGGGAAATTTTGTCTGCAAATCTCAGGTTGCTCAGATATTCGCTGTCTATCCAGTGTGATTAAAGACTTCTAATTGATGGTAATTAATGAGGCTGAACCATTCAAAATAACTCGAGAGATCGCTGAGAAACTAAACATCGACCATCCAAGAGATGTTCGACCTTTGCACCAAACTACAAAAGCAAAAAAGCTTGCGTATAACGCGAATGGCTTGAAAAACAAACGAACTAAGCTATGAAAATCTACCTCACCCAGCTTACTCACCAAAGGCTCTCAATTTTCAAGCATTTGACCACTTCTTGCAAGCAGCTGCTAAAATGTTTCCAGGGCCTCAGAATTCTAAACCTCCAGAATACATGGACATTTCCATTCATGTTCGTGGCTGAGGTTGTACAATCCTAATGTAATATTCTTTTATATTAAGCTTTATTTTGTCCTTTTTCGTTTCATTAATCTTCTGCTTGTACTCGGTGTTCATGGAGATGGAGACGGTGGTTATTTCGTGCATTTGTTTTTTCATTTCATGTTGTTCAAATAAATTATCATAAACCACTCCAGTCTTCTCAGTTCCTTCTAAGATTCAGTAAATCCTCAATGACCGTCCGTTCGGAAATATGATCCTTACTCTAAGCATTGGCATCTTCTAATGACAGGGTTATGGACTTTCCCGTCTCAGGAATCTTTTAAACCGAGGCTGAAGAGCCTGAGAGTCGGTGCTGTTATCGTGTAACATATATATAATGTTGAATTATTTTGTATGTACGTATGTATGCATGCATATTATATGTATGATCTCAATACAGTATTCCAATGCCAACTGCGTATCATTATGCAATTCTATATGAATAAAATGGTCATTATTTGTAAGATCATATCGTGATTGGTGGATACATATCAAAAATAAAAGTCTGTATATATATATAAACTCATAAATATATTCAATTTCTCTACATATCACTTATATACATGATATTTATATTATATATATATATATATATATATATATATATATATATATATATACATTTACAGACTCATGAATATATTTAATGTCTACATATTAATTATATATATATGATATTTATATTATATTATTTATATACAAACGCATAAATATATTGTCTATATATATATATATATATATATATATATATGTGTGTGTGTATTATATATATATATATATATATATATATATATATATATATATAACAGAAGCAAGAAGATCCCATCAGAAGAATCCCAAAAGAGGAACTTTCAAACTGGGAACCATGCAGCCTGCGCATGAGAGAATCATGTTCAAGCACACACGGTGAGTACACAAAACAGCACCATATATCAGGGAAAAAGTAAGAGTGCGAATCATCATGGAAGTTATGAAAACAGCTGGTCATGATATGAGAATGACACAAACTGATGTGAATCTCAATTTACAACATGGATAACCGGATATCACATGCGTAATCAGGATCAAACGAATAAATGATGGAAAAATGAACGAGAAAAATTCTCTAACGTCCATTAGAGAGAAATGTGATCGATCCTGGGAAAAGTCACTGACCAACAACGAACAATAAGAGAGTGAAGTTATATATATATATATATATGTATATATTTAATATTGTTCATTTACATATCATTATATATATATATCAATATTATCATATCAATATCATGTATATATAAGTATTATATGTTATATATATTATCTATATTCATCTATATATATCATATGTTGTATATATATATATATATATATACATATTGTATATATTCATTCACGTGTTGAATCTTCATATACATATATTCTATATTTATATATATTATATACATGATATATATTGTCTTTTTATATATATATATACGTCTCATATATAATGATATATTGAACAAAAAGTTATGGAAGTTACACGAAATGTCCTGTTCAACGATATGAAGGTTTGTAGACTATATAAATATATATGTTGATCAATAAACCATACAATGTGCACATCACAGAATCATGATCGAGATCACAATGGCTGACAGCACAGTATATAAGAGGGAAATCATTAATCTGGGATATAATTGAATCCATCAGAAAATCCAAATGGCAATGGATTTGTTAGGTAGTAAGAATGGTTGGACATCAAGACTCACAACGTGGATCCCCAGATATCATATTTGAAAAAGATGTCGGCAGAAAGTGATATTGCGTGGAAAAATAGTCAAATTGTCCTGGTTCTATGGTGCCCATGATGGATAGGTCTGGCGAATACAATTGGATAAGTAATCGTTAAATCCGGGAAGTGATTGTTTTCATAGATGAACAGTTATATAGTATTTTGTTATCTTGATGATTATTTCCCAAATCATCAGTAAGAATGTGCAATGATTTTTCATAGTTAAAACCGAGTTTTTAAATGTCAAAGCAAATATGACATACCAAAAATACTATGTAACTGTTCAACTGCATAGAGCAGTGTTACTGATGATTTTAGGGAAATTATCATTGCCCAAATATTATATAACTGTTTCCCTAGTCCATTCTCTTAATATATTTTGCACTTACATCATATCGAGTTTTTCCTCCGGTTTTCTTTGTCTTTTACTAATATATATATATATATATATATATACATATATATATATATATATATATATATGAGAGAGATAATGTGTGTGTGTATACACATATATGGAAAATCCCCTAAACAATTGATGATCCAAATTAGATACAATTTATACATTATCAATAACAACAAAATTTATGTGAAACAGAGGAAAACCACATAGATTGCATTGACTGATTTTTCAAATGAATGACTGAAGTGACACCAAAAATCTATTGAAAAAGTTTTTTAATGTTTAGTTTTTGAAGCTGTAAAGCTTTGTACACTATATAAATAAATATTTGTGTGTGTAGGTTGGTAGCTACTTCAATGTAGTGTCGCTATTTTCATTACCAGCACTTATTTGTATATATATATATATATATATATATATATATATATATATATATATATATATATATATAAAGTCTAGAATGCCTCATAGCTTTAAACTCTTAACATCAAAAACTGTTACAAAAAGTCACAAACATGCATATATATATATATATATATATATATATGCGTTTTTTTTTAATATGATGCAAAGAAGAAAGTGATCGAAAATAGAAGGCTGTAAGTATCCAAATTTGAAAAGAAAATCATGTATCATTAGGAAAACAGTATAGATACGAGCTTCTATTTTAGACCATTTTCTGTTGTTTCATCCTCTGGAGAGTGTCAGAAGTATAAATATCCTGTTTAATATGTATCTTTATCAAAGGGATTTTAAAATCCTCTATCAAAAAAAGACTTATTGTGCATCTTTCAGAATATAGCCATGTGAGTGTACACGTGCGTGTTAGAAGTATTCAACACTCTGCTAAGTTTTTATTGCTGTGGTTGTCAAATCAGTAACAATTCTGCAGCAGTTCTTCATCAGGGGAAGGAAACTATCTATCTCATTTAAGACATGTAAGAATGATCAACGACCTTTTGAAGTAAAAACTAAGTTTCTAAGATGCGCTACACGACTAGATTACCCTTGCTGTCAAAATAAGTCGTCAATATTCAAATTATTTTGCTATTGCATTGTACTGTACTGAAATATCCAAAACATTACACAATGCAACATTTTCTTGTTTACATTCAATATATCCTGATTTACGAACTAAACTAATGGATAAATGAGGTAACATAAAATTCTATATTCACAACTTCATCAGAACACAAAGTGCAATTTTAATGTTATCATGAAGCGGCGTAAAATGTATGACAAAAAACAAATAAATGATTACAATTTGTGTTTTATCATATACGGAGATGTTTTTTTTCAGATGGATGCGTAAGTCTGGGAAAAAGTTTGTTTAATACCTTCTGAATTGTTAAAGAAATCTGTATGTAATTGGAAAGTTGGGCCAGAGTCGTTTGTGTGTGTTTGTTTTCAGATATAATATATATATGTATTTAAAATTATAGTACACAGAAGTTTTATATAAGAGATGTATTGATAGATGTGTTTATATATAAATTTCGTTATATATTTTCAAGTATACATATATAAGCTGAAAGAGTGATCTTAGAAATTTGTGAGTGGAGAATTTAACACAAATCAACGTCTTCAATTCTATAAAATATTTTTTGATCTCAAATAAATTTGATAGAATGTATATTATCTTGTAGAGACCTTTGTATTGAATGCAATTTTTTAAATTATCTTGAAATACAAAAATTGCTCTGAGAAACGTTACCCAGAATTCTTTAAGGAATCCTTAATACAAATTTGATAACAAAATGTACGCCGAAACCGTAGAAGTGAATAACACTTTTATATGCTTTATTTGAACCAGGGGAATTTTTTTTTTTTTTTAAAGTGAAAAACCCAAACATTCTCCAATTTGCAAATATAAGAAGAGTTTTATTGTTGGAAATGGTAAAGTTTTCGAAAGTCTAGCACAAAGGATTACTATTAAAGAATAATTTATTTGTTGTAATAATGTCTTCAGGGAGAATTTGGTTGGTTCGTTCATTTTATGGATCATATGCATCTGGGAGCTTCATTTTTATTGAAAAAAAAATGAAAACTTGTTTTAGCTGACGGCGTTGCTTGTAAATCTTAAAGAGAAGAGGACCAGTAAGAAAAATCTGTACCTGCACTGAGTGTTGATAAGAATGTTAAAATAGAAAATAGACTATAGATAATAATGCAGTGGCAAGATGAACAGTTTTATTTTACATATTTCAGTCGCATGAGGATACATACCACTAAAATAGCTATTTCATGCCATTAATTCTTTTTTGTTTATTTTACGTTGAAATATTTCAATGTGTTTTTCAACTTTCCACAGTTATAATGACACTATTTGTTGAACGTGTATATATATATATATATATATATATAATATATGCGTATAGGTGCATGCTTATATACGTGTATATATATATTTGTATGCATACATGTATGTATGTATATATATATATATATATATAGTTGTGTTTATATATCTGTATATAGGTGTGTGTATATGTATATACGTGTATGTGTGTGTATAACTATGTGTATGTATATGTGTATACATGCATGTATGTACGTGTATATGACTGTACATGCATGTATGTACGTGTATATGACTGTACATGCATATATGTGTATGGATATGTGTATATGAATATATGTGTGTTTATATGCGTGTATATATATGTGTATATGTATGGCTGCATGTATGTGTATGTATATATGTGTTTTTATGTTTGTGTCTTTGTGCATATATATATATATATATGTGTGTGTGTGTGTGAGTATGTGATAAGCAATGTTGATGTAACGAGTGTGCATCAATAAGACTTGAGTTTGAAACGGTCAATGTATGTGATATATATATATATATATATATATATATTGAGAGAGAGAGACGATATTTTCTCTTTATCAAGAACACGAACTTGGAGTGGGAATATTTCGAGAAAAAAAAAATTTGTTTACTATTTCAGTGGAGCTTTGGAATATACCCATAAAAGAAAACAGGGTAATTTATTCATAGATCAGCACAAATATCATATTTGACAGAACATGGTTTTATATATATATATATGGCATAAACCTGTCAAAATGACGGTATCGTTTATGTATGAATCAGTACTAAGGAGACCAAAGTTATTTGGTAATTAATTTTTAGTAATTCAAGTATGATGATTGTAAGTTTCTTTTCAAGTATCAACTCAATTCAAGCTGTCTGAAAGAGTGATTGGACATAATGTCTCGAGGGTTTCATTGGCGTAAACTTCATCGTTATCTCGTAATAGGAAGGTAAATTAACCAATCAAATCAATGTGCAAACAAACGGAAAATAAATATGTATCCCTGGCTTTCAAATGCATAGAATATATAATATGTACTGTAAAGAGTGAGACGGACTCGGGAGTAAAGTGTTTAGAGGTAAGGTTTATTAATCTTTACATGTGAATGGTCCAGACATGTTTTGGGATTTTTCCCATCTACAGTTGTGTGTGCTGTGTGAGTATGTGTTTAAAGTTCCCATGTGGAACTGGAGTCCACTATCAGGAGCTATGCTTTGTGGGTAAAATGTTATAAGTGCTGCTGGAGGCCTCCTGCTGAGTGAGAGAAAGTCCTGTTGGGTATCAAGTCTTTGCTTAAGCAGCAGCAGCTGGTTTTAAAGAGGGCAGAGTATGTAAGGGTAGGAGGGAAGTGATGTGGAGTTAGATTTTTGGGGTATGTTAGGGACAGTGTAAATGAAAGGGTGTGTATATATATATATATATATGTGTGTGTGTGTGTGTGCTTATGTATTAAGTCTCCCTCGCTGCTCAGCGTCTCTTTAGATCTATGCATTTTTGTTTTTTTCGTTTTTTTTCGTTTTGTGTATTTGTGTGTATCCTTCTGTCTGCCACACTTCCTTGACCCTCTGAATGGCTGATTTGCCGAAAAAGCCGCACCCCTATTCCTTGCTGCTGCATACACCATCGTCCAGATATTCAATCATCATGACAGACTCAAGAACATCTGTGATCTCAGACGTTTCCTAATCCAACCACGTGTATTTGATGTCTAATCTTTGAGACAAGTGTCTCCGAAAATAGATATATTCTCATCCATCTATGTCTATCTATCAATCCTGTCCTCACTTTCTTTGACTCTCTTCCTCTCTCCCTCCTTATCCCTCTCCCTCTATCTCTCCTTTCCCCTTTCTCACTTCCTCTCTCCCTCTCTTTCTCCCTTTCCACCTATTTTCCCCATCTACCTATTCTCCCCTTTCTTCCTCTTTCCCTCTCCCTTCTTTCACACACAGACTCCTTCTTTCTCTTCCCCCTCTCCCTCACTCCCCTTTTTCTCTCCTATTCTCTCTCTTTTCATCCTTCCCTTTATCCCCCTTCTCTATCTTCCATCTTTCCCTCTATCCTCATTCTCTCTCTTTTTTCTTCCCCTTTTTCTTCTTTTCTCTCTTCCTCCTTCCCCTCTACCTCTCCTATTACCTTCTGCCCTTCCCCTACCACCCTTTCTTGGTGTATCACACCCTCTTCCACGCTTTAACTCTACCTCCAACCGCTTGATACAACCTGGTCACCTACCAGAGAGAAGACGAACAGATCTTAAGAAAATAAGAAAGATTCCCTTAGATTTGGCTTCTTCTCTCAGCTATTTTCTCTCCTAATCCCGGCTCTACTTTGCTGTTTCCTTGCTCGGGTATTACATTGTTTTGGTGTTCTCATTGTACGGAAGTAGCTTTTGTTTGTAGGTGTCTTCAATAAAAGCAGTGAATTATAGATTTACTATCCCAGTTTTTTGCCTTATGCCGAACTAATCTATACTCCGTGGATATCATTATTCATTTACATGTATTCGGTGGCTGAGATAGTTTCCTCTATGATTGATATTTTCGTTTGTAGAAAAGAAGCCGGTACATTTAAAGCTAATTCCTCAGAAAAGGCAGTAGATATTTGTTCGTATACTTTATCAGACTCAATTTGTTTAGTTTTTTTTTTCAAGGGAGATAATCAATAAAGCTGACCTGTGTGGCTACAGCTGCTAACCGACTCCAGGTATTTGAATTTCAGTTTTCACAAACATATATTAGCGTTAGTGTTGAAATAAATGATCAAAAAGTTGGGTTTTTTTTCTCTTTAAATTCATCATATCTATTACACTAAAGCAAGTATACGATTGCAACTAATAATGAAAATTCGTTAAAAATCTCCCTTGTTATTTCTTAGAGTGCTTCTCTGCATAAATCCATGTAAATAAGTAGTGAAAAGTGATTTAAAACTTCTGGATCGTTGATGTCATTTCTTGCTTCAACCACAGTAGCAGCAGCCGCATTAGTTAGCTTTACTGCTTATCTACATTCGAAAAAATTGAACTTGTTCAGTATAATTGAGTTCAGGAAACTAAAGCAAATATTTCCTTATCTTCTGAGAAGATTAGTGCGACATAATCTCGCTATCTTCATTTTAACACAGGTGGATTAAACTTAGTGTAGCAAATTCTATTACGAATCTCATCTGACTAACGGAAGAAGGCACAGAGAATTACCAACCTTCTCCATCAGCCATAATATGTGAGGAACTTGAGTCGAAGAAACATTATTGTGAATCATAATTATCAAAATTAAAATTATTTGCAGTATAATCAATAATTCGTCTTGCACAGAAAGTCATAATGGTGTCTTCAAATAGACAAACGTTACGCGTTGTTGAATGACAGCACAGTGTTTAATCTGGACATGTGACTTGAGTACACGTTTGTATAACGTCGCTTTGACTAACAAAATTTATAAAATGCGACCAACTAGCCATATTAATCAGAAGACTAGTCAGTCAGTCAGTCAGAGAGACGAACTTTTTGAACAATTCTCTCTTCCATGCAGTTTTTTGTTTGATAGAATATGAAATTACATATGTGTGACTTTTTTTATTCTAAGAATTTTCTGTGGTCAGTTTTGCTCTACAGAAGTGGCTGCTTATTATGATCGAACATTTTCAAGGGTTAATAAGCGAAAAATATGCTCCAGGTCCCATTAGAACGCACATGAAATTTGGCCATAGTTCTCGCTGTCCTTCAATCATGATACCATTTGTGGACGGATAGTAGTTTGTTGAATTGAAGTAATAATAATTTTAAGTGAGGCTGGACGCATCTGGACTCATATGAAGCGAGAAATATAGCATTAACCAATTTGGGGATGGCTGCATATAAGAAAAAACTTTCTAAGAACCTGACTCGGGCCCTAATAATTACCCACAGAAAATCTTCTACAAACTGGGTCGTTCTTGTGTGTCACTCACTGATACGGACTAACAGACGGATGATCATTTGGTAAAATATAATATGATAATCATATACCCATGAAAATTATAGGTATATCTATACATGGATCAGTTTTAAGGATCCCAGAGCAATTCAATTTGGTGATTCATTTTTCGATGGTTCAGGTATCCTAATTTAAGGGGTTTCTTTCAAGTCTAAACTCTACTGAAGCTGTTTAATGAGTGATCAACATGAAGTCGTGGGAGCTTCAATGTCACAAGAATAACCTAACCTAACCTAACCTAACCAATGAGATCTTCCTATTTCAGCGCGAAAACAAACAGTGAAGGAATGTGCATATATGCTCATTATATGTTTAGATCGTTATGAATTATTTGCTATATGATTAGATCCATCACTAATAAACAAGTTCATATCATAAAAACATTTAAGAAATGTATATTGAATTCAGTATATAGAGTTTTCTGTCTGATTTTGATAATGGCAATGTATGTTTGGTAACACTATCCATGATTATGTTCGCTGGCTTCCCCTGTATTTAACCATGAGCCTTTCATATAATACGTGATAATGCAGATTCAAATTATTTAACAAACAGATAAAACTTTTCCATTCCATTCCAATGATGACATACGTACTGATACGGATATTTCTGACGGTAAGAAAAGAACTAGAGCAGTGATATGGCACTTTAACTCTTAGTGGATTTGAACCTGGTGAATGCAGACAAGATGTCGGTTTATCATTGCCCACTGACTGTACGGATACTATTCCACTTCTTTGCTTAGCTGTAGTCATAGTCTACACGATGAAAAGTTTTTGTTTTTTCTCCTGACACTTGTACATTGAAAATGAGGAAAATGGGACATTGTAAAGCGGTCAAATATTAATGCAAGCCTTATCAACAGAACATGTACATAAATCCGTCAAAAACAAATTATATATAGATCAGTATCGGGAGACCAAATCTATTCGGTAATTTTTCTGATTAATTCAAGTGTCTTGATTTCTCAATTTTTTTTATTTCAATTCTCAACTCAACTCAAATTATTTCAAAGGGTGATAGGAACATCGAGTCTCAATTTGTAAGTAGAACATTAAACAAACATTAAACATTTCTTTCAGTCTTTCACCGACATCTTTTTCATCCAGTCCATTATAACCTTTATATTTTAACAGGACTCAGACACAACAGATAATTATACAAATAAACATGTACAGCTTTTATACGGAGGGATGTAAATGCGTTGCCATTGGGTTTACCGTAGAAATGCATCGAAATTCGGGTAAATGAGATTTTCTGTCGTCAAGTATGGATGCAAGCGCTGTTGACAAAATTGGATTAGTATATGTATTATTGTAAATGTATTGTTAATGATTTTATGATAGAAATGCAAAAGAAATAAGGAAGGAAATGATTATCATTGGTCCGGAATAACTGCTAGCAATACTGACAAAACAGGGTTATTACACATAGAATGAGCGTTATTGGTTTTTCTAATCGATTTATTGTAGGTGAGCAACATTTCCGCTATTTTCAGAACGAATTGAAATATTGCGTGCATTGGGTCGATTGAACCGTCTAGACCTTCCAAGCGATTAACCCTTCCTTACAAACATTTGCATCTCCCTGGGGTAATTTGGATACAGAGAAAATAGTTGATACCATTTGTATTATCTACCGTTAGGCCCACTTTTGAAACACTATTTAATAGTATATTAAGCATGCCAGCAACTGTCTGCTGCCTTTAAAACTAACTATGGGGGTATAGTAATATAATTCAGTCATAATGATGCCTAATGTTGTAATAGTTTTGCAACGCAGCTTTCAAATCTTTAATGGCTAAAGGAATGGAATACTTAACGGATTAATTGGCCTGCTGGTGTTCATTTCTAAAAGTCGAAAAATTGCTGTTTGAAAGTTCGCCACTCTTGGTACTGACCTTTATGCCTACAATTTTGGCTAAAAATCATGGACATGCATCTCTTCAACCCACTATTGTCGGAGAGAGAGGAAGGTTAATTATCGTTTTATTCAATAACAATCCCACGGCCTGTTTGACTTCTTTCATCCTGTAAACTGATTTTTTTATAATCAATTAGAGAAAATGAACTAAGTCAAAATCGAACACATTGTACTGGAAATTCCATCTATAAGACAAGTTTGATAATTATTCCGCAAAGAGAGACGTATATACGTTGTTTGTATAGATATAAATGTCTACTTGGGAGTCTCTTCATCTCTCAAGATACTATCATTAGATGATTGTCTAATCAAAATATAGAGAGTATACTAGAAACTGCAAATACAAAGTCTATCAAGATAGTATACAGTTGGAATTTGTATTTTGAAATTTCAAGTTATTTTGGTTCAGAACACAATACGGAATGTCTTTATTGACTATATAGCTGTTTGTAAAATATGATAAACCAAACAAGCCTAAAGTGATTTGTCTCAGTAAGGTGACCTAAGTTATATGTGTTAACAGAACCAAACGGTCTATGGAGGGAAGATCAAAAGGTAAACATAGTATTCACTTATTATATCTGCTGACCATCTTTGAAGCAGTTTCTATGTATGTGTTTTTTTTCATATTTTACGCTTTTTGTAAAGCTTTTCACATTGTTTTGGCATTGTTCTTTGAAATTGTTTCTTGGATCCTAGCATTTTGTTGGATTTTATTTGTTCATTTGTCTGTTATGTGGCTTTGTTTCTTTGCAAATATTCTCGGTTTCTATAAAAATGATACTTCAACAAATGTCATTTCTATACGACAAACTGATTATCAAAATTCTCGGCCCGTTATTGCGATTTTGTCCATTGTTTTTCGATGGTCTATGAATGATTCATTCTCAGTTTTGTCTCTATTATCAATCGTCTGTCTTTGTCCCTGAATCTACGGTTCTTTTTTTTCTTTCCCTCCTTTTCAATTTTAACTTATTGTATTTTATGAATACGCCGTCCCATCGGATTCCCAATTGGGTTTTTCTTTCTTTCAGCTATTTTACAAGATTTTTCTTTTTCCCTGCTTTTGAGAGATTCATTTTCGGTTTGTTTTTTTCTTTGTTTATTCCTCTTGTTCCGTTGCAAATTCTTGTTTGTGTTCTTGGAACTCTCCAGAGATTGTTTTTCCTTAGTGCTATTTTTCTCTGATTTTTCTTTTGAGTTTTTCGAATACTTTCGTCATTTTTGCCACTCGCTTCCTCCCATTCTCTCCAACCGTCTGTGCTTCCCTCCTCATACTGTCTCCATCCCCATCCTCCCCTCTCTCTCTCTCTCCTTGTCTCTCTCTTTATTTCTTAGCCCCCTCACTATCTCTCCCCATCTCTTTGTGTCAGTTCTCGTTTTGTCTCGTCTCCAGTCTTTCTTTTTTTTTGTTCCCTTTTTTATTTCCTTCTTCGTCTCTTTCCGTTCTCTCTTCCTATCTCATTTTCACCGTTCCCCCAGTCTCTCATCAGTCCCATAATTTCATCCCATTTCCCGTTGTATATCTGTTCTTTCCCCCATCTCTCCCCTTCTCTCTCCGCCCTTATTTTTCCTTTTCATCGTTCTGTCCCCCACTCCAACTACGTTTGTTTCTTTTTCTCTTTCTTCCTTTCACGTCATCTTTCTTTCATTCTTTTTCTCTCTCTCCCTCTCTCCGCTGCCCCTCTCTTTCGACGGTCCCCCACTCCAACTATCCTTGTCTTTCTTTCTTTCTCTCTTCCCCCCTTCACTTCTCTCTCTCTCTCTCTCTCTCTCTCTCTCTCTCTCTCTCTCTCTCTCTCTCTCTCTGTCTCCCTACCATGGCTTTTCTTTTTCTGTCTTTTTTGATCATCTTTCGATTTTGAGATTATTTCTTTCTCCTTATGCCTGAAAAATTGCATCTTTTCTCTCCTACTGTTTACAACAAAACCATTCATTTCTTACTCGCTGTCCGTCTTGGCTTTTCTCATCGTTGCCTTTCGCCGAGTTCATCTTTTTTTTCCCGCACTAAAGGCAGAAGATGTTATTCTTGTAAAGATGAAGCTTTTCTTAAACCAAACCACCACGTCAATTTGAAAATAGAATCCGACATTAATACTCCATCGTCATCTTTGATAATATCGACTTGACTAAATTTAGCACTATTCTACCAAGTGACACTCCGTTAGATGGTTGACTATTGCTGCTAATGTGATATCACCTCCTATCACTTCTGTTCGGCTGAGGGTCAGGGTTTGCAAATGGTCAGCAATTGTGACGTTAGAAATACTCGACTCGATGAGTCAAGTCGTTGGAAGTGATGCACAGAAGAAAACAGTTGTTACGGTTTAAGTGGACGGAAGTTCCATTTGGTCAACTCCAGTCAAATTCTGAGTTGACTTGGTTTCTCTAACGAGAACAAAAACGATCATCTCTGAATTTAGAGTAGAAAACTCTTCACCGTCTGTCCTGTCGCGCTGATATGTAACATTAACCATGCTCTATCGTGAATCATGAGCTCGTTATTGGTTATCAAGTTTCTTACCAACTGAGCCAAACTGATAAGTTTTATATATTTCAGAATTTACCCATCATACCTGCAATACAGAAGTTGCAGGAATCATCTCTAGTCAGAATAGAAGCTGGAACTGAGTTTGACCTTCCAGGCTTGATTGTTATATCATCCAATTGATACATCTACATTCATAGGAAACAAGTGCTGTCCAGCCCATCCCGAGGAAGGTTCCATTCAAACTTTCCCCTATTATAAAAATCAGAAAAAAAAGATTGAGTAGAACATATATACAACGAACGGCTGAATGTCTCTTTATAATGAATTACGCAAAGAAGTCATAGTCTCTTCTGCCCTGCCGTGGACGAGAGTATATAAATGAATGGCAGTTTGATGTCATCAGTAATGCTCAACCTAGGGAGTCAAGTCGGAGTCATTGTTAATGGTAGAAAATAGATGTTGGATATAAATACGTTCACAGAAAACAATTTGTTTCCAGTTCAAATTGAGAATTCGTTAAGATCTCTTGTATATCATGAAAGGATCTATCTCAGTACACTAAGTATCCACACAGCCTCCTACTTAAATGTAATATGGCTCTTTTAAATTGGGAATCGCATGCGTATGTAGGGCAGAAGGCAACATGGCCTAGTTCACTCGGCCTTGCATTTGGCCTCTTACAGGCATTAGGGGATAGCTTTTATCCATCCCCTCAGTGCAATGAGGAGGAAGAGCAGCCCCGGGATAAAATGTCCTCCGGAATCAGATGGTACTGATCCTAGGCCTTCAGTGACTATGGAAGGTAAGACCCCATCTAAAAAAAAGGAAACAATGGCCTACAACATTCCCTTATTGACCAGTTATGATATTCTATAACCATCTTGTCTTTTCTCTTGTTGATCTTTATATTGTTCAGTCTCTCTTCCAGTTTCACATTCTCTCTCTCTCTTTCCAACTGATTATCGCTCTCACTTCTCCTCATGACTCCATATTCAATCCATTTCTCCTTCCTTCTTACTCTCATATCTATAATTATCATCATATGCAGGGGGAGGGCATATTTCCCTTATTATCATTCTTATCACATTCCAAGTTTTCTTTCACTCCTTCCTTCTCCTTCTTGTTGTTCCTCTTCCTCTTCTCCCCTTCCTACTTGATTTAACTCCTCATCTGAATAACTCCCACCTTGTTTGCAAATGTTAAAGCCTGACAGGCAACAACACCCAAAAGAAATAATTTTGGCATGATACTCAATTTCTCTTGTCTGGGGATCACGGCTATTGGAAACGAATGCCAAAACTCTATCGATCTTCCACAATTAATGTCAAAACTGTCGACTTTTCGCAATTACGCTCTTCTAATCTGATCATCAGACTAAAAATCCTCGATGTCTGAGAAGAGCACTGTCATCATCTTGACCATTTTTTTAACTAACTTCTTATTTTGTCATTTCCTTTTTGGGATCTCTGCTCTTGTTATATTCGCTGATGTCAGGAGCGTGGCTGAAGATTTTCACCGCAGGAGCCCACACCCCAATATTTGGTGAGTGATACTTGTATTGTACAATGTCAGTGGAAACGAACTACTATTTATGAAGGTGGTCGGAAGTGCTTAATAAATACCTTCCTGCTCAACTATGCCCCTATCTGTTCTCGTTTCGTTTTGACGGATGTTATAGAGTCATTAATCCATCCGGGGCTTCTTTGTCCATTATTTTGAAATAAGGATTTTCACAGAGGATAGGAAGGATGGTTCCATTTTCTTTTTGTCACCAACTACAAAATCAATTTTTGATGTCAGTTTGGGGTCGAATGATAAGAGCACATATATCTCAGAGTATCAAAACATTTCATCTTTTTTACATCCCTTTGGTTTAGTTCCAGACCAGCCGAGTTGTCAGATTTGTGTAGCTTTACTGACAGATGATACTAATATCAACCCAAAAATTAGCATCACAAGGCATAAAAATATGAAGCCTTTCGTCCTCACCAACCAATATATCCATAGACAGTTCTTATTGATATGTCAATTTGATTCTGTTAGCCACCTGATGTCTGCAACTGAGCAACGTTCATGTACATATTTATAAGACATCCAATTAAGTCAATATGTATCTGAAGGTATTTACATTCCCACATGATGGGGATTGTAGCACACGACCATTGTGACCAGAGGAAACACTACTTTTCAGTTTTTAAGACAAAGGAGAGTCTTGTCAGATGAATAACAAATTGAATAGCGCTTTGGGAATCAAGAGTTAAAGTCAAAATTTAAGTCGACAGGATAACAATTATTTCAAATCACTTCATCACCATCCCGTATATTAGTTTGGGGGAGGGATTTTTTTTAATGCAAAAAAGAGGGGAAAAATGGCTGACATGTTTCAAGCCAACTTTTTCTCCCCTGGTGGGGGCCCGTCACAAGTTAGTGGCAACGAAACTGTTTTTAGATTATAAGGACAAGTATTAACACTGAATTGGACTTGATTTGCACAAAGCCTCGACGGATACACTCGGGGATGTCGAAAGAATTCAGTGATAATGCATTTGAATATTTATGTATTCATATGACTTAGCAATATCTTCTTGAATTTTCCAAATAAAATCGAATATTTTCTCCCTTAGACTGCCTTGGGGGATGTTTAATCGCAAAAACTCACACTGGATGACTTTCAATTTGCTCCACCTGAGGGACGTTGAAGAAACTCGGTATTTCATTCTTATGAATAGAACCAGAATATAACTATTGTATGTACTTATGTGTGAGTCGATTGTATAGCAGTCTACAATTGACATTTTTTTTACACTGAGTAACCTTTATTTAGGATAGCATTGTCAGCTGAATTCGTGTTAGAATAAATGTGTATTACACATGGGCATATGGATCAAATTGCTGTAATTCTTGCTAATATATATCCAGAGTTTAATAAACTGATGGTTGTTGAACTTATCTTCACCGAGGTTTTTCGTAAGAGCTTTTTTCATCGTATATTGTAATCGTTCCTCTCTTATTAAAGCATGATATTTATCTATTCCTATTGCACATTCAGAGAGATTTATTTTTTAAAAAAATTGCTGCCTGGAAATTTTCTATAAAACAAAACAGAATATAATAGATTTATCGTTTATCAGATTGATTGAAATAATCCGATTTAAAAAAAAAAGTGTTCGCTTTGATCACGATATCTTCTTTCATCATTCCAATTTTTTCCCATTTTTTCTGTTTTCCTTATTCTAGCATAGGTCTGGATTCTCCCAAGTATTTTATTTTTTCACTGAAATGAATGAATATCCAAATTGTCTCATACGTTGGATTTTCATTAAAGAAATATTTGTAACTTAACGCCCGGGAAATTGGTGGCTCAATTGATTCTTTGTTGGACTGCAGTGATCGTTATAGCCCCGCAAAACAAGCTTCTCGTTTTGTTCAACTTTCGATTTGAGAATTTAAACAATGGCGTTATTCCAAGCAATTTTGTTTAGAGAGCCAATTTATAGTTCAGGAAAATGCAGTAAAACCAGACGACACGAAAACTGAAAATTGCAAATCTAAACAGCCACTGGGTTCAGAAAGCCCATCTCTCTTGGCTGATACACTCCAACCTGGATCGAACCACAGTTTCTCTTTTAAACATAAACATTTTCAAATCAAATCTCAGAAAAAAGATCTCTGATACCAAATGTTCGAGTATAATTTTTTCGAACGAAACGATAAACTACAGTAAGATTCCATGGTAGACCTAACTTTATATTATCCTGATTGAGATTCAAACCAAGACAAAAAGAACTCTAAAGAGTACAACAAATTGTAGCTGATGAGTGTGAGCAGTATGTATACGAAACAGTTTATAGTGATTGTTACTTTTGCTGCGTTAAATTCAAGGCATTCTTGCATTAGATTTCGTAGCACTATGTTTGTTTGAGAACATCAGTATGGTATTTTTCCTTGGAACTTTTTAAATTGACCTTAGAATCAATATTTTATTAGATTTAACTATGAAATGTAAAGGGTTAGCTCATATCAGTCAATTACAAAAGAAATGAAAGCAGGAAACTTGTCATTATCGCGATGGTAGTTTCGTCGTGTATGTTTGGGATTTAACGCCGAAAGGTAATAATCGCCCCGTTTTCAGCCTGTATTAACAACCTAATATTGTTCAAGCAACGTATCCCTGTTTCCCTCGCTATTTGAAAGTAGTATGCTCAAATGAAATATATTGTAAGCCGAAATTGTTTGAAATGAAAAAACAATCACTATTATGTTCGGAAAATTCTCGAACCACACCCTAAAATAACTCACGGGACGCACGGAATGATTGACAATGATGCATTGATCGTTGAAAAATATGCCCTCAATTTAAAAAGGTCACGTACTTTTTCTTCGTAAGATATTTTGAAGGCCAGCAAAGGACTGCTCGATTGAGAAGTCAAGCAGTCATGTATGCTGTCGTATTCCAAGCTTTTAACATCAGTCACAGCAGAGGACAACAAAGTTTTGATTTGTTACGATATAAAATACATATTCAGAGAAAAAAAACTGGTTTAATCGATTGGTCAAAAGGGGTCTGTAATGTCACTCAAACATTGCCATGAAATCTGTTAATTCAGAATTAAACGAGCGGTTTTGTTTCATTCTCACCGAAGACTTGTCGTCTGCTTTTTTCTCCTTTTGATTAAAACCACACAAAAAAACAGAAAAAAAGGAAAGTTCCAGTATTGATCGATGATGGCCGATAACTAATTGCAATGCCCATTTAAGTATTTCCAGAGACGAAAGAATTTTTTTTTCTGAAGAAATCACGACTTTTTTAAAAGATTCTTTTTATCTGTTTCTATTTGTGCAAATGTTTTGAAGACGTGACTTTTTCCAAGAACGACTGATTCAGCATCGATCAGTTTTTCTTCCTTTGCTATAGGCTGTAGAATTCAAATTAACTAAATATGAAAACAAATAAAGAACTGTTAATTAATTTCAACCGTTTTTCTTTGTTCGCTTATTTGGTTTCTCTTGTCTTCTCATTATTTTCTTTGCCTTTGTAATTATCAATCAGCGTAACTTTAGATTCGCAGCGTCTTAGTTTAGAAAGATTCCTCGAAAACTTGGCGTCAAAAACTTTCTCATATTGTTGTCTGGTTGTAAAGACTAAATAAAAACGTACTCGGTTCAAAACCTGTAACGCTGTTTACTCACTTCTGCTTGCATTTGGCCACATTTGTCACTATGAAAAAAGATTTGATCCCGAATGATTTTTCAAATTTAATCCCTGTTGAACATGCAAAACAAAAAATGACCACTACATGAGAAGTAAAATCGGAAATATTGTTGGAAGCGCAATATAACCCATTGGAAAATTATATATATATATATATATATATATAAACAATAGAAAGTGAGACACTCAGGAGTAAAAGTGTATGAAAACTTAGTTGATTATTCCGTAAATGTTTTCATTGATGAGCTAAACATGTTTCGGGAGGTATTCGCCATCTCCAGTAGCGTGTGTGTGTGTATACCATTCAGTAGTTAACTTTACTGTGAAACATAAATTTTCCATCAGATTCTTTGCTTTGTGGACAGAAATAAAGATCTCATCTCTTGGGGTCATCCCGATGTGCCAGACTTGATTTAGTCTGTGACAAAGTCTGTGCTTGTCCAGAGTAAACTGTTGTGTTAGCAGCAGTAGTAGGTCTTGGGGAGGCCATAGGGTGTCAGGGTAGAAGGGTTGTGGTTTAGTGTTGGATTGTGTGGGTAGGTTAGGGATAGTATAGATGGTGAGGTGATGAGGTCAAATAACTTCATACATGTTAATATTACTGGTCACTGAAATTTTGTTGGCTCTGATTTGTACCAATAGAATACCATACAAAGGTTTTAGTTGTTATTGGTCAGAGTGACTGTTGAGTTCCCAATATTAGATATACCTGAGGGAGGGTAAAGTGTGGATGTAAGATTGTTATTAGTCGGGGGATTATGATTCAGAGATCTGTGTAGATAGGGTTGTTAAGTTTGGTGTTAAGTCCATTATGGGAGAAAATTTTGAGTTTGTCGATCCACATGTCCCCATGTCTTTCTAGAATTTTAGTTATGTCGGTGGGTGTATTTTATCTCTATATTTCAATGATTGTCAATCTTGAGACTTTGGCAAAATTGTGTCTAGGGTTTGCAAAAGTGTAGTTCAACGGGAAATGGAGCGGGATGGATTTGTGATTCTGTGTCTGTAGGTGTCAAATCTAATGTTGAATTGTCACTCAGACAAGCCTATGTATTGTAAAATGCATTTATTACATTCAAGGAGGTATATTATGTTTTTGCTACGACAGTTAGTTCTATGGTATACGTAAAAACTCTCGTTAGTGGTAGAGCTAGTTAAAGTGTTTGTGTACTCAATCTGGTTGCAACATACAGTATTTATTTTATCACATGGTTGGCAGAATTTAGAGGTTTTAGGGAAGTTATTATGTGAGACTTTATTGTTCATTATGTTGTTGCTTCTAATCATGTCTTTCATATTTTGGCGTCTGCAGTAAGCGATCAACGAGTATTTCTGTTTTAAGTGTGAGAATATTCCATCTCTTATTGATATGTACAAAGGGTTGGAGTGTTGTTGAAGGCGGTTATAAGTGGCATGTAGTCAGGTTTATTAGTGTTAGAGAGCGTAAAGGTTTGATCTCTGGGTATTGTAGTTGCCTTTTTCATTTTTATCATCTCGTGAATATGCTCGTCTAGTGAAATGTTGCCATAGGTTTGGGCTGTGTCTGTTGCATTCACTATCTGTAGAGCAAATTCTTCTAATTTGAAGTTCTGCTGAAAATGGTACGTTTATTTCTAGGTAGGCCAATTTAGAACTGAGGTAATTGAAATTGAGAGTTTGATGTAGAGGGTGGTTGGGGGTTTCTATTATTATTCATGCATATGCTGGTGTCTACAAAAGCTATTGAGTCAGTGGATGTCATAAAATCAAATTTGATTGAATCGAATTTACAAGTGCAACGAAACTCTCTAGTTTGCCTTTATTTCATATATATATATATATATATATATATATATATATATAAGAATTACTGGGATATATACTCGTTGAATGTCAACAGATTGCACCTAATGCACTCATCAGCAACAAGCAATGTGTATCGTTCAAGAAGTCCATTTTCATTTAAATAACGTATTTTGTATCATTCAATCAAGTTAGATTGTTTTGAAAACTAACAACTCTAACCAATACTTACTACATACGTATGAGAACAATCCTTCAGAAATACCCTCTTTTCTCTATAATACAAAAAAATATGTAATCTGTTTTTCTAATTCAACTATCTTTTCTTCCACTATATGTTTATCTCTTAGTTATTTTAGTTTTATTTATTTTCAACGTGTTCTAAATCTCATACTATCTCTGGATAATTCAATAATGTTTCCCAAAAAAAGACTTGAGACCAAGTAGAAATTGGCTCATGGTAATCCTAAATTGATACTTTATAAACATACATAATAATCAATAAAGTATTCAATTCTAAAAACACTAAGTACATGTAGAGAAGACCGTTCTAAAAACCTATTGTAATCTGATTGCATACATGAAAAATTTAAGATTTCAAGATTCAAATAAATATTTGAAATATTGGATTTTCAATAAAATCAATGTATTTTTTTTATTCATTGATTATATTTCATTTTTCAATTATAGAACATTTCTAAAATTGGATAAGTATCTGTTTTCTTTTCCATTCTTCGTGTATTCTTACATTATGGATTTAATTTATCTCTCTCTCTTCCATATATATATATATATATATATATATATATATATATATATGATCCAGAGATTTGATGACTGCCAGGGGGTCAATAAATACTGAGGATGACGTCGAATTGGGTTGAGTTGTTTATTTTTTTCAAATATATTTAAAAGAATACATGAGATACAACTAACTGATGTATGCTCAAGATTTTTCAATGAATGATTTTTCATCGTTTATTTTCATATCATGTTTACCGAGGAATGATAATTATGTTATCAGTGATAATTTTATTCTGGCAGGGGTTTCATTCCGGTTTGTCCGTAATGTTATAAACTTTAAAGAAATACAAATGTCTGAATGTACACGTCAAAGCATTTATTTATCTTTGTACATCCCTGACGGTTGGTAAGGGATCAGGGATTTCATTTATGGGTCATCAGCCAAGAAATTTTCAGGGTCCCTTTCGATCTAAATCAAGGGAATGACTAAGTCCAGGTTCTTTTTGCTATCAAAAAGGAAATCTTCACCCAAAATGGTGTAAAAGGAAGAAGCAATCATCATCATTCATTATGAAGAAAATCTGGGTAAACGGCGATCCCAGACCCAAAATAGTGATGATGACATGTCCAGCTGAGTTGGTGGGTAGTACTACGGACCAGATTGTGTGAGAGAGATTAGGTTGCGTGTTCTATAACGTTTTTCACTTCTCAACCTTTTGCTTTTCATCTTATTTTTGTAAAAGAGAAAAACTTACGATACTTTAATTCGATAGTGGGGAATGATTGTTAATATCAGAAAATAATAAAAAGGGCAGTTCACGTACAATGGGTACATGTTTTGAAGGGGCAGGACATTGTGATGTGTGCAGCTGCCAGCCATATTAATCATGAAAAATAATTTTCCGTCTATCGTTCGGGACTATCACTTTGATGTACTTCAGTTACTTTTCTCCAATGTTACTAATTTAAATATCTTACATCTAGATTTGGATGTTTTGTTAATTTAGATATTTCAGATGTTTTATAAGTGAATTTAGATCTACAATTCCCGATAGAAGACATACAATCTGTGATATCTTCATTTTTTTGTCTCAAGGACTGCTGATCCAAACAACTTCAAACTTGGAACTGTACTGCCTTGCGTACTGATTAATATATCTGGCTAATGTATACTCCATACAACGATCACCTATATATATATATATATGGGAATGTATATAACGTGTGTGCGCATGTATATATATATATATATATATATATATATATATATATATATATATATATATATAATGTGTCTGCTTTGCATATCATAATAAAACTTTGTGCAAGCAACACATTATCAACCTTTACGATCCATTTCCTGTCAGAAGCCTTCACGGAATCCCACATTATTTTAAACAGGCAGAGTTTTCTGTGTCGTTTATCATTAATTCCCTTAAAACTTTGACAGTCATCCGAGTCGAAATGTTGCCGATAATGTTTCTTTCTTCTGACCATTCAAAGAAGATATTCTCAGCACACCCTCACTTTCTCAGTAGGATTGAGACCAGGGGGATTCTCCTGGCCATCAGCCGAATATATCTTTCCGGTGGAAAATCAAGCTTTCTCTCTCTTTTAGGTAATGACTCATCAATCAAATCCCATGAAAGACGCAAATATTTAGGTGTGTACACAACTCACATAGTCTTCACAACTTGTGCCAAAAGCCGTTGGAGAATTGGTGAAAACTGTGCTCACGAATGTCAATTCTATGAGTTTCCATCAAAATCAAGCCATCACCTGCAAAAAGTAACGGGTGTTATACTCATCCATTGCAAAATAAAGGCTCTTTTCCTTTGTAAGTGATCTAATGGTAGATAAAAGTGCAGACTAAATTTTAACATTGAGTTGCCATTAATGATCACAATAAGGCAGAAAGTCCATTCAATAATCCATTGTTTGTTGGTTGATATTCCCACTTTTTTCTGGTTGAATCATCCTGATATTAAAAAAAAACAACAATTTTCTCCATTAAATACTTCTATTAAATTATAATCTACATTACATTTCTGACAGTGACTAAACGAGAAATAATCCAGCGGTTGACTTTAAAAAAGTAACACCCTGGCCATGGATCTTCCAGAGAGAACAGTTTCGATTACAAATACAATCTTGAAAATTACTCCTTAAAATTTGAAACTTGTTAAGTGACTGAACATATTTAAAAACATCTTTGAATTCATATTTAAAAACATACTGGAAATTTTTGCGTCAACTTAACATGATGGGATCTACCATTTAACTCAAAGATTTCACAGGGTTAAAGAAAGCCAGAAAAATACATAAATGAGTGAATAATCATACTAAGAACTTAAACAAATTAACAATTCAAAGGAAAGGCTGGAAACCAGATAATTTGTCATTATTACGATAATGAGAAGATCATCGCACAATAACTGACGAAATGTCCGTCCGTCTGACTGCCAAGACACAATTCAAGGAGGGATAGAGCTATGGCCACCAATCTTCATGTCTTTATGATTGGGATGCCGGACGATGTTTTTTTTTTTTTTTAATGCTTCTAATTTATTCTCTAGTGAAGGATTTGAATAACAATGTAACTCAAACGCTAAATATAACCATCACTTTAAATCACTCAGGTCTGCTAAGCCGAATGTTTAACTTTTTTAATCGTATGAAGTAGACATGTATCTGAGAATCCTGCCTGTAGCAAAGACTTCCATCAAGTTTATATGTCAAAAAAGACGTTTGTTTTAGGACATCATGTATCTCTTATGATTTGCTTTCTAGAAAAATCTGCAAATTAACAGAGACATTCGAAAAACTCATTTGCACAATTTCATTTTAATTTACAACGTAAATGACCGGTACGAGAGTACACACTGTCACCTTTGCTCTTTAGACTTGATACAGAAAGGTTTTGTGCTAAAAAATAAAAACAGACGGATTGAATCTTGTAAGAAAAGAAATTGAATTGAAACAATTAGGCGTATTTAGCTCGATTGTTCTTGTTATTAACGAATCTAATCTTGAAGGCGCCATCTTTTGATATGATGGTTTTGCAACTCATTGTTCCCGTTGCCTGATGTTTATTCAATTTTCTCCAAGCACCGACAAGCTTTATATTCTGTCTGAACAATATATTCAATGAATGATTCTGATTCTCTTCAGGAATTGTATTAATTTTTTTTTTCCTAATTCAATATTTTAGCATCTGAGCCTCTCAGAAGTTATTGTTGGCCCACACGCAATTATTTCACTTCTTTTTAAAACTGAAATAACATTATTATATCTTTGTTGATGTGTGAGGCAATTACGAGGTCAAACTGGAAAGTATCAAGCCATTTTGATTCGTCTAAACGCGGTTGTTTGGACTTGACGTAACTAATTTGATGTAACCAATTAGTTGGACCGTCACTTTGCATGCCTTGAACATTATTCTTTGGGCTTGCTCAAAAGTGAAACTATGTGACTGTTGCATTCATAATAACATCGCCTCATCATATTCTGTCAGCCCCAATCCCCTGGCAACTTCTGGTATTTCAGCGCCAAAAGGGAGATTTCAGATCATGTACAAGCTTAAGAATAATGATTAATGAAGAAAACATAGATGGGTGCATAGTATTACCATAAAAGCTTCATAGATGGGGGCATGTTGTTATTATTGAATCTTTAGTAATTAATCTTGTCTCGCTTTGGAATGGCAATTCATAGAAATGATGCTAACATTTGGTTATGAAATAAAAAATTTAAAAGTCTATTTATACGAAAATTTGGGGTCCTTTTGAGCAAATGATAGTCCTTCCGTCCAATCTCCATCTCTATCTCTATCTATCTCTCTCTCTCTCTCCCTCTCTCCTTCTCGAGGTCAACACATCTTTATCATCGACTGTCATTTTTGTTGAAGTTAACTTTAAGGAACAATAATCACCTGATTCTCCATCCGTCTGTCCAGTCACGTTGAACCGAACCTAAATTTAAACTGATCATTTCCCTAGCGTGATTTGAATTCATTACCAAGTGATTACTAAGCAGATCTCCAACCGACTGAACTGAACTGATGATTGTTATATACCTCGGAATTAATTTATCGTATATACAATATAGACATCTGCAATCACTTTCATTTGGGATTGAAGTTACGGTGGTATTTGACCCTGCAACGACCATGCTTGTTTGTTATCAGGTTGCATGAAATATACTAAACAATTTAATTGTACCACATGTTAACGATGTTGCAATATGATACATGCATAATATTCCTTCAGTCTATCTCGATCTCTTCTTACTTCCCTTTTATCATCAATCTTTTAACGCCCGTCGTTGGATATTGACCTTCCCCAGGATCCACCACATACCTCTATTGTGGGCGTCGCAGAGCAAGTATTTCTTCAGTTTGTCCAGTCTATCTATCTTGTATTTTGCCGGCCTCAGTTTCGCGTGTGATCTCTGGGGAACCATGTTGTGAGTCGTGTTGTCCATTGGTTGTCTATCATTCTCGCAATATGACCAGCCTGTTGCCATTTGAGTTTTCGAAACCATTCAATGATGTCTTAGACCCCCATTTTCCTTCCTGATATTATGTGCTGTCTTGTGATATCTCCCTGTGAGGTTGAGCATAATTCTCCCATGTGCTCGCTGCATACTTCTCAGTTTGCGGGTCATTCTCTTGGTTAGGTTCCATGTTTCAGCTCCACAAGTGACTATCGGGAGGATGCATTGGTTTTATACTCTTTTTCATTTATGCAAGGATCAACACCAAGGAGTATAAAGCTAATCCATTTGGTAGTTTAATTTCAATAATTCAAGTATTCTAACTTTGAATTTCTTTAAAGTTTCGACTCTCCGTATTAAAAGTTGATCGGTCATGAAAACTCAAGACAAAATTTTATGTAAGAAAAAAATGTCAGTAGTTTTGAAATAACTTCAGATTTCTTTAGAAAAATAGATGAAGGAGGGAAATTTATCGTATTCGTTTTTATGTTAAGTAAAACATTTAAAAGCTGAATAAATGTTGATCAAATAATTCTTGATATCGTATTCAAAAATGAATTGTAGACAATACATACTTACCTCAACGTAGAAGAAACTTTTCTAAACCATTTTTCTTCGAATGAACGGATTCAAGAAATCAGTATTGCCGAATTGAAAGAAAAAGGCTCGATCGCTGAGTCAGCCTTTCTATGACCTATCTTTTATCCTTCCAAAAGCTGATCCCATTCAAACTTTTTTATCTCCTCCGTTAATCTATTTCACATGGACTGATCCATTATAACTTTAAGGGCGTAACAGGAATCTGATACTCAATCAACCAAATGAATATATAATTTAAGATACTAGTTCACACATGTAGCCAATATATATATATATATATATATATATATATATATATATATATATATATATATATATATATATATATTCAATTATCTATCAAGGGTAGTGTATCATTTTTTAGTTTAGATCTTAAGTACGGAACAAAATGAATGTCACACTGTCCTCATTCCAAATGCGAATGAACAAACAAAATCTTGAGGGGAGAAAAAAGCTGATTTTTTTTTTTTTAGTGTTGGAATATTAACAAAACTTGTTAAGGATTCAGAGAAAAAAAGTCTTTGAATCATTCCTTCCTTGGTTATGCTTTCTACAAAATTTTCAAAAGAAAAAAATATCCCTGAAGCTGATGCACGTTACATGACATGATTTTATGGAATCGCAGATTATTCGACTTGGAACAATTCCAGAACCTCAGGCATTCAAACCATGTTCTCTCAATTTTCTTTTTAACCATCAGATTTTGTTTTGTTTTTCGAATCCTTGCTTTTTGTGAAATCTCGCGTGACTCCGGTGTTTGTCTCTCAAGTCTCGTCCGCTTCTGTCTGAAACGAGCCTCTCAATCCGGATAAAATATCTTTGTCATCAAACATTATTCGCCGTCGGCTCCATTACTTAATCAATAGTTTTCTCCCCTTTTGTGTCTCTTCTTTCTTGGCCTGTCTTTTTCTGTTTTTCCGCTGAATTTTAATATTTTTTGACAGCACTCCGTTCACGCTTCAAGCATGTCACACAATCATGTCTGCATGATTTACTTCGAAAAAGAAAAACTTGCAAGCATGAGCCTCTTTCCTGTTTTTTAACAAATATTCTCTTATAATTCTATTCTCTGATCGAATGACTTCGATGTCAACCCGAACACCCATATTTATAAATGGAGAAATGAAGCCCGTGACATCACGAGATTTAATAAAACAAATTGTGTGTGTGATATCTGACATTGTAAATGCCAAAAAGAATCATGTTGTCAGAACTTCTTTTAATCCAACCAAACTTTGATTTAAAAGTTTCATACAACTTATCTATTTGATTCACGTTCATTATCTATTTGTGCTCATCCTAATCCATGTTACGGGTAAAAGTCCATTAGTCCGAACTTTTTATATTCACATATGTTAAACTTAGTTTAGCACTCAACTACAAGAGTCAGGCAGTTAGTGAGGGTCGGATTCATTCCACAATCGAATGACTGAGCATGTTCAATTTTCCAACCGGCAATCTGAGCGTCTTTTTCTTTTATTTTGAGCAATTAATTATCAAGATCACAATATAATTACGATATAAAAAGTGGGTCCGAATAGTTTTGAGTTCTCCCAGCGAGCCCCCCCCCCGCTTTTTCAGGGCCGCTTCCGTAGCTTAACGTTTGAAATTTCGTCCATTGAAGTCTAGCTCCAGAAGTTACTTGAAGGTCTTAGTATTGTCAGGAGATAAATTTCCATTCAAAATTGCTGGAGCACGGATTGAATTAGATATTTTCCCGGCGGCAACGAATAGGGAAACGTTACTGCTTTTTTTTTTAATGTGTTTTTGCCGCGTACTCCGAGAGTTATCAGTCCCAAGTAACATCACTCCCTCTGTTATCCCAGGTCACATGCGATCTCAGGTCCCCTTTGCCATCCCAAGCCATATTCTCAGTGTAATCCCAGGCCCTAGTCCTCCCCTTGCAACTCCTGGCCACATCCCTCCCCTTGTGATCCAAAGTCTTATACCTCACACATATTGAACTGCTATCGAAGTTATTTATTTCTCATTTACATTAGGTGGTCCAACATGATATGGCCGTTTGGAAGAAAAAATGCTCGATGAGACCCTCAAGTTGTTTTGAAAATCTAAATTTTGAGCAAGAGCGTTGAAAGTTGTCTTTCTCTCAGTTTCCACAATATTCATCCTCAACAACTGATCAAGAATGTCTTCGAGGGCCACTCCCTAGGCTCAGATCTTCGGAACAAAATTTGTGAAACCAATGCCACACTTTCTATCTGAGCAAGTCCTCATTCCAAATGCGAGTCTGGTTTCTGTGAAAACTTAAACGGCATTTTATCAGAGTTTGAACTCATTCAACAACGATTGTCTGATTTCTTTTGAGGAAAGCTTCCGAGAGAATAAGTGATAGTCTTATTAAAACTGATATGACGAATCATAAATTGAAAATTTACAAGGATAATGTATATACAATTGAGTCTGCATAACTACATTTTCTGCTTCAGAATTTGTTGAAATCATGATCATAGACAACTGCCAAAAAACAGCAACTTCATTTGGGACAGCCTAGTTCTTCTCTTTTTGAAATCCAATGACTGTAAAGTCTCATCTTGCAAATAGCTTTCCCTTATGAAACCACCCACCAAGTACCTCCTTTTGGGGGATCACGTGTGTACAGGGAATAATTTCCGGTCTGCAGGCTCAGATTTGAAAATGGATTCAGAAGATTTCATAGTCTATCATTTTAGTTATTTATTGACGTGGCTTTATTCAATTTGTTGACTTCAGTTTTGCAAATGCAAATCTTCTCGTAGTCGTTGCCCCCTTTGTCAGAAGCCGTTGGAAAATATCCTTGTTTTCTTTATTTATCTAATGACTTTTGGAAGGTGTCGGTGACCAATCGCTTGACAGTGCAAAAAAATAGAATGAGCTAGTTTAATCAAGAATTGAAACCGACATTAATGCCCTTGAGAAAGACATGCATCCTACTCCTCCCCCTGCTATTGGAGGATAGTGTATTATGACGTGGGTGACATTGCCTTGGTTGCTTGTTGCCCCTTAGTATATTTCACATGTCACAAAAAATTCGGAAAACTCTGAGAACTAGGAGAAATTTGTTATATATGAAACCCGGGCCAGTTAGTGTGGCCAGCGTAAGGATTCTTATTTTGACACAGCTATCACATTGAATTCTTTGTTATCATGACTGTTTATGTATTCCTCTGGAGGAACACTAGGAGTGCTTGAATTTACTTATTGACGCGAAGGCTGAAGCAAAAAACCATTGCAAAGGCGCTTATTGAGGAAACCTTTCATGTGTTACATTGAAAGCGAATCTTCAAGCTTTTGGGGTTCTTTTTCATGTACAAAGAGACAAGGGTTTTTATTTTTGTCTGGTTTTTTTCTCCTGCGAGCTAAATCTGAGAAGATTTTGGGAAGAGATTGAAATATGGGATGCCGGGTTGGGATAAAAGATGAAAGGAAATACGATATCAGGGAATCGATATGGATATTTCTCCTTTAGAATGCCATCATGCATGTGTACAAAGCGTATATACAAATATGGGTGTTCTCTGATCGATTAAATGTCTATGTAAGTATAAAAATGATCTTTCTCTCTCTCTCATATATATATATATATATATATATATATATATATATATATATATATGTATATATATATATATATATGTATATATGTATATGTATATATATATATGTATCTGTACAATAAACGTCTTTGTTTTTTGGAATTCTGAATTTTTTCTCAGATCGAAATATTTACAAAGGTGAGCAAAACGAGGTATTAGTTGAAGGTGTTATTTTGACCTTAGCGTTCTGTGAGAGTATATGTAGCTTGAACGGTTCGAGGTGACATCTGCTGATCAGGCATTACCATGGACAGGGGTTTGAGTTTGAATCCCATCTGATGGTTATTTCTTTGTTTTCCGATTGTAGCCATCGTATTGCTTCAGACTTTTGCAGTTGCTCTTTGTGAGCAGAACAACTATTTTTCTTACTCTCCCTCAAAAATACGAATATAAGATTAGGTTTTAGGGTGATTTATTTCCATGGACAAATTCAATGAACCTTTAGGCAGCAGAGAAGGATTTTCGCTGTAAATATTTATTTACCTACAAGAGTTTATTCATCGGATATCTGGATCTGATGGTGCGAATATTTTCAAAACATTAGTGATCCAGTCAACAGTATTCTTGATCATCAAAGTTTCTCGAAAGAGAAACTATAGATTTCTCAGAAGATTTAGATACTTCCAAACTCTTCAATATAGCGTTCACCTTTCCTGTGTTTCAATGACGTAACGTACAAAATGACAAACAGGAAGCAAAAAGAATTTAAATGGCAGAAAGTTTTCTCCCTAATGTGCGCAATATCAACTCCCTACACTTATTTTTCTCGTTTAAGCTAGTATCTTGGAAATCAAAGCTGATAAGAATCAAGAAACGATAAGTACCGACGTAATCATTTTTCGTAATCGTTAAATTCGCAAAACGTGATTTTCTTACGGTTATTTCTTTTTATAGCATCATTTTTAGCATTGTGTTGTAAATATCGAAAATGTGTTGATTTTCATTTAATAACCTTTTCTTTTATTACATGTCTGAATAAACATAACATCGATGAGACTTTGATAGTCTCATTGGTGCAAGATGACCAATCGCGTAATATTTAAACGTGTAGACTCTTTGAGTCGAGTTCGATTGGGATAGTTTGTGCTCACTCACCAATCACCATTTGGAAAGGCATGAATCCACTGTATGAGTGACATACTACTGGGTGAAGTGAATGACACCACTTCGGGTGCAAACCACCTTTAAGACTAATTTACATGTCGCAAACAGGCAGAGTAAATAATATCATGGTGACAGTCCTTCATTCGATAGACCACTTCGTAATGCTAACCAAGAGATATTTTCTGCAACGTAAAACTGTTAAATTTTGACTTACTTTTGCCATTCTGTGGATTTGTATTCGAGAGATCTCCAAATATAAAAAATACAGTTTGGTTTAGTTTGGCTTTTGGAAGGAAAGCTGATGGGACCCGGGGGGGGGGGGTTGAAACAGAAAAATGTTTCTCTTCGTTTCCTATTTGCATAATGATAAATGTTGACGATAAGAAAACTGTCTAGATCTTTAAAGTAAAGGAAACAAAGAGAGAGAGAGAGAGAGATCTCCAATGTGATGGAGTCAAAAAACCATGTTTTCTTTTGGTTTCTAGTTGCATAATGGTTAAGTTGACTATAAGAAAATTGTCTAGGTGCTTCGTGTCAAAAAGAAGGGAATGGAGATATATCCCCCAGTGCAAAGCAAACATCCTTTACATGGAATGAGATAAAAATCTTCTTTTTTTTTTGTCCTCCATTCGCTATTCGCATAATGATAATGTTGACGATAAGAAATTTTTCCATGTGTTTCCAGTAAGAAAGACAAAAATCGAGAGAGATCCTAAGTTCGAAGCAAACAGACTATCCTTTAGATGGAGGAAAACAATAATTATGTTTTTTCTCCTTTTACTATTAGCATAATGATAATGCTGAAGATAGAAAAAAGTTGTCGATGTGTTTCATGCGAGAGAAGCGAAAATTGAAAGTGATCCCCTGTGTAAAGCAAATAGACTATAACTCAAATGGATGGAAACGAACATTCTTAAAATCCCATGAATCACACATCTATTATGAAGTCGAAACTTTGGAGCAATTGTGATGAATACGAATCGGTACATAGATTAGTCAGGGTACTGTTTACGTTTTTCTTTAATGTGTTTTTCAATCTTCAATCGTCTCTTCATTTCCCATTCTCTATCACTCAATCTTTATCTCTCTATCTCTCTGTCTCTTTCTCTTTCTACATATATATATCTTTCTCTATCCCTCTATCACTCTTTCTCTATCTCTCTATCTGTATATCTCTCTATCTCACTCTTTCTCTATCTCTCTATCACTATCTCTCTATCACTCTTTCTCTATCTCTCTATCACTCTTTCTCTATCTCTCTATCACTCTTTCTCTATCTCTCTATTCCTCTTTCTCTATCTCTCTATTCCTCTTTCTCTATCTCTCTATTCCTCTTTCTCTATCTCTCTATTCCTCTTTCTCTATCTCTCTATTCCTCTTTCTCTATCTCTCTATTCCTCTTTCTCTATCTCTCTATTCCTCTTTCTCTATCTCTCTATTCCTCTTTCTCTATCTCTCTATTCCTCTTCCTCTATCTCTCTATTCCTCTTCCTCTATCTCTCTATTCCTCTTCCTCTATCTCTCTATTCCTCTTTCTCTATCTCTCTTTCTCTATCTCTCTATCCCTCCTCCTCTATCTCTCTATTCCTCTTTCTCTATCTCTCTTTCTCTATCTCTCTATCCCTCTTTCTCTATCTCTCTATCCCTCTTTCTCTATCTCTCTATCCCTCTTTCTCTATCTCTCTATCCCTCTTTCTCTATCTCTCTGTCCCTCTTTCTGTATCTCTCTGTCCCTCTTTCTGTATCTCTCTGTCCCTCTTTCTGTATCTCTCTATCCCTCTTTCTGTATCTCTCTATCCCTCTTTCTGTATCTCTCTATCCCTCTTTCTGTATCTCTCTGTCCCTCTTTCTCTATCTGTCTATCCCTCTTTCTCTATCTGTCTATCCCTCTTTCTCTATCTGTCTATCCCTCTTTCTCTATCTGTCTATCCCTCTTTCTCTATCTGTCTATCCCTCTTTCTCTATCTGTCTATCCCTCTTTCTCTATCTCTCTATCCCTCTTTCTCTATCTCTCTATCCCTCTTTCTGTATATGTCTATCCCTCTTTCTCTATCTGTCTATCCCTCTTTCTCTACCTTTCTATCTCTATCCCCCTTCCTCTATCCCTCTTTCTCTATCTCTCTATCCCTCTTTCTCTATCTCTCTATCCCTCTTTCTCTATCCCTCTTTCTCTATCCCTCTTTCTCTATCCCTCTTTCTCTATCCCTCTTTCTCTATCCCTCTTTCTCTATCCCTCTTTCTCTATCCCTTTTTCTTCATCCCTCTTTCTCTATCCCTCTTTCTTTATCCCTCTTTCTCTATCTCTCTATCCCCATTTCTCTATTTCTCTATCTCTCTTTCTCTATTTCTCTATCTCTCTTTCTCTTTTTCTCTATCTCTCTTTCTCTTTTTCTCTATCTCTCTTTCTCAATTTTTCTATCTCTCTTTCTCTATTTCTCTATCTCTTTTTCTCTATTTCTCTATCTCTCATCTCTATTTCTCTATCTCTCTTTTTCTATTTCTCTATCTCTTTCTCTATTTCTCTATCTCTCTTTCTCTATTTCTCTATCTCTCTTTCTCTATTTCTCTATCTCTCTTTCTCTATTTCTCTATCTCTCTTTCTCTATTTCTCTATCTCTCTTTCTCTATTTCTCTATCTCTCTTTCTCTATTTCTCTATCTCTCTTTCTCTATTTCTCTATCTCTCTTTCTCTATTTCCCTATCTATCTTTTCTATTTCCCTATCAATCTTTTCTATTTTTCTATCTCTCTTTCTCTATTTCTCTATCTCTATTTCTCTATTTCTCTCTTTCTCTATTTCTCTATTTCTCTCTTTCTCTATTTCTCTATTTCTCTATTTCTCTCTTTCTCTATTTCTCTATCTCTCTTTCTCTATTTCTCTATCTCTCTTTCTCTATTTCTCTTTCTCTATTTCTCTATCTCTCTTTCTCTATTTCTCTATCTCTCTTTCTCTATTTCTCTATCTCTCTTTCTATATTTCTCTATCTCTCTTTCTATATTTCTCTATCTCTCTTTCTCTATCTCTCTTTCTCTATTTCTTTATCTCTCTTTCTCTATTTCTTTATCTCTCTTTCTGTATCTCTCTCCTTTGCTGTCTCTCTCTTTCTTTATCTATCTATCTCACTCTCTCTCTTTATCTATCTCACTCTCTCCCTTTATCTATCTCACTCTCTCTCTTTATCTATCTCACTCTCTCTCTCTCTTTATCCATCTATGTATATCTTTATCTATCTATGTATATCTTTATCTATCTATGTATATCTTTATCTATCTATGTATCTCTTTATCTATCTATATATCTCTCTTTATTTATTTATGTATCTCTCTCTATCTATCTATCTATGTATCTCTCTTCATCTATCTATCTATCTATCTTTCTTTATCTCTCTTTTTATTTCCTTCTCTCTTTTCCATCTCTTTCTTTTCCCATCTCTCTCTCTTTCTCTATCCCTATATCTCTATCTCTATATATCTCTATCTCTATTTCTATATATCTGTCTCTCTCTCTCTCTGTATATATCTCTGTATATATATATATATATATATATATATATAAATATATTTTTATGTATATATATATATATATCTCTCTATGTATATTTCTCTCTTTCCCTATTTATATCATATATATATATATATATATATATATATATATATATATATATATACATATTTACATCTCTCTATCTTCATCTCTATCTCTCTCTGCATCTTTATATATCTCTCTTTATCTTTATATGTCCGTCTATCTGTATATATCTCTATCTCTCTCTATGTATATATCTCTATGTATATATATATATATATATATATGTATATATCTCTCTCTATTTATATCTTCTATTTATATATCTCTATTTACATATCTCTATCTCTCTCTATTTTCATCTCTCTCTCTATCTCTCACTCTCACTCTATCACTCTCTCTGTATATCTCTCACTCTCTATCTCTCTATCTGTTTTCTCTCTTCTGTTTTCTGCCTCCTTGCTTCTCTTTGGTTCCCCTCCTACTTTCAGCTCCCTCCGTTCACGCCGTCTTCGTACCCATCCATTTCTTCTTCCTTTCTCCCCTCCACCTTTTAACTCTCCAATAATCCTCCACGGTTACCCTTCCCTCCCTCAGCTTACTTCTTCTCCCCCCTCTCCCGTCCTCCTCCTCCTCCTCTTTTCTCTTCTGTACTTCTCCTCCGCTTCTTTTTTTCGTTCTGTTTCCCCTCATCCGTTCTGTTCTCCAACACTGTCCTCCTCAATCCTCCTCCTCTTCTGTTCTCCTCTCTCTTATCCGGCTACCCTCCTCTGTTTTTCCACTTTGCTCTCCTCTTTCCTCCTGTTATTCTCCACTTTTCTCTCTCACTCCACCTCTTCCTCTTCTGTACTTTTACCCATTTACGTATATTCATTGCATCTAGTGAGGACGCATACTACAAACCAAGTTAATTCAAAAGTTGGAGAGATAATGCACTTCGTATCAAAGGTAATTATTAAAGTTATATTGGTTTTGCACCGAGTCGTATGTTCGGGGAACCCACAGAGGATCCATATCGTGCAGTGGCACTGGAATTACAACTAATCCACCACGGAGCACTCAGTTATTTATCTTGCTTAATTTCGTCTGGGGCGCAGATTTAGAGCTCTTATCAAGAGTCCCATACTGCCGAATGATAATGTATTGTCTCCAACTTCGATCAGATATAACCTCTCCTGGCCTTGGTCAACATTACTATATTACAGTCCATACGGTTATAAATAGCTGAGCGTATCTGACGTCCGTATGTGAGAATAAACGAAATAAAGTTATGATATTTAAATAACAGGTGTGGTTATCACTCAATAAAAATAGTCATTTGATCAGCATCTTTTGACAGCATTCCTTTTGAGGATGATCAAATAAAAAAATTGGCGTAGAGGAGAATGAATGAGTCACGTTCACATTCTGTCGGGCAATGCTCTCAAAAAAAGTCGAACTTTTTTTTTGAAAAAAGCGTGAATTTTGCAGGACATAAATTGAATTACTGATTTTGCATGAATTTGCATTGCAAATTGAACCCTTCACTAAAAACTCATCTTGGGTGTGAGGATTTTAAAAAAACGAAAACAAAACAATTTTTCTAATCATAACGAGGAGTGAAAGTTTGAATTTGAGACCCCTAGGTCCATTGATGTGGCATGCACGTGTGCTATACAGCAAGCCAGACTAACCTAAAAACTAAAGAGACCTATATTGAAAGTTATTGTTGAGAGTGTCAAAGAACGATGGTGATGTGTCAAATAGGAGAACAAACAGGGAATAAAACTCGTGGAAAACATGATTAGATAGAGACATTGGACATCAATAGGGTAACAGTAAAAGTTCATGAGGAAGTAAAAACAAGCTTCCATATATTCCATTAAATATAACAAAAAAAAATCCTCCTGGATTGTGATTTATAACCACCAACAGACAAACATACCCCCCCCCCCAAAAAAAAGACAGAAAACTAGATATAAGAAATATGGGACTGTCCTCGAATGACTGCCTACTAATTGTAGAAAATAGAAAAGCACAAAAGTGAAAAATTCTCTGAAAAAATGCATCATAAGAGATTTTAAAAAACTAAACTTCAAAATCGAAATCAACGCCGAAGTTAAAATTCTACATTTTTTACATCACTTTTAAATAAAATAAAAACACCCATGAACCACATAGAAAAGAAATTGTTTGAATAAAATTACTGAATATTACGAAAACAAATTCTTAGAAGAGATCCCCAAATCTATAGATGCTAAACTTATATAAAATTTTTCAAATGGATCAATATTCAAAAATATTAAGAATTAATATTATAAAGCCCAAAAGAAAAGCGATTTTACCAAAACTAGCTTTAAATATGATGGCAAAGTTAAATCCAATAGAAAAAGCATAACAAAAAATAAAAATTACGGTAAAAAAAATTTCTGGTATACATCGCGATTCAACCAATAAGTAAAGATAATTAGGGATAAGCATTCAGCCGATCAATAGAAAAACACCCCCTACCCGAGTAGCCTATGAAGTGAAATAATCAACAAAATCAAAGTGAAAATAAGTCATAGTTGTACGAAAAATTCTAATAAACTTATCACAAACATGCCAATAGAGTAATGAGAATCTACTAACAAAGAAAGCATAGATAATCACGATTACAAAAACAGATGCCCTTTGAAAAACAAATGCCTCAAATTAAATATCGTATACAAAGCCGAAATATCGAGCAAAGAGGAACAACTCCGAAGTGGAATATTGTACAGAAATATGGAAAATGTCATTGAACAGAAAAAATTGGAATGAACAAGCATAACTTAATAACCCCCATATAGATATGCTAAAAATAACCACCATGGATTTTTCATTCACATAACCACCTCAAAGAGCAATCTAATTATCATAATCATCTTAGACACGATGAAATAGACTAAATCCAATATAAACAAATTAAAAACAAAGGTTATTCAAAAGGGAACTCTAACATTTGAAAACATATTAAAGTGAAAATGAAATACTCTCAGGAAGGAAACATACCACAAAAGTACTGATAGACAAACCACATACCCTCTTGGTTTGTACTTCATGAATGACAACAGACATAAATCATCATTAAATAAAACAAAAAAATACAGTAGGCAATGGTTAACCACTGATCAAGAGAATATATAGATAGAAAAATAGAAACATCCAATCACGTAGAAAAATAGACTCCCCTGTGAAATGTCCCAAATAAGAATGAACCAAATCATTTCCCTGAAGAAGCTTAAAACAGGCAGAAACATAAACGTGTATGTGTAGAAAATCCTTGCTCCATTACGCACATACACATACATACATATATATATAATTAGGAATCTTCAACCGAAAATTACAACATGGGGTTCTTGAGTTTTCAAGCTGATCTGGATGGCTAAGTATATACTATACTGGTCCATTAGTTTGTGTTCAACCAGGCTCGGGCTTACTCTTTCACCACCCGACATAAGGTGAAAGAAGTTTTCTTTTTTTTTCCCTTTATCCTTTTCGATTGATCACCAATAGCTTGGCCTGCTGCCAAAAGATATTGGTCACGTGTAATTGACCACGTATTGAGATTGAGTGACTAATCAAACACACACACACACACACATACACACACACACATATATATATATATATATATATATATATATATATAGCGCCGTTCTGTTTTGATGTTCGTTCTGAAAGCTATTTTTGGTATATTTGATTGTTTTCTTCGTCTGCCATTAGCACCACTTGTACTTATCTTAAAGTTTTATATTTTGGGATTTTCTGACTCTATTCAGACATTCACAGGTTTCCTAATTTGCACACTCAGTGTCTGTTGAGTAGGTTAGCGTTACACTTGATATTTTTGTGGCCTTTCTTCCCGGGTTTCTTTTTTCTTGTCGGTAAGTGCCTCAAGGCAGTCCATTATTATCACATTAAGAGAGGGTTCTTCTTGCTTTTTGATCTTTTTTGTTGAAGGTCTTTTTTAGCAATCACAGGCAACTGAAAGAAGGGAAAGAATAAACAGTATGAGTTCAAAGGAGAGTCAAACGTGAAGGAAGTAGAAGAAAAGAAGAAAAGAAGTCACAAATTGGAGAAAGGAAGAAAAGAGAAGGGATTGACGTCAGAGGAAAATGGAGGAAAATGAAGGAAAATCAGTAAAAAAAAAACAAGTAAAAAAATCAATGACAAAGAAAATGGAGAGTAAAGGAAAAGAATCTTTTTTTTTCTTTATTGGAAGAAAGAATTGAACAAAGTAAATGAATAAGGGAAATTGGAAGGAAAAAGAAGGAAATCAACGAAAATTAAACGAGAGGAAGAAAATGAAAAATGGGGAAACAAAAAAATAGAAAACTAAGTGAACGAAAAGAGAGAAAAACATTGGAAAAAGCTTACAATGTCCGAGAAGGAGAAAATAAATGAGACTTAAAGAAGTGAAAAGAGGGAAAGAGATCAGAAGCAGCAATTGAAAGAAAAAAGATAATATAAACCAGCAAAAGACTTCATATCAAAGAATGGAAAAAGGACATTACTCCTTTGTTCCTTACATGCTTTCAATCAAAGTTTTCGAGATGAAAAATGAGAAACAAAGGATCAGAAAAAGAATGAATTGAAGGAAAATCATGATAGAATACAAATTTATATATAAATCAAAGGACAGGAGAGGGAAATAAAGTGCAAAAACTTATGTAGAAGAAGGAAAAAAAATCAACTCTAGCAGAAAATAAGCAAAGTAAAAAGTCGTCTGCAAATCTTAACAGAAAAAAAACACATTCATCTACATAATGAGCATTGTGACTGTTCCTGTTGGTTTTTCCTCTTTGCATCAGTGGACCGCTCAACTTGGAGGGAATACTGTTGCTGATAAAAAATATCACCAACCCACTATTTAAAACAGTGAAATATTTCACTTGGGAATCCAGTTGATTATTCTCCTTCAGGAATAACCTCATATAAATTCAAATGTATCCGTAGATTTGTTGTTTTTGTTTTGTTTTTTTTTTGTTTTTTTCACGTCGAAAAATAGTATGAAAATAGATGATGCGATTAAAGTATTTGCAGAAAGCCGAAAAGAATGCAACAACAGGTTATCAAGACACAAACAATGAAAAGAAATATTTTAGAAGTTGAAGTATGAGAAGAGTTTGATAGAGCGAAGGAAATAGAGGGATGAAGAGAGAGAGAGAAAGAGGGCGAATTGATAATTCAAAAAGAACGAAAGCTGGGCCAGAGATGAATGAAGTGAGGAGTCTAAACACTACAGCACAGAATGTGTGAATGAAAAACGAGTGAAAAAAAAACTGAAACGATAATGGTTGTGAAGTATGAATCAAAGAGTAAGGATGAACGGAGGTGATAAAAAGAAAAAAATCAAACAAAAACAAAATGAATGAAGAAGAATGAAAGAGCGACCAACGGAAGAGAAAGAAATAGAAGCAAAAAGGAAGATATGAGAAAAAATTACCAAAGGAAAATAGAAGGAAAAGGGAATTAAAAGAACAAAAACGAATGAAAAGAGAAAGACAGAATTCAAAATTAGAGAAAAAAAAAGGGTCAAAGAAAGGAAAACATAAGACCGAATAAGAGAGGATAAAAAGAATTCTAATTAACGAAAGAAAAAGTTTAAGAAAATAAACCGTAAAGAACCCGATGAGAAAAGAGGAGAGCAATTGAATTGGAACGAAATAAGAAAGGAAAGACGAAGTAAAAAAAATAAATAAATAAATAACGAGAAGAGAGGAAGATAAATGCATTGAAAGAAAACTCAAGTGATTAACGCTGAAGAAAATGGAAGCAAGCCATTAAGAAAACCCCTAGGGACTTAAAGGCAAATATTTTGATTTTATTCTTCAAATCCAATTTTAATTTAAATGCATCAACCATTTTCGCCTGGAAATTATTTGCAATCGACACGAAATAAAGTTACATAGAGTTTTTTTTATTCTTTCAAAAGTCAAAAAAAAGAAGAAATAGTGCATTCTTAACCTTGTTCCACAGTTACCATAACTTTAGGCCAAAATTTTCTCCTTCCGAATAAAGCAACAATCAACAGAATTGTACGTGTGGTTTCTCTCCAGCTTGTTTGATGCCTTCATAGCATAGATTGCTTAATCTGGGGTCAGAGAAGAGGGTGGAAAACAAAGAAAATCGATTTATTTCTGATGTCTACAAATTTAATAAGGAAAAAGCAACGGTAGCTTCAATATGAAATATTTTTATAAGTTATAATTTGATACAGACTTTCAATTGAATCTGATAAATGGTAACATTTTGTTATTTCAAATTGTGATATGAGGGAAATTTTTCTTTTTTGAAAAATGCAATTTTTTAGCAACAGGCGCAAGGAAGATTTAGAAATATCAAAGGGATCCAAACTTTGGAAAAACTGTTGCACCAGCTTGAGTGATATGGATCCTGTATACACGGATGTTCAAGAGGAAAAATAAGTCTCCCAATGCCTAAACAAGTTAACTTTTAAATACATATCCGTGAATTCAACAATCTATTAATACAATCTCTGATCTACAGCTGTTGAAAGATTGTTTTATATTTACATTTAAAACTGATGAAGACCAAGTGAGTTCAGATATAGAAGGAAACGAAAAAGCAAATTATTTAGAGAATGTCAAGAATCAGGTTAGACATCACATGGAAAGATCACAAAACGAATACAATTATTTAGGAGGGAAAAGAGAAGTCCAAAATATCATAGAATCCATTAAAAATCAAAATGGTAATGGGCTGGTTATGTTGCAAGAATGGCAGACAATCGATAGACATTACAACTCACAACGTAGATCCCCAGAGATCACATGCAAAACCAAAAACAGTAGAATAAAAGATGGCAAGACGAGCTAGACAAGTTCAGAAAACATTAGCTCCATAACGCCCATGATAGAGAGGTGTGGCACGATGGACGATAAAATACTGACGATTATGATGATGATAAATAAGCGTTCAGTATTCTTGACATGCGCAGTGATTATCCTGAAATGTCCAATGACCATCTTTATTTAGAGCAGTTATGATACGTCACAATCGTAGCTGTTTTTCTGAGTAAGAATTTCTATGATATAATAATGTAAATAGCAAATAGCGGAGTTATCATTTTTTTCTTTCTTTATATGTGTGTTTAATATCATGTCATATCAAAAAAAATGTTTTCTGCTAAGCTGAATGGAATCAATCTAATCATGTGTTACTCGTAAGAGAAATAATGGAAATACTTCAATTCAGAATCTCAGACAACTTCAACTACTCGAACTAGAAGTAGAGGGAGTTATTCAACAATGTGAAATAATGGACAAACTTTAATTCAGAATCTCAGACAACTTGAAACAATATAATAAACGTTTGATAAAAATAATGGTGATCTGGTATGACACCGGTTGAAGGACGGCCATTTTGAAATAAGTGAAGAGTCTTGATTTACCAATGATTGGTTTTTAAAATAGCAAAAATTGCCAAGATCTCATCTCAAAAGGAACTGTGCAACTAAAAGTGTTATATATACATACATCTAAAAGCTCCCAAAAGTATACTTATACAACTATGTGATCATATGTTATCAAAATAATGAGAAAGCAATTAATTTTGTTTGTTTAAGGTTAGTTCAAAGATCAGGTTTTGTCACTGAAAGAATAACTCACACCTTTATATATTTCGAATTTACCAGAAAATGGCAGGTGGCCGAATGGCTTATCGAATGCAAAACATCAACAATCACATTGATAAATATTTCTATTTGAATGTATTTAGAAAAAAAAACTGTTCTATGTCTATATCAAGAACAACGTTATTCTAAGAACAGAGCCATTTCTTGTTAAGAATAGCTAATTTTAGCCTGTCAAAATGGCAGATTCAACATAGCTTACCTCCAAATAGCGTCAAATAAAAATTGTCGAAATTACATGAGTGGCTGCGTATGATAAGTGCCCTGAAAACTCTTATCAAAACGTTGATATTTTCGTTATTTTTTTAGGTATGATGAGCATTTTTTTTTATTTGGAGCTTCCAGTACTCTATGAATTAATACTGAGTGGAAGAGAATATATATTATTTATTTTTAATGTAATATAATGAAAGGTAGATGGAGAGATGTTTTGACGATATTTTGATGAGGAGAGCATTCTGCTGTATAACATAATTATAAAGTTTGGTTATATAATCTGACACGATTGATTATTTACGACAAGGTGGGAAATTCATTTAACGGGTTTTGCCTTTTGGTTTCTTCAGACATGTTGATGTAACACAAAATGAAATTTTCAATAATTGCATTCATTGTTTGTCTTGCATCAAACTGTTATAGTCATGTTAGATGCTAATGATTTGCATTTGCTCCGTCATCTCCAGTCTTTATTGTAGCAGTTATAATTTCCTGCACGAATCCTTTTATCAAAATAGTTTCGTTGTATTAGAAGCTACGTCTTTCCAAAATCAATGAAATACTTCAATTAATGATAATATTATCCCTGAATATGGATATGCACTTTACGAGGATTATGATCATGTTTATTTCATTAATTTTGGTTCACTGTGTTCTTCATAGGCTTATAGTATTTGTTAGTGCACTATCCTTTTTGGAAAACCCTGTAACTACAAAATAGTGAACCAAAAAAACAGATTACAATTAGATCTGAGTCAGAAATTCAAATCAATGTTCAATGCAGCGTAAGCGAAGAAATTGAGCGTGTATTAAGTACAATAATAAGTCATAATTACCATTAGTCCTCCGTTGGAAATACACCTTGACCATGATTTACCACACCTCCCTATCGTGGGTGCCACGGAGCCTATATTTTTTCTGAATCTATCCAGTTCCTCTTCCCTTCTAATATTCTGTCAGCTTACGTTTTGTATTCAATCTCTGGGGATCCATGTTTTGAGTCGTGATGTCAATTGGTCGTCTGCCATTCTTACAATATAACTAGTCCATTGCCACTTAAGTTCCCTAATGGTTTCTACGATGTCTCGAACTGTTTTAACCCTGATATATTGTGCTGTCTTTTAATCTCTCCAAGTGAAGTTGAGCATGATTTTTTCATGAACATATTGAATGGTTCTCATTACTAGGGTTGATATTTTAGTTAGGTTCCTTATTTCAGCCCCATAGGTAATATTTAGGAGGATACATTGGTTGTATACTCTTTTTGTAGGGGTGATAATGGGATTTTTTATTCCTTAAAGGTCGTTTGCTTCCCCAGAAGCTTTTTATCCTAAAGTGATTTTTCACTTGATTTCTCCTTTTTTTGAAGGATCTCATGGAGATTCTTTGTCCTAGGTAGATCCAGTAGTCCACTTTCTCCAATTTTGCGGTATCCATTTTGATTGTTGTTTGTTTATTTCCGACGTGTTTGTTGTACATGACCTTTGTTTTGCTGAAGTTCAGATGAAGACCAACTTTCTTGCTTTCTTTAGTCAGTTCATCTGGCGTTACAGGTACTGAACTCGAATGACACATGTAAAAGAAAAATTATTAGAAAATAAATGAATCCATTATTTTACAAGATGTTTGAATAATTTTATTCACACTTTCCATTAATGTTTCTTTTTTTTTTTTTAAATCAGTGCTTAATGCGTAATCAATTCCAAATTATCTCATTAACAGGAAATTAGAGAATTCTGAAAATTAGACTCTGTAGTTGGAACAAGTATTCATTCGGACATTCGATCATCTTTTATGACCAGCTCTCTTAATCTGCATGGACATATTCATCTATATTTGTATTACGTGTATGGATATCTATGTTTACAGCAAAATGTACGTCACAAGTCAAAAAAGGGAAAGGAGGTTTTTTTCACCACTAGACCGTCAAGTGGAAATAGCTTTCCTGCCTTCGAAATAATCTTTAAAAATTAATTTTGTTCACCTGTACTCTAACACTGTTACCTCTTATGAGAGGAACATATATATATTATTCATATTAAGTGCATAATGGAATATAAAAATATATTATATCAATAATCAACTTTAAAATAAAACTCCCATCAGCATATATATATAGATAACAACCTTATTATATGAAGATAAAAATCTTCTATTAAATGTTAATGTCAAAAGTAAAGCCTGTCACTTCTGTAATTGGTTTTTAAATATTCATGATTGAAAGAGAAACCAAGACGGACTCAACCGTGACAATCTCTCAATACTGTGAGTAAACAAACAATATAAGCAACATAATCCCCCACATCGCATGTAAAGATGATATAGTTGCTGTAGATATGCAGAAAAAAACACCTGTACGCAGAGACAAGAAGTCTTTACTTTCCGAAAGATTGCTTTATGTCAGACAAAAAGAACTAACATGGTACAGGTTTTAGTCGTTAACCAAAATGCCACGAGGTGAAGAAACAATTGCTGTTAATTTTGTAGGAATATTTTGAGCGTTCTGAATCTCCAAAAATAATCTCTCATCTGTGTTCCTGCCTTAACTTTGTAGATCGAGATTTGTCGTCCTCTTTGACTGATGAAGAAAGCATAAAATATGGTACAATGCTTGACCTCATCCAGTTTCTATTATGCAGCTCTTTGTAGGCATTAGGAAGGGATGTGTTCGTATTTGTGTAGGTGAAAGTCGTTTGGTTCGAAATACGAAGAGATTATGAGACGAGGGGTCAGAGGGTGTTTGCATCTGTATCTATGAGTGCTGGGCTTGTCTTAGATAAGAAAAGACAGTGGAGGAGGAGTAATGATGAAAATGGTCAGTTCTCAGGAATAATTTTCCGACTTTTGGTTATGTATGTGTATAATGTATATCGAATTGGAAGTATTATATTATTATAGTAACATGTAAAACAAACTCCCTCAAAATCCATCATCCCATTCTTCAAACGAAATAATCCAATCTCTTCCCCCCAGGACTTTATTGGGTCACTTGTTTTATATATAGAGATGATTGAATATGTCGCTTGAATTTTTTGCTTTTTTCTCTCCTATTTACTACAAGGCTGCCATTTAGTGATGATTTATTGAAAACAATATTCTATGCAAATCAGGTATTGACTGGTAATTGACGGATCGGGAGTTAAAACTGGATTGAATCCGGATCACTTGACTATTCCTCAGTCTACATTGACCCGCTGAATAGCATTGCCCCTAAGATTTAAGGATTATTCGTCCTAGCCCAACTTAGCAGTGCAAGGAGGAGAAATGCTTTATTCTATTGACAAATTCAAAAACGATATATGGCTGTAGCCAGTATAAAGGAATCACCGTTGCCAACACATGTATAAGAACAGATTTTTTTTTTTAATATCTAAAACTATCTTTAAAAAAGAAACAGATATATTATCTAATTTTCTTTTTCTAATCCCAGCTCTGGAAAAATGTTTTTCGATGGTGCTTAATGGTGTACCCACTCACATTTTCAAGGTTGTGGTCCCCAAATGTGACCAAGAGTGCTTGGACACATACACACACACACACACACACACACACATACAAGCCTACTTGACTGGTTGGTCCGGTTAGCCATTTGTGGGGCTTAGGTGATTCAATATTGTTCACTCATGTGGATACATAATCATCCAAATACACAATCGATAAATTCGTTTTGATCTTTCAAAGTAAACCCATGGGGATTTCTTGCGTATTGAGCAGAATTAGGCTACATCCTATTCATCCCGCTTTTATACTTTCTGTAGCAACCGGTAAATGGCTGGCAACTGCTTGGCACGTGTTTTCCAATCGTTGGTTCCCTCTCCTTAGTTTAGGCAGTTGAAAAATCTTGAGGGGAGCAGTATGTTAGAATGATCCCTTGCTCTTATCATTTTGGGGTTGAGCGACGTTACTTCGCGTGCTGGCTGCCTCTACATCTATTTCACACATTACAAACAACGAAGAGTCAGCCGGAAAAGAGGAACTTGTGAACTGTGGAGCCTGGGCAAGAAATGTTGATATTGTAGCACACAAATTCGCTTGTCTCCAATCAGATTATTTTTTGACATGACTGGAATATCTAGAAAATAGCTGTTCTTGTGTTAAAGTTAACATTATCGGTTTTCAGCAGTTGTCCATACATCTGCATTGCATTCCTGTTTCTTCCGAAGGTGTACCACACTGTTTTAATTGACCCTAAAACTGACAACTGCGCACGTGAAAGGACTATGCTGAACATCACATTGGGAAATCCAAAGACAACACAGCATATTAGGGAAATCATAAAATAAATCAGAAAACCCAAAAGGCAATGTACTGGCCATGGTGCAAGAATGGGAAACGATTACTGGGCATCACGACTAACAACGTGGATCCCCAAAATATAGGATGGCCTGACGGCACGATGGGCAGTAAGAGATAATTGAATAATGATTATGGAGAAGCACCAAAACCAGGCCTGCTAGGCAAATCATTAGAAACCGTTGCCTGACAATGTCCTTTGCAAAACAGTATTTTGTGTAACGTTTGGTCAAAAAAATATGGGGTAAATGTTTGATCAATGATTATATTTGTTGGACAAGATCTAAATTCAAAAGAAGATAAGCTGTTAAAAACAAATTAAGGTACCAGTTGAGCATAAAATTACATTGTAAACTGGATTCCCCTTCTGAAAACCCTTTTTGGTGTTGGGAAAGGGGATTTTTCGAAAAAATGAACGATCATTTTAACTTGGGTAAATGATTGAATTTACAGCCCTCTAGCCCCATTGGTGCTGTATGTATGCTCGGCAGCTACATGAATATCCAGTCAGCCACACTTAAAAACTGGAGAAATCTATGGTGACAGTTTCTGTCAACGAAAACTTCTCAGGAAACATAAAAAGATCAGATGAGAGGAAAAACTTTTTTCATCTCTGCTAACGGACTTGGAAGAGATATACATATTCACCTGTGTCTGTCTTTGGAGTGATTTGATTTTGGCATGGGTTTAGGAATTTTTCTCCCCTTGCATCGGGCATATATATCTACATCAGACGATATCTCAAAAGTTTTCAATGAATTTCAATGACCTTTTGGTGGAATTTCGGGCAATGGGCTCTGGAAGAATTCACTACATGTCGGGTCGAACCCCAGAAATAGGACAGATACCCACCCTGCATCACAATTATTTGTGAACTAATTTTCATTTAGCTCTGAGTGACAGTTTGGTTGCCAGAGATATGTGCTCTCTGATGGCTTTGAAATATTTCCTTTTTTTTTTTTTAATTAATGCCAGTTTGTTGATTCAATGTTACTATTTCATCATCATCATCATCATCATTGTCCTCATCAGTGTTTTAATGTCTGTCGTTGAACATAGACCTTCCTAAGGATTCGCCACACTCCTCGATCGTGGGTGTCGCAGAGCCAGTACTTTCTAAATTTGTCTGGCTCGTCTTTCTATCTTGTATTCTACCGACCTCAGTTGCACATGTGATCTCTGCAGATCCATGTCATGAGTCACAAAGTCCATCGGTTGTCAGCCATTCTTGCTACGTGGTCTGTCCATTACCATATGGGATTTTTCATGGATTCTACGATGTCCCTGACTCCTGTCTTCTCCCAGATGTATTGTGCTGTTTTGTTGTCTCTCCATATAATTTTTTCATGTTCATGCTACATGGTTCTCAATATGTGAGTCTGTCTCTTGGTTAGCAGGGTAAATAAGAGGTAACTTACCATCAAAGTCAATCATTGAACAACTACGTCAAAATTTGAAGTTATTTTTTATCATTCAATCGGCGAGTCAAAACTTCTCAGTGACATCCCTGGCATTTTCCTGTGGAAAACATGTAAAATAGATTTTTCAATATCAAAATCTTGATTCTGGAGATTCTAGATGTTAACAATAAACCAATCAGAACAAGGCCCAAAGAAGTCCTTTCATTTTTTTTTTTTTTTTCGAGAAATATATTTTCTCGATGGGGGCTATTGGTGTACTAAGGCCAGTCTTCAAGTCTATAGACAAAACGATATAGCCAATAGGGAAACAAACAAACGTATAAGCACAGAAAAATATAAAAGAAAATAGAATCCTTCGACATATTTGATGGCTACTGTTGTTCAGTAAACGAAAAGTTTCTCTGGAAGCATGAAAATATCCGATGAAAGAAAAGTTCTAAACTCTGAAAGCCTTTTTGACTATGTAACTAATGAGAAAAGAAACAAAATGGTTACTCGACCGTCAAAACAAAGCAAGATATCAGCCATCTTGTGTGTTAATGGTCCAAGCAACTAAAGTGTGTATTCGTTTCCACCCACAAAAACTTTAGAATATTTTTTCTCGGATGAACACTCTCGTCATAATTGGATTATGCTTGTGCTTCTTTTTTTCTGCTATCTATTTCCTGTGAATAGACGAAGGGCTTTGGAAAAACCAATCTCTGCCGTGACTGTAACATTGTTAGCGAATTCCGCACCGGATCTCCTGTCATTATATGTCACTGTTGTCTGTGTCTGGCGGATAAAGAGATGACGACATCAGGTTTCTTTTTAATGGATTTTTTTCACTCCAGCTTCCATGCTCTGCTAATGGCGCGAAAATGTCTTTCTTTTCTTCGCCTTCCTTCCATATCCGTCAATTTATATTTTCTATTAGCTTTTGTCTTTGTTCGGATTCCATTTTTTTTTTCATTTATTTTTCATTTTTTTCATTTATTTTTCATTTATTTTATTTTCCTTTTGATCATTTTCGAGCTTTTATTTTCTGTTCTTTTCTCCCTTTTACTTTCTTTTTTTATTCAAAATTTCATCTTTTTTCTCCTTTTGTCTTTTTTTAGTATTTCGCTTTTTTTTTCTCTCTCTGTTTTTCCTCCCTCTCCCTTTATCTCTCTAATTATCATCCTCTCTTTATGTGTATCTCACTTTTTGTCTCTCTCTTTCTCTGTCAATGTCTTTCTTTGTGTATCTCACTGTTCCTTTCTCTGTCCATGTATATATATATATATATATATATATATATATATATATATATATATGCGTATCTTATTTCTTCTTGCTGTTACTCTTATGTCTCTTACTCCATATATATGTATGTTTCTTTCTCTTTATCTCTCACACACATATGTATATCACACTCTCACTTCATATATATATATATATATATATATATATATATATATATATATATACATCACTTTTTCTTTATGCATATATATTTATTTCATATACATATATATATATATATATATATATGAAATATATATATATATCAATCTCTCTGTTAATATATGGTGGTGAAATTGGAAAGTACCCGGACGTTGGATATTCGTATCGCTGATCGAATTTAGCGCAGATTCTATGCACTTGCGTCTCTTAGAGACGTGCTTGTGTTCCATCATTTCTGCTTTTTGGAGGACCAAAGCCTTCAAGTGATCATCCGGTATTATGGACTTCCGGTGTTCGTAAATTGGCGCATGGCTATAGATAAGGTTGCAATTTTGACAAGTCACCTTATAGATGCCTGCTTCGGGGGGTAGTGTGCCTTTACATTTATTATGATTGTGATAGTGATGGATATCTATTCCATACATACTTCTTCCAGATTTTTGCTCATTTACGTGGTGGGTATTATGATGCATCTTTCTTTTTCCTTTTGGATCGGCCCGATTGAAGGATTTCCCAAAAAAGAGGGGACCCCCATTGGTAACTCAAACTTTTGTTTGTAAATAGTTTGATTAGACTAACAGATAAATTGGTTTGTTATCAGTATACATTATCAAATAATCTTGTTGGTTGGTATGGCTAGTTAGACGTTAGATTTCTTTATCTATTTATTATTCTTTTTTTTTCTTCGGTTGGTGAGATTTCTCAACAGGCATATTTGTATATAGTGGGGTGATGTCTAGGTTGGCCATAACATTATCACTCATTAGTATACCTGTGATTTTGTCTATTGAGACTCCCAAATTTTTGAGTTGCAAGAAGCTAGCTGTTCCCGGTATTGGGGTTGAAAACTTTACTACGGTTGTTGCTACTTTGTGGCAGGCGCTACATATTCCTGGTATGGTGGCTCTTGTAGGGATATTTGGCCGATGCGTCTTTGGTAGAACGTATAGTTTTGGGTAATCTAGGATGGTATTCTCTAAGCGGTTGTTGTTCTGGTTTTTCTTAGGGATTTATTTATCTTGTTAGTTTCTTTTTGGACAAAATATTTATATTACCTCATATCTGTTGTAATTGATAGAAGATGTTGTGTAGTCATTGTAAGTCTTGATAACTATTATAACTATTCTCTGCTCCTCTGTTTGGGGGTGTGCTGTGTTTTCTGTGGTTGTTTGCTTGTATTTGTTTTGTTTTTTTTGTTTTTTAGGGTTGTACCCAGATTAACAATACCAAAACGAAATCCTTGCCTACTGGAAACACTCAGGTCACTCCTATTTCCCTCCCCAAAACAATCTCATCTACTGAAAAGGACATTGAACTTACATTGAACAGAAAGATAATTCTCTTTCAAAACGGAGTGATAGAGGGGGACACTTTTTATTTACACATATCATCCAATTTCTCTACCCCCAAAATCATCCAGGCAGTCCTGTGATTTGCACCATATCTCTCATAACATTATTTGCTGTTCAAGCTCTATCAAAAACTTAGGTCCCCGGCTAAAACATACGTCAGCTATTATGCTTTTTGATGAAGATTTAAGGTTTACAAAGTACTTTCAAGTTTTTTTCCCTCTATCCATATTGTCAACTTTGTTACAGCATCCTCTTGGATCTACATCCTTTCTCTCTCTATCTCTCATCACACACACACATACACACACACGCATATATATATATATATATATATATATATATATATATATATATATATATATATATATATACACACATTTTGGACTTTCTCGATATGTCCGATATTTGAACAAACGAGGCGTTTGTCTCCCTAGTCCCTTACCTTACAACAGACATTAGGATATATATCTTCTCCAACCGATATCCTAGAATCCTTTTGCTTCTTCTTCCTCAGAAAATAGCAGTGCACGTACTTACTGCATCTTTTCCTCGGCATTTTTTAGCTCATCTTACATTAAACGCCCACAAAAAGCAATCAGAATTTTCATTTTCGAAGCTTCTTCGTTCACTGCTGGCTTCAAATAGAATTCTTATGCGTTCCTGATCGACATGGTTTAAACTTTTGACCCGTCTGTTATAGCTACCGTTGGAGTTATGAGTCATCCTGAACAAGGAATGTATTGGTCCAGGGAGATTTCTTCCTCGAAATTAGCCTCAGACAAGTCATTTTCCAGTCACGTTCTAAATAGATATGGAGGAACGATTCATAAAAATGATAGATTTTAGGCAAGCCTTGTATGGTGATGTATCAGTCTCAGTATGATTTGACATTATTTTTTCACCCAGGGAAAGGAAAGGTGTTCAAAGAACTAGACCGAGGGCAGAGTTTGTTAAAGCGAACACTTATCTTGGGGGCAGAGACACCAAAAAAAGAAAATATCGATCCTATAGCTATCAAAATCGATATGTCGCAGACTGAAATAACCCAGATGCATTGGCGTTTTTAACGATCTCTTTCGAAATATTTCAAGTCTGAATTGAGAACAACTTGTACAGCGTCTGGAGTGAACACTATCATTTCGACACTGCAAATAAGCAATACCTATTTTTGTAAAAGAGAGGTCGGATCAAAACTGCAAAATAGAATTGGACGCCGACTATAAAAAAATAAAATCTCCAGAACAATCAAAATAAACCAAGTAATATTTTTCAACCAATAAAAATAATGTGAACACGACTCCAAATAATTGTTTATGGAGCCTCTCAAAGACATTCAAATTAGAATTCTGTATTCAGTCGGCATTTGGACGCCACAGTGAGTCTATGATAATAACAACAATCTATCAGTTTCTGAGAGCAGCATGAATTTTTGTCAAGACCAGCTTCAAATCGGTTTACAGCAATTGTAATGAATTGAGTGACCTGAAGACTGAGTGCTTAGAGATATACAGCATTCCTAACAGAGAAAGAAAGCTGTTATCGAAATATAACTGGGGATACCGTTAGTAAATATACGATATAGAGAGTAGACAATGAAAGAGAAGTATCATTCCTTTATAAATGACGCTAGGTCATATTATTCCTTCTTTTCAAATCTATTTTCGAGATGAAAAATAGAAAGTACAATGGACAAACAGACGGAGCTGGTAAAACAGTTTTTATAACTAATGTATACACTTCATACATATATATTCATACCCTTTTCAGTTCCAGTGGAATATGATGCATTTTGAGCGATATCATTCGTTTTAATCTTGACACAATGATTATTCATTCTTGTTTCGGACGTTTAAATGTGATTAACATGAATACTTTGTTGGAAACAATTTATTTTACTAGAGAAACTAGAGTTGACAAATATCAACAAATGCTGCCAAAAATTGTATAAACAATGTCGTAAGTTTTGAACAGTCCATTCTTTTTCTTGTTTTATTCAAAACACAATACAATATGTTATGTTCAAACATTTTGCTCCTTCATGAATTTTAAATGATGCATCCATTATGTTTATCGACGAAAACTTTTTCAATTTCATAGGACAAACAATTATTTCCTATTCATGTAAAAGCATTCAAACTTTGGTGAATTTTGGTCGTGTAAACTTCAATGGTAAATCTATATTTACACACATATACTCGTCCTCCATAATTGCCGATTGTATCTGAAAAAGAAAACAATTAAGGTACATCCTAGTTGCAGACTTCAAATTCTGATCGAAATTTTGATGGCCATTTCCCATCAGTGTTCGTCTAGAACACCTCTACAACTTTCAATGAGGCTGCATCCTATTTTATCAATATTTATCCAACGTTCCTTCACAGCTCTTACAATTGTTCGATTGGCTCTCTTTGATAAGCTTCGATATTGAAAATCCAAGCGTTCGTTGATGGACTGCTCTGGAAGGAAGGGAGTTTTCTCAGGACTAAAAAAAAGATTTCAATATCTGCAATCGATGGGTATAACAGCCGGGCGTGATTGAAGAAAGGAAAAGGGGTTTGGAAGAAGAAAAAGAAAACAGGAGGGGAAAAAAGGACAAGAGAATAATTTGAATTAGAAATATGGCACTGAGGTAAAGAAATGTGAGAGATCGGTTGGTGAGAAAAAATTGGATTGAAAAGACAAGGAAAGAAGAATATTAAGGAGGAGCGGGTCAGGAAGGGAAAGACAGATATGAATGAATGAAAATGTCATGTAAGATGCTAAAGAAAAAAAAGGAAAATCAGAGATAAAAGAGTGAAATGAAGAGGGAAAAGTGTTTGTAAGAGATTGAAATAAATTTCTGATAGAAAAATAGAGGGTGAATCATTTAATTTATTACAAAACCAAACTATCCAAAAGGAAAGTATGGGAAGTGTGCAAAAAAAGATGGAAAAATATATGAAACAAAGGAAAAAAAACGGGTTTTGTTAGTTACTCCACAGAAAAAGTAACGTGATCAACCTCTTTTGGCACTGTGCCGTTTTAGGGGTGATCAATTAAAAAAGATTGTAAAGAAAAGGATGATGAATGGATGAGTTACTTCTCTCATTTTTCGTTGGAGAGTGATCATTAAGAATCTAATAATGATGTTCCAGGGCACAGTAAGGGATCAATTTAGGATTGATTTACATTGCAAATTGAATCACCGCAGAAAGCCTTTTGGGGAGTGGCAGAACAAACAAAACAAAACGTTCTTTCCAGACATAAGGAATAAATGTTTACAATTTAAGTCCTCTAGCTCCCTCAGTACGGCCTGTACTCATAATGCATACATAGCAGGCCAGCCAGACCAACTTAATAACTGAATGTACCTACTTTTTGTAAACAGTTTCTATTAGAAATATGTTCAAAATGAAAAATATCGAGTAAAAAAGAAAACAAGAAGAAAAAAAACAAAGAGGAAAGAACGACTCAAAAATAAAGGAAACAGTGAGAAATACAGACACCGGAAGAGAAAAAAAAACGGAATATATGAGAGAGAAAAAATAATATATGAATAAAAAAGTCAACGGAAAAGAAACAATAAAAAGTGTGTTAGTATGAAAGGCATATAAGACAAGCTGAATGATCAAGTGAATAAACAAAGGATATCCTGGAATAAATAAAGAAGAAAAAAGAAGAAAAATTAAAATAATACATGTGTGTGCCACACTTATTCCGAGTTTTTCTTTGTCTATAATAAATTTTTTTAATTGATATATATTGAACAACAGTAGCCTTCCAAGGTGGTGGACGGTTCTATCTCTATTTATAAATATGTGTGCTTTAGGTCTTCAGGTTATACCGTTTTGTTTACGGACTTAATCATTGGCATCAGTGCTCCACTAGTATTAACTTTTCTGACCTTTTGGGTCCTTTTTTGCAGATGTATTAATAGTATGAAAAATCATCATCTACTTTTACTAAATTGACTATCTGCAAATGGACTCGAGCATTTTTCCCATTTTAAACATAAAAATGGTGATGGAGCTGCTGCTGTATTTTTCACCACCTGCAAAACCATTGCCACGTTTTATTTGGAGTGTTCTTCGATACGAGGCCCACCTAGTCGATTTTTAGGGAATGCTGTTTACAATTAAGTAATAAAATACTCTACAATGGACATATATTTTGTGAACATGTAAAAATCTTATTTATTCTGAGATCACTGTATGCAAATGATCTCGTAAGTTTTTCCCAAATTTAGCAAAATCTATGGAAGTTATCAAGCTATCGCTGTTTTTTTATCACCTCATGTCTGCCCAACGACGCCCGTCTTATCTTGAGTGTTTATCATTTCTATGCCTTCACCGTCGATTTGTCGAGTGTTAGGTTTACGATAAAAACCTACGCTTGAATGAACACATTTTGGGACCGTCTAAAAAAAAATACGTAAATATGATGCAAACTATGTCTGTAATGCTTTCGACAAAGTTTGTTTTTGTTTTGTTTTTTGTTTTTTTTCACGAGTGAGCGGGAAGAAGCACAAGGGGGAATTTTTTCATTTGCAATAATAAAGATGAGCACCCAAAGAATTATGCACACCAGACTAAACTAATTGCTAAAAAAAAATTTGAGAAAATAAATTGATAAATGGAAATCATGTAGCGTTTAATGATAGGTGTTTGAAAAGGTTTACTGAAATTTGCAATACATTCATTGCCCAAAGAATCTGTTTGATCCTTTGAAAAGATGGTAGTTTTCCTGTGCGTCTGTATGTATGAAACCGTTACCCAGCAAAAACGACACATTGTACGGACAGTCTTTTTAGCCCCGAATCTTCGTAATATTCTAATTTAGAGAGTAACCATTACATTATCTCTTAATAGTGGGTGGTGGGCAATCAGCTATAATGATACAATGCTGAATTGGACCTTTGGTTCAGGATTTTGTTGAACGGTGGGCAATGGGCTGGGGAAGAAGTCTTTACATTTTAGGGTGAATTCAGAAATATTTTTCTCAAGTCATTTTCTCTGCATCGTAGCTACACACAAAATATATCCGAATAGTTTCAGTGAATTTTAATGAATTTTTCGTGGACAGACTTGCGATCCGCTACAGTAAAAGTGCTGACATTTTGGCACAGATCCAGGGATTTTTCACATTCACTTTCAGGCATCGTAGCTATATATATATATATATATATAGAGAGAGAGAGAGATTTGTTAAATTTTATGGGAAAGTGGGCCAAGAGCTGATCGGTGTTCAGAGTGGTTTGAAGAATCTTCCTTGTTTACCCCTTCCACAGCATCGTTGCTATATTTACACAGTGAACTATCACCACGATGAATTCCAATAAAATTCCGTTGAAAGGTAATCAATACATTTCAAGGAGAATCCAGGAATCAGTCACAGTCCCCACTCAGCATCGTAGCTATTTATACATAGTTCAAAATCTCCAAAAAGCTCTCAATGAATTCCAATGAAATTTCATTGAATGCATTTTATGGCATATCTATGAATTTTTCAATCACTTCCTCTGCATTAACACACACACACACATATATATATATATACATATATACGATGAAATATCTCAAAAAGTATTCAATGAAATTAATATTTTGTTTATTGGTATACGTGTCCCTCAATATTATGAGGTTCATTATAGCGTGATTGTGACACCTGATATAGCACGGTTATACCAAGGAAATGACTCGAACTTAATGGCTGGCGAGTGACTTGACTTAGAAAAAATAAAGATTCTTCACAGCTGATTCTCACTGATATCAAAATAACGCTCTGTAAACAGAACAACTGTTCGCATAGCGTTTGAAAAAACGTTAACCTCGTTTTTCATAGTCATCATTTTGGATAGAAAAGAATTATGTGACACTTGACACTGAAGTTCATTCGCGGCTTCAGATCAAATAAAGTAGCACATTTCTTGATGTTTCTATGCCAATCACTGCAAAAAAAAACTTATATTTTGATGTTGCTAAGGATGTAATTTCAAGCATGTAACAATTATATAATCATTCATAATGCTAAAAATCATCTCTCACATTTTAATGACATGATAACAGGCTTTTTTTAAATTTTTTTTTTCATATCAATTCTTAATATCAAAACATAACATAGTTTATGCTCTTTATTCAAGATGCTGAGATATTTTTATTAATGACTATTGGTTGTACCATGAATAGTGCCGTTTTGATTGATGTATGCTTTGATGTGGCATAGTTTAAACACATTCTACCAAAATACAAAATTCAGGGAACTGAGGTTATCGAGATCATGTCGCGGGAATTTTTATTCATTGTCAGGGGTTAAAATTGATAGGGAAGTTTCATTCACCGTAGGGATCGAAATATTGGAGGATTTTTTTTCACTTTTACAGGTCATAGTTTTTGGGATCCAAATCCAAAGGATCCTTTTTATCATTTTAGTGGTCAAAATCGTGATAGAAGACGTTTTGTCTCTTTTCAGACATAAAATTGAAGATTACCTTTCTTTATTCACTTTTACGCGTAAAAATACGGGTCAAAATCGATAGGTAGGTTCGCTTTCATCAATAAGGGTCAAAATCGAAGTGGATTTCTCTATGAAAAACCAAAAGTTCCAACAAAATGAGTTGATATCACTCTTTCACAGTTCCCACTTGCAATATGTGATATAAACTTGAAGATGACAGTCGCTGTAAGTCGTATTTACCCATATCTCGTGGGAGAAAAGGACTCATGCCTTCCCCGGGTGAGCATTATTGCAAAGTGAACATGAATTGTCCAAGGTAGAGCTTAAACTATTTTCACATAGACTATTGTCTATGCCATTAGCCCCACAGCCACCTCCAATAATATCTATGAAAAAAAACGGGCCTAGGTAACCTAACAATTACTGCCATTGTAACTGGAATCGGTGAATATTTGTTATATATATATATATGTGTGTGTGTGTGTGTTATATAATGCTGTATGTTATGATTACGCAAGATCCGAATACGTATGGTACAAAAAAAATGGAGTAAAAATTGTTGGCTTTGAATTCGAACCATGCAAAAAGGCAAATATTAGAGGTTCTATGCTTGCATCTTACGGACAAAAATAGCAAAATATTTGAATGTAAATGAGTGGCTTCAAAAAGGTAATTCTATGTGCAATTTTCATTCTAACATGCAGCTGAGCCCCATTCTTCATCACCATGATCATCATCTTTCGATGTATGTCGCAGAACATACACCTTCCCCAGGATTCGCTGAATCTCACTATCAAGGGCATCGCAGTGCTAATACTTTCTAAACTTGTTTAGTCGATTTCGCCATCTCATATTCTGCTGGCCTCAGTCGTGATCTCTGGGGACCCTCGTTGTATCCTGATGTCCAGTGGTTGTCTACTATTCTTGCAACATGACCGACCCATCGTAATTTAATTTTCCTAATGGATTCCATGATGTATTGGACTCCTGTTTAGGACTAATAGAATTTTCTTGTTCTTGAATGTTGAGCTTGTTCAACTGAAAGCTTACCATCCCAAATAGATTCTTGTTCGAGCCCCTGTTTTGGCAAAAAAAAGTGTTTACGACTGATTTGCATTTCACTTGAAGTAATAGCTTGCTTACTGATTATTCAAGCTGCAATACTACCACATCAAGGTGAAACTGATACTGTAGACACTCAGTTGTAATTCAAAAAAGGAAGAGAGAATCATGGACTGTCTACATTTTGCTGACGTTCAGTTCTAGGCTGAAAATCTGTGTCTGCAGTTTAGTATCCCCATTGGTTTGAACAGAATTCTCGTTTGATAATCCATGGACCACAGAAAGTAGCTACCAATAAGATTCATTAGAATTTTATTAGAATATCTTCTAGAAACTTTTGGGAACACCAATAATTTCCCGCAATCAAAATATTTTTTCATAGTTCATTGCTTTTATTTACAATGTCTGGGTCGATTGCAAAATCGAAACACGGGGGAATTTGTCTGAAAAAGCTAATTTCGAATGTTTGTTTTAAGTATGGTTTACAAAAATTAATGAAGCGTGAGTATTTCGACAACGTTGCTTGTGGATATTGCTTCCCCGATTATTCAAACATCTTTATATAATTTTCAATTCTTGTCAAATACATTTATTTTTTTTCTTTACTTCTTTCTGTTGAATTAAGGGTATACCTTCAATTTCAGAAGTTTGCTTTGCAATACTTTTACCAAAAAAGACGGATATCAGAAATAGTGCTTAGCGATTATTTCGCTGCAAGTCGTTATAGAGGAAGTGCTTACCCTTTTCCCTCCCCTCCCATACACACACATGCATAAACACCATCTCCTGTAATTCTAACGATCCAAAGCTTTAACAATTCCGCCTAACATACCATCATCATCATTATTTTATGGTCTGGAAGCATTAAAATATTTTCTTTTCCGGAAATGAAATAATACGACTAACGAAGCTTTTCTGTTTTTCAAGAACATTCGACTTTCGGATAGCGGGTAAAACCTTTTAGGTTGAAACATATTTTTATCATGTTACCGTTCGTAGTCTCTGGGCCAGTTTAAGGCTCATTCCAATTGCTCAGAGATACATTGCTAATACAGCTGCAAATCATGGGTCTTCGCTGGATAGCTCATGTGAGCTCACGTCTGACTTTTTCACATTGGTCGGTTGCATGATAGCGGGAGGTTTGTTCCAGATCGACTTCCAGCTGATATCTATGATATCTCGTGATTATGCATGAGGTCACGTGACATGATAGCAATATGTTCCCGACTTCACAAAATTTCTAGCGAGTTGTTTCTCTGGAGTCCTGTTTGTGGGGTTTTGTAACTTCGTTGACAGAATTGTCACTTTTCTATTACTAGCGACAATGGTCTGGAAAAATGGACGATTCCATATGTTTGATAAAGCCAGGCATTCAAATGTTTCAATCAACGTCCTTATCACTTAGAGAATTGTCGCTAAAAAATCTTCCTATGCTTAATTCCCCTACTCAGTCATTTGCCTTCCTAAGTTTGCTTGTGTTTTCATTTTGTTTTTACTATTTACTTCTCTTTACTTGAGAACGTGAATCAAAGCTGTCAACATAGGTTTTATTCAGTGTTTTTAAGCTGGTCTGGCTGGCTATATATGTATCACGCACTAATCTAGATAGAGGGTTAAAAATTCAAACAATCAACCCTTATTTTTTTTCTTTAAAAGCGTATTTTGATTTTCTTATTCCGCTCAGAGTAGGTTCTATAGGGTGGTGGGGTGCATTCAATTTAAGTTTATGCTGAATGGATCATTTATTGTATGTTTGCCTGTTTTCTTAATGAATACAACTCTTTCTAACGATTACTGCCCCCCGAAAGGTACAGAAGTTTATTAAATGATCACTCCTTCTCCAATTTTTGAATTGGTCACCCTCAACACGATATACAGCCAAAATACATTGGTTGCATAACGGTTTCTATTGAGTGACTAACTAGACCTGTCTTCCCTTTGTTTGCTGCTTTCTTTCTCTCTCAGTGCAATCTACTTATTCATTTGGATTAGGAAATTGGGTATTTTCCAACGGTCACCATCGATCGGCATTTCAGCCCAGATAAAAACCCAAGGACTTCAAATGCTGAATTTGAAAGCAGAATACAGACAAACAGGCACCTTGATAATCAGATAAATGGCGCAACACGATTTTTATAACCATATTATTCCCTCCATTTGATTTTGTGAAGTACTTTTTTTCTACTTTGAATTTTCAGATCCTCCCAATTTTCTGTTTGTTTCTCTTTTATTTCTGTAAGATTTTCTTTTTCTTCCTTTCTTTTCCATCATTTTTCTGTCTTCCAGATTTTCAGACTCCGAATTTTAAATTTTTCAAAGTTTTCTTGTTTGCATTCATTATTACGCTGTAATCCATGGTGCCAGGAGCTAAATTTATTTGACAAATACTTAAAAGCTTTCATTCAATTTTATAATGACACATATATTGTATCGTTGGAAAATGTTTATTTATTCTTCAAGTAATGTTTTCATTCGATCGCTATCAACCCAATGTACCCGACTGAGGAAGATCGTATGGTAACAAATCTTCAGCACAGAACCCTTCAAACAACTTTTGACACTGTCGTTCATTAACAATATCCACTCAATAATAAGCGTTAATCTTTGTAGTGTTTTTCTTTTTCTCAGGATAAAAAGATCATAATATGCCAGAAAAGTTGCTTTTTCCGCCTTTTCTTCAAATTAGGATTTTAAAAAATACGCCAATATTGATATTTTGTATTAATGCAAGCTACTCTGATACAATCAAAAGCGTCTTTTTGAATGAATTGGTTGAAACTGGACGTTCTTAATCCCATCTAACAACAAGTCAAAAACGATAATTTTGTTTTACTTGATGAGTGCAATCCAAATTGCATTTGCATAGTTCGTCTTCCCTTTATCGCCAAGTATACTTGCAATTCAACTGGAAAGGTCTTTCAAGTCCTTGTTAATGATACTGCTCAGAATAGGCTCTATCCTGAATCCTCTCCCACTGACTCATACTTATCGTCTTTAATTTATCATGTGACTTCCAGTGATGGTTATTGTGGTTTTGTAGCTATCTTACAAAAATTTTTAGTTCTACCAATATTTTTTCAGCTTGTTCTTTGGAAGAATCTTCAGACATGACATTCGTTGTCTTGTCTGGGAAGCTGTTTTATATTTGCACTTTTATCCCAAAATTATAGCATTTGCAACAATCGCTGATTCATCTACAAAGACATTCTGTAAATGCTGTCAGAGAATAGACTAATTAATTTTTCATCCTAATCTAACTTTGTCACGAAACCGCTCTCCAATCACGTTCAAAGATTCAGACGTTCTTTTATCTGCGGGTTGTTTAGTTAACTGCTTTTTACCGTTGAGGATTCTTATATATTGCCGTTCAGTAATATCAATGATCGATCTGAGCCAGTCAACAAGCCGAACCAGTTCGATACTAATAGTTTGGAAAATGTTGCATTCTTTTTTTTCGTCTGATTTCTTTTGGTCTAAACTACTTTCACTTCCAATTTCGCCTCACAACCCCAAACACCAAACAGAACGCGTCTAAGTTAGTAGCAAAACATGAGAGAATGGAAAAATAGGGTTATAATGTCTCAATTAATTCTCCGGTCTTTGTTCTTGACTCAGGTTACCGAGATTTCTTTTATGAGAAAGGGAATTCGAGGCTATAACTCAGTGTGAAATTCCTTTTTGCGAAAGCTGTAAAGTCAAAGAAATCTAACGGTAGACATGTCTCCTTTAATAACTTATGTGGCCTTCGCACTTCTTGCAATAATGTGGCGTTCGATGTATCTTTTGAAAAGTCATGAATAAAGACCGGATGATGATGTACAATCTGGCTCTTACTCAATAATGGCCTATTTTACCATAAAAACATTTCTAACCAAAGACCCCAAGCAACGTAGGCTTTGAAGTGTGTCTGTGAAAATCTGTATTTTACATTGATTCATTTTGTGCATCTTTTAGTGAGATGTGTCCTGAGGCAGATTTATTCAAAGCATTGGTTCCCACCCATTACTGGGTCACAAGGTTCTGCAGACTAAGTCACATGTTCACAATAAATAAATGAATGAACAAAGGCAATGTGAACATAAGGTACCAGCAACACAGACAGATGCCTAGGTGCAACTGTTATATGTTTGAGAGTTAAGACTCTCTAAATACAGATCGGAAGAATTTTAGAAATTAAAGAGTCGAGATAGGGAAATACCCTATGTGATATCAGATTTTTCAGGAATATCTGAATGTCAAATACTTTCTGTGATGAAATTAGAAGTAGTTGAAAAAAAAAGAATTCGAGCCGCTTTCTTTACTTGGCTATTGTACCAAACTTTCTGTTCCTAGATATTTGCTTTTTCCCGTGAAAACTAGAGAAAGATAAACAGGTCTGGCTTGTCAGACAATGGAAACTGTCATGGCAGCACATCTTTTCGCAGCATGCTTTTCTGGAGGTGATGTAGAGATTTGAAAAAAAGGGTGATCAATGAATAAAATATTTCTCTCGCCATTCGTTTAAGCAGTCATCAGTAAAAAAAAAAACAACAAAAAACAAAAAAACAGCCTGAATTTTCAAGAAAGAATAAAAAGAAAAAAACCAGTGAGCACAAAGTAAGGGATCAATTAAGCAGAAACTTACTTACTTACTTACTTACTTACAGTCTTTACGTGTGATACACGCATAGACAGCCAGTTAGACCAACTTAGAATTTAAAGAAACTTATGTTGCCAGCTTTGGTTGACGGTTTCTAATAATATCATGAAGGGATCAAATGTTCAGCTTGCCTGGGGAGCGAATGACCTCTGCTTTGGCCTCAATATAGAATGAAAGATATTGGAGACAATGGAATAATTAAGATTTGAAATATTAATCTCACCATATCGTGAGCTTCTATGTTGATAGAATTACGTCATAGATATTTCTGTGACTTCATGTCTAATCATCACACATTAAAACCGATTATGATGAGATTCTAGAAAACCTAAAAGTCAGGATACTTAAATAGCTTTTGATTCCTTAGTTCCAAACTATGCATAAATATCGTCGTCGTTTTGGAGGGGTATATTTTAGTGGATTTAATAATCTTCTAATTACCTCTGTCATCAATTATTCATTAGTTAAATTTGAGATACTAACAGTAACAGATCTGATTGGTCACTGCACAGAAACCGTGACGTGAGTGTTGTATTTTAGCGTAATGGTCTGTTTGGGGTAATCAATTCAAAATTTGGAAGAATGGTGTGATCAATGAACGAGTTACGCCGATCACTTTTGTCCGGCAGGGATCGCTACAAAAAGTCTGAATTTTCAACAAAAAAGGGTTGAATGCTACCGGACACACACTAGGGGGTCAATTTAGCGAAAACTTACATTGCAAAACCTACTTAGGGGATATTTTCAAAACGTTTTTCTTGAATGTTTAAACAGCTCACTTTGTGTAGCCTCCACGTGCCATGAATAGGTAGACAAGTAGACCTACTCAGAAACTGAGGAAACTTACGTTGATATTTTTGTTAGATAGTTCCAAACGATACTCTTTACATGGTTTAAAAATGACAGTAGAAATGTGCATGTTTGTGCCAGGGAAGCAACTGATCGTTATGTGTTAGTGGGCCGTAAGGTAGATACATAGAACTAAACATGAAATGTGGGAAAAACACAATTGTAAGCCATCAAAAAAGCTCTAGGAAGCTTGTATGGTTGTCAAGCGTTTTTCTTTCATTTTTTACCCCCTGACTGGAGGGAAATGTTGCTTCAATTTTGACCTTTCGGAAGGGGAAAGTTTTGTTTGATTCTAATTGAATTTAGACCCCTTAAAGCACACACACACACACACACATACATATATATATATATATATATATATAATATATAATCATTACCCTTCTATCATATATGTGCAGTCTATAAGATTTCATAAATGTACTAATTGTTTGTTTTTTTTTTCGTTTCCCAAGAATGCTCGATTTTTGGATAGCAGGGAAAGCATGTTTGATGGCTGAGGTAGTTGTGTATATCTCATTTGCAAAGATGTTGTACTAACTTAAATGCTGACCATCAGTTTGTCCTGAAGTCAAGCGTTTTTCTGAAATTGATATTCCATGCATTCCGATGAAGAAATAATCTTACATGCATCGCAATACTGAATGCATTTGCAATGAATTTACATTCCATATATATATATCAACTCCTTCTCCATTATTTTGAGGTCACTGGAACCATCCAATCTTATAGTAAAATGATACTCATCGTATTTCCATTGTAAATTATTGCAATACATTTACACATCAAATTTAATTGCCATAATTCTACCTTCGATCCTGGCCATTGGCAAGCCTTTTTTTTTTCTGATCTTGAATGTACAATATATAGACTGAGCGATGGGCTTTGGGAAAAACATTTTTGAAAAAACAAATTTGTAATCATAAAATTTTGATTGCCACCGCCAGAACTATTCAGTTTGTTGGCGTAGAAATAATGACCGAAGCTTAACAAAGGAGTTGTTTAGTATGTAGCGTTGTGAGGTATTGCTTGAACGATCAATCTTGGTTAATTAATTCTGGTTGAACGTCGTTTGCCGTTATTCAGTCAGGGAAGATCAAGCGATAGCTGTTACATTTGTTCTCGGATGATCCCACGTTGTCGCATACGTAGATTGAAACCTGAATTCTAAAGAAAGGTTGTCTGGGGTTAGTGACCTGTTCTTGCTGATTCTATTTCTCGCAATGACCCACTTAGTTCAGGGCGTGAGTAGAGATGGACAATTCTAACGTGAGCATAACCAACGGTAGGTCTATTATCGCCTCATCTAAGAGATAGACATGGGCGGTCAAAAAGACACTTGACCTGTTATCTTCGTGGTCAAGAACCCAATTAGCGCCTCCTGTGTCGACCATACTTTTTTTTTCCTTTTCCTGTTATCGGGCGTTATGAAAAATGGTGTCATTTTTTTCCTAAGAAATGAAGTACGTATAAGAAGTTTTGTGACCAACTATCCAATTATATCCGTTTTTAAATGAAATAGAAAATTGTCTCCCCTTCTTTCCAATGCCGGTGCAATGCGTGTGATTATTTTTTTATTTTTTTCTACGTTTTCCCAGAGTAAGAGTGACCATTCGACACGCCCTCCCAATAGCACTGGACTGCTGGCTGACTTATCAGAGATGCATCGGAACCCATAGTTTTATATTGCATATCTTGCAGGAGAAAAAAAGTTAAGTCTTTCAGTTCTAAGAGAATTTTAATGAACTTGGGCGTCGTATACGATCCCACAAAGAGTTTTAGTTGCCATTCTATGGAATTGCAGAGTTTTTTGTATTCTACTGCAGAGTGTGCACGAATAAGGCAGAGGGTGAAATGTTGCCTTTGCTGCTACAATGTAAAAGAGCCAAGAGTTGAATATTGCTTGTCGCCAACACTTTCATTGAAAATGTAGACAAAATCCATGAATTATTGACAACCGTTCAGACTTCCCTGAAAATATTGCTTCATTTAAACAGCTAATAGTTTGGGTATACATTAGTTGTTATAAATGAATTAAACAGGTTTTGATACTGGCAACGGTTAAGAGTTACATATGTGTATATCGAATCTGACTTTATTGAATCTTTTTTTCTTCACTCGGGGGCATATTCTGATCAACATCTGAACGAATCGAGAGTAACGTCGTCACCACCAGGAAAGTAGTAGCATGTGAGATCTTTAAGAGATTTGGCCCTTGAGTTTACAATAGGCAACACTCAGACATTTCCTTCCCGATTTCTAGCGACCCAAACGACGATGCTGTCACGCCATTTAGAATAGGTACTCGAATAAATGATAAATAATTCAGCTGGCCATTGCATGAGGTTCTACTAATTTTCACGCTAAAATCTGGCATTGTAAAGCATTTAGTCGTGCTTTAATTACGCTATTCATGTGATGGCATTCAGGTCTTCCATAATATGATGGGAGGGAGGAAGAAAGGACGGGAGTGAAATAGAAGGTGGATAGGAAAGGAGAAGAGGAGTGAGATAAAGGAAGAGAAGGGATGGGATGAAGTGGAGGGAGAGGAGGGATGAAGTGTGAAATTGGGGGGAAAGGGAAAGGGGAGTGAAACAAAGGGAGGGAGGAGAATGGATGTTGGAAAGAGGCATGAAGAGAAATCGGAAATGAGAGAAATGACGGAACACGATCACTCAAAAATCAGGGAAAGCAAAGGTGAAAAAGGGGAGGAAGAGAAAAATGTTAATGGGGGTAGGTAGGGTGTAAGAAAGCTCGCAAAAGGAAAATCAGATGAAGGGGAAAAAGATATATATACCTAAGACTAGGTTGATTTGGGTGTCTCCTTCCCCTAACCAGTAAATATTGCTCTGTCTTGTATCAATAATATATTGAGCACTTATTGATTTAATAGTAATCCATCTACGCTACTTTTTGCAGAAATTGTCTCAAATTGAAGTAGATTTATTGATATATATATATATATATATATATATATATATATATATATATATATACATATATGTATTGAGAGAGAGAGAGACGGAAGAAAAGTACGGTCGGACAAACTTGCTGGTTTGATATCAAGAAACGATGGGAAACGAAATCAAGAGGAGGGTGGGTTGGAAACTTGTAAAACAAGTTGCTAAACATTGTACTTTTTGATATAGAGATAGAGTAAAAAAAGATGAAAGAGAGGATGCAATAGAACATATGTCTACATTCTTCATACAGCTTGATAGTTCATTTGCATTTTTATAAATAAAATGCTTACAGATTTATATTCTTTGTATTATAATTCTTCAAATATTACCGTTTTCCAGTGTGAGAAACCGACAGATTTTCAGGCATTACCCAGAAAGGAATACTTTCAAAATTACTTTGTCAGATGCATCATGGACTCGATGCATTTAAAGGGTAACATCCTGATCCCTTGGAATCAGATGTTTTATGGATGCTGAACTGCGGTTTTGCAAATCATCATTTTTGGTTATCTTCATAAGCATATCGACGTGGCAAAGTTGATCCTGGACACGTGACAGTCAAGAGCGTTTGCATTTATAGAAGTTGCTGTAAAATTGCTTTAGTACCAGAATTACTATAATCTGTTTCAGCGATAGTTTCAATCGATTTGAAAACGAATTATACGAACCTGCTCAAAACAAATGGAGACCCAGAAATAATTAGGGACCAAATTGTCGGACATGCCCTGGAATTCTACAAAATTCAATAAAAAGAAGAACACTAAAAAATGAATTGGACACACAAGTCGAGAGTAATCAGCTCGGGGATTTTTTTCAGAAGTTACCTGGCTGGGAGTGGAGTAAGCAGCCAACAAAGCAAAGAGAAGAAAGGCCCCTGGACCAAATAAGATCATCATCGACCCACTCAAAAAGTAAGAAAACTCATCAAAGCATTCTAAACAACTATCCTAACAATGTGGTGTCCCAGGAAATTGGAACACTGCAATCATAATGCTGTTAAGCAAAAATAGAAACCTGAAAGACCTCCACAACTACAGACCTAGAAGCTCACTCGAGTGCATCTACAAATTCCTCCCCAAAATGATAACCAACGAAATCAGAGTATTGCTTGATAAAAACGCAGTAGTTTTCACGTTAAGGTACATAAAGACTCGATGTCTTTTCAACTAAGAAAAGGAATAAGACAAGGTGATACTGGCTCACCCAAACTTATCATAGTTTGCATCAAAACGATATTCCAAAGTTTAGGAAACAAACCATTTGGAATCGGTGGAGAATACTGAAATAACCTTAGATGACAACGGATCCCCATGAAGTCATCGATAGAAGATTAAATCAAGCGAAGAATCAGACTTGGTTGGCAAGTCTTCGGTAGAGAAAGCTCGACGTTCACGAACAAGAAAATCTCGTTGGTCTTAAAAAGAAGTGTATGCAACCAATGATTCCTCCCGAGAATCACCTATGAAGCTGAAACCGAGAACCTAACCAAGCGACTGACCCTCAAACTGAGAATCATGCACAACATCCCATGGAAAGATTATAAGATAGCACAATATATTAGAGAAAAGACAACAGTCTTAGATATCAGAGAAACCATTGGAAAACTCAAATGGCAAGGGCTGGTTATGTTGCGAGAATGTCAGACAACTGTTGGGCATCAAAACTCACCGCATGAATCTCCGCAATTACCAATACGAAGTAAGTCGGTGTGTCGAGCTAGACTAATTCAGAAACTATCGACTCCATACTGCTCATAATAGAATTAAAGCAAATCTTTGATAAGGTCTATGTATAATGACAGACTCTAAAAGGCTGATGATGAATGTAACCCTTTAAAGATACGATATGGGATGTTGAAAATGTCTTAGCTTTTTAAATTACAATCATATTCATTCGTCACAAAGAATAACACGGCTTTATATGACGTAAAAATGAAAAATATATTTCTCTCCCTTCGCCAGCCTTTCTCTTCCTTACAGAGTATTTTTATTATTATGAAAATAATCAACTTCTTTTTTTTGCTTCTATCTTTATCGCTATTTGTATTTGCATATCTTTGTGATGGTATCAATACATAGTGACGAATTTTTATAAAGATATTCATCCGAACTTTTATTTTTAAAACATTGTTTCCGTTGTAGTTTTTTTTTATTTCATCGAATCTTTCAATTTCTAATTCACTTTGTAATCTTTGCTAACAATAGCAGTTGTTATTTTCCGTCCTCTTTTAGTATCAGTTCTGGTTTTTGTTACGTCCATATTTAAAATAATGCGAGTCACTCTTTTCTGCTTCATAAAGCAATTTATATTTCATACGGGGCATTATATTAAAATCCAGCTCTGTCCCTAACAACCATGTTATTTCAGTAGAGGTTTTGCGTCTGGCTCGTTTTGCGTTCGAACGCACCCCGTACCCTAACCTTGCCACTTCTCCTTTCTGGTCTGTTTGCCCCGAACCCCCAGCTCCCAAACACTTTTCCCGTCTTTAATGCTTCAGTGAACTGTGCCAGGAAACTTCTTTTCTCAGAGTCCAATAAGCAAACAAAGGACTGTGTCGTCTCAGTGTCTGGATTACAATGTTCTTCCCATTATTAAACCGACTACCATGGATATTTTTTCCTTCACTAATACTTAAAAACAGCACTACTATTAGCAAACGACATGATTTATTTTATAAAATTGCTGCATCTGCAAAATCCAAAGATGATCTAGAAGTCTACACGCCGATCTAAGACGCATATATATATATATATATATATATATATATATATATATATATATAACCGCCATCTCTAGGAATCTTTAGTTTTGTCACCCTTATCTTTAAACGTAGTGTGTTTCTGACGCTGATGCAAGAGCTAAAGGTATCTACATCCTCAGTATATCCAGCGGTGAATATCATTCACATAAATCAAACATTATACAGTGAGAATTTCAGATCAAATTTCAGCTAAGTGCCAAACTACCTTTTGATTTACACATTCATTTGTGTATATTCTTATACTCTCTCCGAAATGTTTGGGAAGGTCTATGTCTAACGGTGGCCGCTAAAAGATGAGTAATAAGAGAGTAAAGTGAGTTTTCTAGTGTAGCATAGTTTAGAAGATTCATTTATATACTGCCTTAAATCACAGATCTTAAACATTATAACTGCATAAGGTGGTAAAGAGCAATAGTTGTCCGTTGCAAGATAAAAGCTATGACTCACAAATAGCATAGAGTGGCAGAAAATCAGAGTAAAACAGATATTCTTATAGATTTAGCCATAGAACAGAAATCCCTCAGTCAATGGGTTAATAAGCCTAACTTCATACAACACGGAGCAGAAAGGAAAAAAAAAGATTGTTCTGCACGAAAATTTCAAATGTTGATGGACTTCCTCTGTCTATCGTAGTCCAAACTATTATCTGGATTCGAACATCGATCACTGGAACCCATGAGAAATTTGCAACCATCTCAGCCACCAAGCAGAAGCATTTAATGGGGGTGTGGTGAGAGAACTTATGACACTTGCAGAAGGTATGAGAGACTATCTTGCTAAAAATTGGTATCGGTTCTTTCTTGCTAAAACTCAGACTCGTATGACAACAACAAAATAGCTTAGCACTCAGTGAGGAGTCTGACTTGCTCAAGAACAGTAGGAGTCCTAGATATTTACTTAGATTCTCATAGTCTTGGCCTTGGTGCTCTCAATGAATATCAGACTCGCCATTCTCAATAGCAAGCTCTCCAAGATATTTTCAAAACATTCTTTAGTCTGACACAGGGCGTTTGCAATTAAGCATTTGCTAAAGATCGAAATCACTCAACTAACAATGGTTGTCAAAACCAGTTTAATGAATATTTTCTGTGGTTAATGTCTGGAGATATTTACAAAGCTTAGCACGGCACAGGATTTCAAAAATGCACTCAATAAGACAAATCTCACTTTTAAGGTCCAACATTACGACCATTGTCCTATGGCAGACGCCTGCTAGTGATATATTTATATTCAGTCAAGTCTGGCATAAAGCTTTGGTATTTGGGAGCCCAGTGTGGATTGAACAGACTGTACGCTTGATATTACATAAACATCTATATTTCAATAGACAATTTTGAACTGATCTTAACATAAAGAACGTATCTTGTATAGTCCGTGTGTGTGTATGTGCTGGACGCTCTGAGTTTGGGTGAAAAAATTGATGACAATTTGATTATGAGGGTAATTCATTTACCCTCGGTTGATATCTATCTATTAGAATTAATTTAATAACATTTTTCCCGTTGGTGGTGTTAAGATCAAACATTCTTTCAAAATAGCAATCAGTTTCCAATTGATGAATCTTTTAAATCAATACACATCACTGACTCAACCAAAACAACCAGAATTGAGATAGTCAATACATTCGGTTTAATGGGTTATTTAATCGTCCATTAGAAACCGTCAACCATTACTGTCAACATAGGTTTCTTCAGTTTTCAAGTTGATCTTGCTGGCTGGCTGGCTGGCTGGCTATGTATGTATAACGCGTACAGACTGCACTAATGAAGCAAGAAGGCTAATTATTCAAATATTTGCTCCTTACGTCTAAAAGAGGATTTTGTTTTTTATTTTTTTAAAACCCCCTCTCTCTAAATGAGTTTTTAATGGGAGGTTCAGTTTGCAATGCAAGTTCATGCTAAATTGATCCCGTAGTTTCTAAAACTTCATACGTTTCTTAGTGATCGCTTCCCAACAAAATGAGAGAAGTAATATTAACTGATCACCCCTTTCATAATGTTCTGATTGAAAACCCGGACACAGCATGCTATTAAAAGAGGTTGGCCAAGTGATAGTTTCTATTGGATGACTAACCAAACCTATAATGAAAAATCGAATAAGCTTTTCCATTACTCGTTCAGAGCGAAAGACATTGACTAAAATGTTTGCTAATTTACTTGGAGCACCCCCGCAAAAAAACAGTTGGGGCCATAGTTCCCCCAACTTGTATGCGTATGTATGTGTACATACGTTTTACAACGAGCAAATAAAAGGAATTAATGTGTGTTGAAAAAATGTTGAATTCTGGAGATAACTTGCTAAGTGTTTATCGACAAAATATTGATTGAGTTACAATTCAGACGTGCGCACATACCTCTCTATAAGAACAAATTGTTCAAAAAGATTATGGAGTACACTATCTGCTCGATATTAGGGGAGGCATTAATTTGGGCTTAACATGCAGAGGAAAGTTTCAAAGCCTAGTACACGGGAAGGAAGCGATTTGCCAATTTAGAGCTTTCCGTGTTTCAGCTGTGTAAAAAAAAAAAAAAAAAAAAAAAAGGTGCTTTCGTAAATTCATTTTGCAGCATTGTAAGAAAGGTCCAAATTATTTGCGTTTCGGCAGTGCGAAAAAATGCTAAATTTGGGCTATTTTTTGGTGTGTTTTTGGCCATTCTTTGCAGGGTTTTGAAATTTTTGGGTAGTTTTCACTTGATATATGCTATCAATTACAGTAAACTTGCGTATCAACAATAGGAAGATCAAGACTTCTAAAAAAATAATTTCCAATTAAAAGTTTTTTTTTCACTAAGATGATAAAATATTCCTATCCCCAGTCATGGATTTCAAATCCAGGGTTTTATCCGGGAGTTTCATTGGTTTCCTTCAGCTGTTTGTTATATCCAGAAGTCTTCTATTTTTCTGCAATTTCTGCCCCCTAACGTGCTAAGCGACTCTGATTCGTTTATCGAGTGAATGTTGATGAAATATAAAACCTTTTTTGTATCCTGTGTAGAATTAGCACCCCAGATTTAATCCCACTGAAAAGTTCAAACTTTGAGATTATATCAGATGACGTCACGCAGTGCACAAAAAGTCTTGAGAAAAAGTAAACAAATTTGTTGTTATTTTCTCATTCTCATAATCCCCAATGTATTCACGCTTGGCTCACGAAAGTATACATGAAATTAAAGAAAAATAAACGAAAATTTCATATGTAGTATACTGAGAGAAAAATGACTAAAACATGAAAAATATCCAGTTCTGAATATTGGAGAAAGAGAGACAAATCGAAACCGTTCGATACCCGTAATCCCTTTTGAGAGAAGTCTGGCATGTCTGAGGATGAATGCACAAGAGTTGTCATGTACAGATGTCGTTGTGATGTATTCTTAAGAGACAGGAAGGATTGGCAAAAAATATGCAGTAAACTTTTTGTGAACAAACTGTATACAACTGGAGATATAACAGGTTTTATATTTTGTTTACCCAACTCACACAGCAGTTATGCATAAATCTAACGCACGATAACAATGGCTTGCTCTTTTATACCGTGAGGCAAGAATTCAAACTGAAACATATCGCTGTTTATATAGTTCCCATAAATATATTTTATATTGAATTTTTATTTAATCTTTCTTCTCTCTGTTGCCATACCTTTTATCGAGATAACGTCGATATTTCATGAGGTTTATGCGTTTTATCCACAAATATGACGACGGCTTATTTTTTATAAAAGTGTGGCATCAACAACATATCATGCTTTCAGTGTTCCAAGAAAAAGTGTGCTACAAAGGTAAATACCTTGTCGATTTTTTCTTTTTGAAATTATCGATCTATCAAAGGAAGCCAATCGTTGTATTATTTGCTACAGTTTTTCTCCTCAGTAAAACGGAAAAAGAGTTTTCGTTTTGATGAATGTGGTCAACACGACACTGCAGGCTGACTTAAGAGGACGTACCACTTACTTCCTGATGGCAGGCTAAAAGTTAAATAAGTAAAAAAAAAAGTACGTATAATTCAATCAAAATTCTAATTAATAAACCTTTTTAACATGATAAAATATATACGCACTTTTAATTTGACCAGAGTTTATCTAACTAGAAAGAAATTGAATAGAAATGACATAAAGAATTTGTTTACTTTCCCTTAAGTCTCCTAACTTACTACGTCAAGTCATCCGGGATGACATCAAGTTTCAACTTTTCACTTGAATCAAATATAAGGTGCTTATTTTACAAATCATCCGTGTTTCTTACTCCTTGACGAATGTTGCGTTGCTGGTAAAGAAAAAAATTCTTCCAAGTCCTGGCATTATAGTGAAAGAATGGAATAATATTTACCGTTATAGCATAGCGCTGATATGCATTAGAAAACATTACAACGTTGCAGCTCTCGTTTTTGCTGTGTGCTGAATCTTCCAGTTATTTTCCAAGTTCACTCTCAATCATTTTCTGCGCAAGAAATATTCATGTACATATACTGATAAACACGGAGATAGCAAGGTTGTATACAAATGTGTCTATCACATTCATCAAGTGGAAAATCATCATCATCCTCATCAGTCTTTTGTCGTCCGTCGTTGAACATAGACCTTCCCCAGGATTAGCCACAATTCTCAATCATGGGCGTCGCCGAGCCTTATTGTCAATATTTGGAGTTATGTAAAACAAATTCTTTCCAAGAATAAATATGGATCAAAATTGATTTTATTCATGACATCACAAGCATTTTTCCACTAGAAAACATCAAAAGAGAGTAAAAAACAATTGTGTATATATATATATATATATATATATATATATATATACGTCGAAAAGGCCAAATGAATCCAAGAAACATAAATTAGATGTATCCCTATCATTCGTCAAAGTTTGGTATGAATGTTTGCGTTCGTTCAGACCGATCTGCGGATGTTGTGCTGTCTGCTTCGATAAGATCTCTGGATCAGAATGGCTGAAAGAATTGGAACTTCTGATCCATCATCAAATGCCGTCGAGCATTGTTAGGCTGATTCCGATCACAACACATCACGCGAAACGAGCGGACACGAATCGATTGGACGGAGCTAATTATTAACCAAAGACCGAGTGATAATTCATTGGCTCGAGTTTTTGGCTGAGCATTTTCAGGCGAAGAGATTAAATATGAGCTGTCAGGCAAGTGAAGCTTGTTAACTGCCGCTCAAGTGAAAGGAGTATGTAGTTCGTATCAAAATCTTTTTTCCCCGCAAAGTTATATATTTACCATATCCAGTAAATATGGAATTTTGTACGAGGACAATGGTTTTGTCAAGATACAAATTTTTGTTCGAACGATTGGATATCCTATATGCTCACGATATTGCTATAACGACGATCAATGCTTTTGCTTTTGCAAAGTGTATAGCCAGTAATAAGAAAGGAAAACCTAATTACCAAAGCAATCTTTCATTTTCAAATGGATTGTTCAGTCGGCCGAGGTTGGAAATGGAATTAAATTGTCACAACCAAATTTGGAATGTTGATGATTCTTCTCGAAGTTACAGACGAGATACACTTTGGAGATTGTTTTTGATTTCGTCTTCTTCCAATTTTCTTGGCCTGTTTTACAAAAAAAGAAACTTCTGAAACTATTCCTAATTCACAGTATATATCTGTCTCCAAAAGTGATGGTTAACAAGCTGATCCATTGGGCTGTTGTTGCAGCTACAATTAGTCTGATTCTCTATTGATATCAATCTATTTCGCATTGTGTCCTTATTTTGGCTATGTGCCATGGTATATATATATATATATATATATATATATATATATATATATATATATATATATATATGGTCAGTGACCAATGCAAGGGAAATAAAATGATTTTTAAAGCAATTACTTAATGGCTGAAAACGACTCACTTGAGATTTCCCTGGGTTTGAGACAATAGGATGAGAAAGAGCAATCGAAATTCTCTCGAAACCAAATTAATTTCTACCATCACAGTGGAGAGCAAGTATCTTTCATAACACAAAACAAAGTTATGGAAATACCGTACCCCACAAATGGTCCATCTAACCAGCCAAATAATTTACAGTTCCTGCTCTCTTTGCTCGTGTCCCTCTGTGTATGTCTCTGTGTGTGCATATGTGTCTGGGGGATCCTGGTCACATTTTGTGTCTATAACATCAAAAATTTGTGCGAGTATCCCACTAAGCATCATCTAATTGTCTTTCTATTTTTTCCGAGAAAGTGCTATTTAGGAGTCTGCATGCACATTTTGGAACATCAATTCCCTAAAATGCCTAAATTACCGATATCTATTTCAGATAATTTACATCATATTTTAGATAATTTGTTTTAGTACACTTCTGGTACATTTGTGAGATAATTAGCATGGTTTTCCCTGAAGAAACATTTTCGAATTTCCAATCTTTGAAGAGCTGACATGAAACACCAGAACATTTCTAGTTATTCTAAGCCGAAATTTTAAAAGTTCTTGACACGAGGTCCAATCTTAAGAAAACAATTACATCGAATGTAGCATTTATATATTAAATCACTCTACGTCATTCTTTGAACGGGAAAACAACTCTCTTTGATTTGGCAGACTAAAAAATAGGACACTAAAACGAGGCTCTATCTTTTTGCATAAATCAACTGTCTCCGTCTGTTTGTCACTGTGTTCCTCCCAATAAACACTGATTCAGCAAAACCAGACTGAGAATGCATACTTACTTGACCTAAAGGAAGAAACCAGACTATTTTGATGGTCAAAAAAAAAAAAAAAAAACAAATTCCAAAGTTTCCGAAAGGGGTTCTATTCATGATGTGATTTTAGAGCGAAACTGAATTGAACCCCATGCATGTTGCATGGGAATATGAACTCCTAATTGGAAATTGATAATAACTTTATTATCTATTGGTCAATCATAGTCAAACTCGGGTTAGAATTTGCTCATTATCTTAAAATTCAAATTATATAGCCATTTTTGTTTGAGTTTCGATATGGCCTTTGCAAGAAGTCCTGCAGTATGTTGGCCACATCATGTCGAATGCACAGTTGATCAAGGGTTTGGATTTGGTGCGGTACACCCTGTCCGACGCCCATGCCAATAGGAAGGAGCCACAGGGTGTGAAACAGGGGCATCATGCAAGCCATTGATTTCTGGTGGGAAAATTAGTCTTTCATATATATATATATATATATATATATATATATTTGTATTTGAGATGAGGGTTTCCTGCAGGAACTAATTGAGAGCCGTCCGATAGAATGTTATTCAGCTAGTGTGTCATATAAAAATGTTTATAAAAAGAGACTCTATTTCTCTCATGTTGAGTACGCATTTTTTCTTTTTTTACCCTTAATCAAAAAATGTTGATGACGGGTAAGGAAAAAATAATTTTCCTCTTTTCATCTCTGAGGCGTGAAAAAACTCTTCATGTCCTAAATCACGTGTGTACCTTTTCTTTTGCCACGAAAAAAACAATTTCTTCCCCATATGAAGTGTTTATTATCACTATGACTACCTCACAGGGCAGGAGTTATATTTCAGCTGTGTGAGTTTCAACACTATGTTTTAACTTGTATCTTTATCTTTTTGATGAATTTTTTTCACAACATCTACAACTGTAAGGGGCTCCAAAATGAAATCGCTGGGAAGAAAGAAAATATTGCCTTGAAAGAGACTAGAGATTGAATCTAGTCCCAGGACTATTCCAAGGTGTCACCTAAGGCATATGAAACCTTCCAAGATCTGGCTATAGTCACTTCAAGCTGAAAGTCAAAAATTAAGTTGAAGCTGCTACCCTATCGGTGGCATGTTAATTTCCTGCGGGAACCCTATTTTCTTTGATTGATTATTCTATTTACGTTGTCTTCGGTAAAGGTGCATACACCGTGCAATAACAAGAAATTATTTGGAACGAAAGTTTCTATGATATAACGATCATTTTGTTTGATTGTATAACGTATATATATATATATATATGTACGTGTGTGTGTGCATATACATATATATATATATATATATATATATATATATATATATATGTGTGTGTATATATGTATGTGTGTGTATATATATGTGTATGTATGTATATATATATATGTGTATGTGCGTGTGTATATATATATATATATATATGCTGCAAAATCTTAGATCAAACCGAGAAACTCATTGAAAAGCGTAGAAACCTTAAACCACCATCAACCACGAGGGAAAAATGAAAGAAACCGCCCTAAGTAAAGCGATGAAAAAGAAACTGAGAGGAAACAAGAGAAGATATCCGGCAGCCATCATCGAAACCATCCTCAAAAAATGTCTGGACTTCGGAGCAATAAACAAAGCTTTCAGAAAAGGACAGAAACCAATAATCAGCATACTCAAAGCAAACAGAAACAGAGGCTTAACAACAAACAGACAGAATTTGTCGAACGCGCCCAAGACACAGGCAGCAAAACAAGGTCTAAAATTCACATGACGCTGACAATCAGTTTGAGTACATCCCAGAAGTTACCCCCCGGGAGGTAAAGTAAGTTGCCTTACAAACAAAAACAAAATACCCCCATGAGCAGGTAAGGACGTCTGCAAAAAGTTAGCTATTCTATTCAACTTATGTCTCAAACAGAGTAAAGTTCTGAAAGACTGAAACGCTGCAATCATAATGCTTCTATATGAAAAAAAGTGAACCCAAAGACCTCAAAAACTATAAACCTGTGAGCTTAGTCAATCGAATAAACCAACTTTTCACCAAAATCATCTCCAACAGGATCACTAAAACACTAAATGAAAACCTACCTCAGGAACAGATTGGATTTAGAAGTTACCCGACCATGGACCATCTCCATTCAATAAAATTTAGCTGGAAAAAAAAGCAGCTGAATACAAAATGCTACTCGCTGTAGCATTCATAGACTTCAAGGCATTGGACCCTTGAAATATTCCCATGGTCATGAAGGCAACCCCCCCCCCCTCAAGGGGTAGACACTGTATACATCAAAGTACTGCAACATATACACGATCACAGCAACTCCTTCATTAGGCTACATAAGGACTCTGAATCCTTCAAGCTCAAAAAAGTAGGGCATGGTGATACCAGCTCACCCAAACTCTTCACAGCCTGCTCTGAGATGATCTTCCAAAACCTTTAATGGGACAGTATAAAAATCGAAATACACGGCTAATGTCTGAGCAACCTCCGATTTGCAGACAACAACGTCCTTTTTGAATAGGTCCTATACAACCTCCAACTAATGCTAGATGAACAAAAGGAAGAAGCAAAAAAAGTGAGCCCATGCATGAACATCAATAAAACAAAAGTCATGTGCAACAATCACATCGATAAGAAGAACGTAACCATCAAAATCGAAGATATATATATATATATGCATGTATACGCTAGTATGTATATACGTGTATATAAGTATGTGTGTGTATATATATATATATATATATATATATATATACACATGTATATCGTTTATATATATATATGTGTGTGTGTATTCATATATGTGTGTGTGTGTGTGTGTATTCATATACACGTGTGTGTATATATATTTGTATGTATGTGTATTCATATATGTGTATGTATGTGTATTCATATACACGTGTATATATATATGTGTGTGTGTGTGTGTGTATATTCATATACACGTGTATATATATATATGTGTGTGTGTGTGTATATTCATAGATATTTTATATATATATATACACACACACACGTTTGTGTGCATATATATCTATTTGTGTATTCATGCATATATATACATATATACATATTTGTGCGTATATATGAATGTATATATATATATATGTATATATGTGTATATATATATATATATATATATATATATATATATATATATTTGTGTGTGTGTGTAATTTGAACTCATATCTCTATTTGCTCGATGATAAATAAATACTTTAACTCAGTCACAATGCAGTTTCCTGATTTGCTGTATGCTGTACTTCTGCAATGTCAATGAATGTAAAATACAAAAGAGTAGTTATCAAAATATTGTGATTTGGTTTTGCTTTAACCAAGCAGAAACAACATTAGAAATCGATTTTGATCGCTATATTTCAATCAACAGATGGAATTTCTGGAAACTTTCGGCATCTCGGCTGTGGATGGAAGACCCTATTTGTAGTCTAGAGTATTCCACTCTTCCTTGAGGGAGACGACAAATCGCTGCTGCCCATGTTCCACCGATATATATCTCGGAATTTGAATAGAGATGTCTAATAATTGACGAATTAAAGTTTCGACTTCACAATGCAAAACCAATTTAATAAAACCAACCGACAATTCTTTGCGCTGCGATACTCATCTTAGAGTTGAATAAGAATGATTATTTGCGTATAGAATAGTGCTACAGAAACAAGACCTAGTGACTCAATAGAAACTGTCATGTGATCGATGTTTTTGGCACCCTACTCCTTTACAGGATGATCAATAAAAAAAATTGCAAAAAAGATAATCGATGAAGAAATTACTTCTTTTGCTATTTATTTGGTTATGTTCAGTAGAAAAACATTTTAAAAACATCTGGAGGGAAGGAAAACCTGTCCGGAGACAAACAAACGAACTAATTTAGCATAAACTTGTGGTTAGAAAAAAAAACAGGAAAAAAGTTCTTTTCAATATAAAATGAGGATCAAATTTTTTAATTTTCAGCCCTGTAACTCCATTTGAGTAGCCTGCACGTGAGATGCATAGATAGATAGACAGCTTAACCTACTTGGAAACTAAGAAAACTTATGTTGATTATTGGAGACAGTTTTGGTCGACGCATTCTGATAATCAGGTTATCAATGATTCAAAATCACTTTAACGTTGAATACAAAGCAGGGATACAATGTAAAACAAGACAGAAAAGACACGATCATAGGCAAAAGAAAATGTCGACGGGAAAGGTATTGGATTACGGAAGGATTTTGTTCTGTTTATTCAGTAAAAAATGAATTAATTCATCTCCGACAATCTCTCCCCTGAATAGCATATCAATGTTTTGTTCCAGCATATCCAGCCATTTTTTCTGGAAAGTTTGAAATTCCAACCTCCTACACGTTTTTTCCACAACAAAGGACTCTTCCAAGTGCAATTTCTTCTAGGTACTTTTTTATTTAGAGGATTTTTCAAGGATTGAAATGAATGATAATCGAAGGGAGCATCATCTGGTCAATGCATTGAATGGATGAAAACTTCCAAAACGAACAGGTATGATTTCTGCCTGGTCTCCAGGCACTATGCTATTCAAGCCAACGGTGGCCCTACATTTGGGGGACTGACGCTTGAACTGTTATGGGGCCCACATCAAAACCAACGGCAGTAGGGCAATAGCAATTCAAGGCAGCAAAATTCATCATCATCATCATCATCATCATCAGTCTTTTAGCGTCCGTCGTTGGACATAGACCTTCCCCAGGAGTTGCCACACTTCTCTATCATGGGAGTCACGGGGCCAGTACTTCCTGAACTTGTCTAGCTCGTCTCTCCATCTAACATTTTGCCGGCCTCGGTTGCGCATATGGTCTCGAGGAATCCATGTTGTGAGTCGTGATGTCCATCGGTTGTGTGCCATTCTTGCAACATGGCCAGCCTACCGCCATTTGAGATATTTTTATGGATTCTATGATGTCTCTAACTCTTGTCTTTTCCCGGATGTACTGTGCTGTTTTGTGGTCTCTCCATGTGAGGCCCAGCATTATTCTTTCATGCGTACGTTGCATGGTGTTCAGCTTACGGGTCTGTCTCTTGGTTAAGTTCCATGTTTCAGCTCCATAAGCGACTATTGGGAGGATGCATTGGTTATACACCCTTCTCTTTAGGATTAATGGGATCTTATTATTTCTGAAGGTTGAGCTAGCTCTGCCAAAGGCTTGCCATCGTAGTGTGATTCTTCGCTTGATTTCTTCTTCTTTTGAGGGTCTCATGGAGATTCGTTGCCCTAGGTAGATGTAGTGGTCTACTTTCTCGAGTTCTGTGTCCTCGATTTCGATCTCAGTGTTCTTATCTCCAATGTGGTTGTTGCACATGATCTTTGTCTTGCTGAAGTTCATGTGTTGGCCAACTTTCTTGCTCTCTTCATTTAGTTCATGTATCATTATTTGGAGGTCGTGTAGGCTCGTAGCAAAATTAATACGGGATAATTATATTAAATTTGCGAGAGAAACAACGGAGAAACGTATTTTTACGTTTCAGAAATCAAGTAGGCTAGTCAGAGTAAGACTTGACCCAGAAACAAAGTTTACAAAACAGATTGGATACCATAATCATGACTGAAATGTTGAAAAAGGACCCGGCGTATACTTGACTCGCTTTGGCATGAGGGTGTGAGTTCGATTCTCACTGTGGGTCTGCTCTTTATTTCCTGATTGCGCTATTCAAACGTTGCCGTAGAATGACGATCCAATTCAAAGTTGCAATAAAAAAGTAAATGAAAGATAATATGGAGGTAATTCTTTTTTTTTAATTGTGGTGATTTGCTAGATTTGATTAGTGTTGCATATTAGTCTTGGCTCTGTTATAGAGCCCCGTAGGATTATTTGAGTTGATTGATAGAACCAATTGGACATGATAGAGGGACCTTCAGTGAGTAAGAATATTTTGGGTAGACATTCCAAATCAATTGCAAAAGAATTTTTCACGACATTTTTCATTATGACTGATTTTCGCTATGGTGCCTCAGTCAGAAAGAAATTAGCTATCATATTTGGTGAATATCGTTGGAAAAGGAAATTTGATGCAGTGAATTTTTAGTGATTTTAGTGATTTTTAGTGAAGCTATACCAGTAGATATACCAAGAGACATCTAGTAGATCTCCTGAGCGACTTATAAGTTCGACTCATGAACTTTGTTGAAGATATGTCAACAGACATACCAAGATATATTGAGTAGAACTACAGACTGATAGTCATTCCACAGTGTCCTCACCAGCAACAGCGTATATTTTGACCAGTCATCCTGTAATAATATTCACATAAATCCTGTTGCATATCAACACCCAATGTCGATTGTACCCTTTCAACTTGTTCAAGTCGAGAGCTGCACCCCCTTGGATCTGAACACAACGTTGGCGGGGCAACCTCTGGTAGGTATATCGCAACTAACCAACCACGGACCGACCAGCGTCGCCCTAAGCAACCGACTTCGGGGATCCCGTTAAAACTGGTGCCATTGCGAAAGATTTTAACCAACGGTGACTACAACACAAAAATGAGGGCCAACAGACTTGTGGTTATAGACCCAGAAATTGGGTTTGTTTTTCTTTAAAGCTGACTTTGAAAACGGGGGGGATAGATTGTGCTTTGAAAAAAAAAATTAGACAAGACAAAAAAAAATGAGCAAAACCTAAAAGAAGGTACCTGTATGATTAGTGTTCCTATTGTTCATTATTTTGTAGTATTGCAACTCGCCGGCAAGTGGAATTATTTTGTTTTCTGGGTGTTTTTTGTTTGTTTTGTTTTGTTTTGTTTTTTATCTTATAAATTTTGGGTTGACCAGTTCTATTGTTTTCAATTGTCCAAGTTGTTAAAGCGAAAATAGTTGGAATAAATAGTCGGTACGAAGTAGCCTGCCATTCTAGAGTCAGAGGAAGAGAAAACGTCTCTAGTAGAGGGGGCACTCAGAAATATGCTATACCTAGCGGTGGACGATGAGGCACCATCAAATTACAAGACTGGTGAGCGGCTACTCAAAAGAAAAAAAGGTTTAATAGAAATAGAACAATGATGAGTGGAAAGATGCCTCCCCCAGCCCTGCTGGCGGGATACGCCAATGAGTCACCCCAGAGAAAGTGAAAGGGGGTTAGCCCCAGTGACTTATATATAAGGAGAGAAAACTTTTGACCTGCGGATGGAGGTGACATTATTCGGCAATTTGTGGCTGAAGAAAATGTAGGGAGTGTTGTAGATCACACCAACTCGGACAAAATTGTCCCCGTGGGTATCAGAAATACAGGAAAGAGAAACAATATTGGGCGAGAGCAAGAAGTCCCATAGTGAATACAGGGAATTAAAAATATGTAGCAACCACACCCTTATCAAGTAGGGGGATGGTGTCCGGAAAAGGGAACATCTGGACTAAACAAGGAAAGAAGGGTAAATAGAATAGCTAGAGTTTTTGCGTTATCAACTCAGGAGAGGAAGCTAACATACCAAGTGGTAGTGGGAAGAACACTCATGAAAGCATTGGTTGACATAGGGGCGTCAGTAACCCTGATCAGCCTTGCACAATATGCTAAAATGAAAATCTGACTTGAAGATTGATCAAGCAGACGGGAAAGAAATGGCCTTGTCCAGAATGGTGTACCTCCTGGTAAGAGTAGGGGTTGAAGTGAATAGAATTCACAAAACATATGTAGCCCCAGACTTATTTAGCCAGATGATATTTGGAGAATATTAGTTGAGACTCAATAAGGTGTAGTAAATCTTTGATCCAGCAACATTAGTAATCGAAAGGATAGTGGTACCCCTGAGGATGGCCAAGGAGAGCCATTGTCTATCGTGGCAGACGCAGATGTAAAAACACCGCCTAGAATGGCTTGTACGGGTAAGATGACCTCTAAGAGAAAGATGGAAAGGGGTCGTATCAAGTAAGCCCGATCAGGAAGTACTACCCCCGGAAGAGGTAGTGGAAGGGACTGGAATAATACCCATGATAATTGCCAATAGGGCAGCAAAAACGGTGTGTGTGGAGAAAGGGAAAGAGGTAGGGAAGCCCCTTCCCATACGAAGTGTTCAGATGGTAGAGTATTAGAACGGAAGGTACGATTGGGAGAGGGGTCAGATAGACCCGGAAGAAATCGAAGTACCTGATAAATACAGAAGAGAAGGAGACAATATGTCAAAAGCCAGCCAAGGTGTAATAGTGGTGGCTAGGTATAATGGGGATAGATTCCACTGAACCCTAGGCGATATCCTAGCGAAGATGACAATTGACAACACAAGGAAAAATTGTCGGATGGAAGTGTTAATGGATGTTATGTTGCCACTGGCGATATGTATCTCTGATGGATTCTGGACTGTAGCCACCCAAAATGAGATCAAATTATCTCGCGTGTGTGAAGAGAACTCGACCGAGACAGTGAAAATAGTACCACCTTTATCTACAATAAAAATGCCGTTGGGATATCTGCATTAGGTGTATCAATATCTCTCTCCCATATTACCAGGTCGAATAGAAATATGAAGACGACTCATTAATAAAGTTGATTAAAGCTAGTTTCAGTAATGCGACAGCTCTGGGAGCTAATAGTAAAGGAGTTCCCAGAGGTAACTTTGAAGAAGTTACCTGAGCTGTTGAGACCTGTGAAATCGATTGATTTGGAACGATTACGGTCAGAATTGAGAGACCTAGGGATAGACAGTGAGACTTGTAATAATAAAGACTCGACCAGTAATAAGTTGGTCCACATTATAAGGCATTATAATGATTCTAGTGGTGATAGCTTCAGTGCGATAGGTACGGAGGAGATACACAGAAATAAAAAAAACTAGCAAGTGTGTACTGGCGACTTAGGAATTCGACTGAAGAACTTTGTTGAAGTTATACCAACAGACCTCATAATACTAAAATAGTTCTCTATTAAAAATATGATTGTATAACAAATGTCATATCATCAACCACAGTTGTTTTTTTGTTTTTTTTCTTTGCTGAAGTTGGTTAACATCAAATGCTCCTAATGAACAAACTTTTTGGCTGACCCAGAAGAATTGTCTTTCTCTAGCATTCAAAATGGATTCCATAAGTATTAATTGTCTAAAGTTTTAGAATGAAGAATCGTCAGAAGTTTTTTTTCCTAAGAAGTAGACAATTTATTGATCATTGCAAAACTTCAAAATTGGACAATTTTCATATCTCCAACAGATGAATAATTCATAAGCATTCATTAGAATACACCTGATCATGTCTTCTTTAAATGAGTATCGGTTTTAAACGCTTCTTTGTCGTCTTATTTACAGAGCATTTGCTTGGTGTGACACAAGGCCACCTACTGCTCACAATAAAAGTTGCGTAGATATGAATACCGGTACCTCACATAAATGAATCACTGTGGTCTGTATGTGCACGGGACCTAATTATCTAAAAAATTAATCAAAAAGTATGAAGAAATAGATCTTTTATCTAAAATATCTCCGAAGTAGCATCACAAGAGCTTGGGCATTGTTGGTCAGTCGAAAATGACCATAGCAATCACCCAAAAGGACTTGTGTAATGAAGATTCGTTTTCATAAGGTGCTTAGCGTAATGCAATTTTTCAAAATTTTAGCTCAAGAATCGCACAGGCGTGCGATGGGAAGAATCTGTAGCCCACTCTGAAGGGACGAGCGATTTGTGGGGCTGTGGTGTTATGATTTATATGAGAAAAATGTTTTGTCAGGAAAAAATAATGGTCAACACCTTTGCATCAACCTGATACATTAACTTTCAAAGTTCTATGCGATGATAAGTTCATTAAGCCGTATCTTTTGTGATTCTACAACGGAACTGAGACCCTAGACGCCCGCTTGTTGATTGAGATAACTGCGTATTTACTATCTGTAAGGAAGTACCGAAGCTCGATCACTTAGTGGCGCAATGATTGAAAGTGCTGATCGGATTTCAAACTCCGAGTGGCACTGGGACTAATTCCCTTTGGAGAGGTATGAATCCGCCCCCTCCCAATTGGTATCGTATGGTTGATTGACTCCATTTTCGGTGGTTGTCACATCTGAGTCTATTTATGTATAGCAAAACTCGACAAACCAGACAAAAAAACTTGTGATTTGTGAAGTTCTGACTTGGGCACCTGATACCGAATCCAACGTTTTATATATATATATATATATATATATATATATATATATATATATATAATCAGGAGTCTTGGGAAGGTTAAATACCAAGAACTTAAAATTGGGACTCATGAGAACAGACGGACTTTTTCATTAGAAACTGTTTGCTAAAACAGTGAACATCAACATAGGTTTCTTCAGTTTTTAAATGGGTCTCATTATCTATGTGTGCTTCACCTGTTCAGGCCGCATAAATAGAGATAGAAGTCAGAAAATGACAAAATTTAGTCCTATTAGGGTTAGAATAAAAAGTTTGTTTTTTTTTCCTGAATGTTTTCCTTCCTCGTCCACAAAAAATTGGTTTCTAGATTGGGTTTAATTTTATGATAAATTAGTCTTTTGGTCTGTGTCCAGAATTGTTCAAGCTTCCTTTTTGATGATTCAGACTTTATGTTTCAGTGATCAACACTCAACAACGGACGAGAGAAGTAATTTATTTATTGATCATCTTATTTTTTTCCCCCATTTTTTTTCCAAGTGATCATCCCTAACAAGCATGATACCTGAAGACGTCGGTAACGTGGTATTCTCCACTGAGTGACCAACCAAATTCCTTTTTTTTTTCCCTATTGTGCTGATCAGATAGACTTTTAATTCTGCCTTTCATCTCATTTGCTTACACTTATTTTAACAAATGTAAATGAAAATAAGAATTGGATCAACTTATTTACTTGGCTTCTCTATTGACATCAAAAGAAGAGTCCGTAATCTTGTTTCTCTGTACTATTAATCGAGTCTGGCTACTAATTACAACAACCACATCTCTGCTGTAATATCGGTCTTAGTCGCTAATGATACGACGGTCAGGATTTGATAGACCGTATGTGATTGCTTCGACTTCGTTGAATTGCTCGGCCGTCATGGACATGAAGCCCCGGTGCGTCTCTCTTCTTCTCCTGCAGCGACATAACGACCATCAGGGAGATTTGGGGGTACGAAATGAAGCAAAACAGAAGCTTGTCTGGCTCAAGTCCCGAAAGAAAACGTGGACGAAGAAGAGAAAAGGAAATGTATTTACTAGAATAGCTTCAAGACATCGAGCTTAGGATGTTTATCCCAATGTTGGGGGATTTCAACTTCGTCTTCAGTTGAGGACATAGTAATAGATAGACTCCACTGACACTGGTGAAATGTGCGTGTGTGTATTTGTGTGAGTGTGTTCGTGTGTGTATATGTATGTGTGTTGGTGCACGTGTGTGCATGCATGTACGAACACACACACACACAGAGAGAAATTCTTATCAAGATAGTTTTGCATATTGGCTCAAGTATCTATTTTTCCATCTTCTTACCCTCTTTCTTCGAGAAAAACGCCATATTTCTCTCTGACATCTAATTATCTCCCTAGATTGCTCATTAGCCCCTATCTAATAATCCCCTTGGATAGAGTAGATGATTCAATGTCTCATTAGTTCCCTACCGGTCACATCCCTCTATCTAAGACAGCTACCATCTCTCTGAGACATCTCGTTAGCTCCCTAACTGACATCTCAGTACCTCCCCATCCGCTTAAGACAGCTTCCCATCTCTGCGTGTGAGACATCCCCGTCTCGTCATCTGAGATCTCATCAGCCACCAATCCCTCTGAGATAGTGCTCTATCTCTCTGAGAGATTTCATTATCTCCCTAACAGAGAAATCTCATCCGTTCCCAACCCGAGACATCTCTCTGAGACAGCTCCCTATTTCCATGAGGGACCTCTGATGGTAGCTCTGAGAAATTTCATCTCACTTTCTGGGAACTTCTCCCTTATTCATACATATCCCCCTATCTGAACATCCCCCCCGCCAATCTCTGAATCCGACTTTATCAACTTTTTCTCCGTACTTATCCTTTTTGACTATACAACTTCCAATCCATCAATCGATTAGTTCATCTCGGTTTCCTCTTGAATACCAAGCAATCAATCGATATAACTCAGCTCTCTTCGTTTTTGTTTATCTCTTAGCTGATATGATCTTAAAAAGAACATTAACAATTAGTCTGATGCAGTTTTATTACAGAAGGATCTAAGTAATACGAACATAATCCCATGTGGCTTACAATCTGGTACAGAATACAGTTATCATATTATTAATACATTGTAATCTCTATTCCTCATGATAAGGTCCTTTTTTATTTCGTTCTCTTCAAGATTTTTCTTTGTTTTGTTCCATCACTGGAGTTTGAACAAGTGGGTTTATCTTCACATATAGAAAGCTGAGGAAGGATCAGACATATTCTTTTGTCAGCCTGATTACAGTTTGGATTATCATTTTTTCCTCTTTTTCTCTCCTCCAGTAATACATGCCATACGTCATTAATAAGATTAATCTAACTCAAAGTGAAGAAAACTACATGTGCGTGCGTGTATCTCTATTACTCAACAACATGCCATTGTACAAGGTTGACATACGCAAGATATCTTAGTCACAAGTCAGGGAAGTGTCATGTTTGAAGTTGTTTGGATCAGTGGAGGATAATAGATCTTTCTTTATATTTTCTAGGAATAGTTTCCATTTACTTCCACTCCTTAAAATTATCTAAATTTTGATATGTTATATCTAAATTGGCGATATTGAAGGGAAGCAACCAAGATACTTCGGAGTCATAGTTTTGTACAACGGGCAGAAAAATGCATTACATGACAATTATGGTAGGTTACACTCTCTTGTGACACCTTTTTCTGCAGAATCATGCTGAAGTGGCTTGCTTGCAGCCTTTCTCCTGTCTCATTTCTTTCTCCACACCCTGGTAAACGACCGGCCAGTCTGCATTCTTGAGCATGTAGAGAAATGGACAAACCCATCGAAATTCAATTAGCAGCTGGTTTTATTGTTGCAAGTTGTTGGTGCTAGCTACTTGGCAATTTTGAAGGGGAACAGGTCAGGAATGTGACAATTATTTTCTCCACAATGCAGGTTTGCCTATTTTCTGAGATTTCCCGTTTCACCCTCTTCTCCTAAAGGGTGGGCGAAAGGTTGGTGCATTGGTCTGATATTAATCCCTGGTTCCAGTGACAGAAAAATTTCTCCATGCCCAAATTTACACTAAATCCCAGGCTGTGTCAGGCAGTGCATGCCCTGCGGCCACAATTTCTGCCAACAATGTGCTGGATAAAATCATAGAACAACGATCAAACACTTATATAATACAGGGCATCTGGCTTTGTGACCAACCCCACATAGAATGCTCTTCCTAAAAACGAAAAACATCCACTACACCCTGACTCACTTCATCATCATTATCATCCTTTTTGCATTTGTTGTTGGACATTGACCATCCCCAAGATTTGCCAGACCTCTCTATCGTGGGAATCGCAGGGCCGGTACTTTCTGAATTTATCTAGCTCATCACGCTATCTAACTTTCTGTCAGCCACAATTTCGAAAGAGTCGTGTTGTCTGACGTTCTTGCAACAGGTCCAGTCCATTGCCATTTGATATTTCTAACTACTTTTATGATATTTTGGACTCCTGAATAAGATTCCTTTTATCTTGTCAAACTTTCTAAACGATCCTCTTGGGAACAGGCATTGTTCTTGTAATAAAGAACAAAATAGATACAATTAAATAAAATACAAAGATGAGTTTTAATTGATTACCATTCAACTACTAGAAATGTATGTGAGGCCATGATATTTTCATTAAACGAATACGTCAATAGACTTATTCAATTTGATGATTTGATTATATAATCAATTTGGTGCAATCTCACACTTAATTTAGTGAAATTTTGGTAGTAAGTTCTTTCATCATTTTTAGAAAAATCCTCTCAAAAATGCATTTGAGAGAGATATCTTATGCCTAGCGCTATATATATATATATATATATATATATATATATATATATATATATATATATATTATAACATACAGCAAGACACTAACAGCAGTAATATTTCTATTTTTTAAAATTGTTTATTTCATGCAAATATCGTATATTGTATAAATATATACTGCGAACATTGTCTGCCAAATATAAATAATGCATTTTTGTTGAACAAAATGAATAAATGTTATATAATTTCTGAGATATTTTGGTTATGAAAACTTTAACAAATTTGTTTTGCTTTTTCCAAAAAACACCATCTAAAAATATGCTACGTAATTGTATGTATCTGAATAATATATTTGAATGTCAAATCCGTATTTTCTACCGATGTTTCAAATATGCTCACTCAAAAATACCATAAAATTACCCAAAAATTAAAGAAAAAAAGACTTATTGGTCCTAATCATTAAAAGTTGTTTCTTTAAAGTAGTCAAATAGGATAAATGCAACTCTGAGAACAGGTAGCTAGAACAAAGGGATTCATAAGATGTGAGTTCCCCCTTTAACAGTGGGGTTTTTTGTGTTACCCACTCCGTAACAGTGGATTCTTCCAATCATGTAACATCAATCATTTGAAAAAAAATGGAATATTCCACTGGAACATGTTCTGTATAGTGAGATCTTAAAAAATCATTTCATGTAAAAAAAAAAAGCCGAGTGATTCAAGCTTTGGCAGACCAGAGTGGAGTTCGAACCTGAAGCAACCTGTTCGTCTTGATGGATATTTCAAAGCTAAATTAATCAGTTACTGTAGCAATTACATCATGCGGAGAAATGAACGTAAGCGTAAAAGTCGCTGGAAGCTGCATGTCAAGTGTAAATTAAAAATCAAGCATTGCCATTTTTCTTTGGGTGATCACCGAATTTTTGGATTACCATTGGATGAGTGGATTTCCACATGCATCAAGCAGATTGGTCCACGTTGTTCAATTCTACATCCCCCTATATTGACGGTACTTGTGATGGTGCGCTCCAGGACAAGGTATTTAATCTCTGCATTTCAAAGTATTTCTCGAGGCATCGGATAAAGATCCTGAAAGACATCTTTTCAAATAGTTTTGAAAAGTGGAAGACACGCTGGGATAAGTGTCCGGGGCCTTAGGGGAGTAATCGAAAAAGGGACTAAGATCCCATTACCTTAAGAAGGCTATTTCCCCGTTAAAATGGTTAGGATACTTCCTCCAACTGACATATTATATTTGATAAGTATTTTTCACATTAGTTTTTATTCCATTTTCCACTGTTAGTTATTCGGTTTATTATGTCTCAATGCCTTAACTACATAAGTATTTTCTGTCACATTGCACTGCCCTGATCTGTGACGGTCCAGGGTACGAAAGGCCTACATTGATAGGGAAACGCCTGGCTATATCGATGTTTGAGACTAATTTTTAATGCTGAGAATTTTATTACTGATAGATTATGTACATGGATATCAATTCCTCTATACGTCTAACACAAACAATCAGGAGCAAAATTGTCCAACCAGAAGTCATGCAACGTTCTAAACAAATCAAATAAGCCACTCAAAGATATGCATAAGTGTATATATATATATATATATATATATATATATATATATATATATATAATTATTGTTTCATCCACAACAGATGTATTACATCTCTTCAGTATGGCTATAGATTTTAGCCCATCCAGTACCACGAGGCAGAATTGAAACCCTCACATCGGACCCGGAGGCCGATATCCTACCTCTGGATTATGGAACTGGGTGGTCAGTAAGGCTGAATTTAAGTGATATGTTCATTGCTGGGAGATGTTCAAACATTAGGGGGACATACTCTTTTATTCGTATGATTAGAACATCATCATCTATTTATATTCTCAAGGTTCATATGATGTCATGCATTCTGGCAGAGTGCATATTTCATTTTAAAAGAACGATTCCCTCTTTGTTTTTTTTTTATAGATTTTTTTTATATACTTTCTATTATTTTGAACTTGTTAAGAAAACTGGTAGTATGACATGGAGCGGAATAAATTATATTCTCTGAGGTCTCCATCCGTCTGGAAGATACGTCATACGTGAGAGAATTTCCAGTCTTGGCTCTGTGATTATTGCTGCGTTGCAATTGCGGCACAAGGAAAAGCATTGTCATGCAACAAAATAACTGGTTTTCTTCCGTTCAATTCCTTTATTGTTCAGTACAACATTGCACAGTACCAACCTTTCCTGGGTTCCAACAAGTCAGAATTAAGATCGTCTTTTTGATAGTGTATTCTACTTGGATTAGGATGTTGAAGGTTGTCTTTGATCTTCGTTCGTTCAGAATAAATGATTATCTTGTCCGAAAATGACTTTTCCTTTTTCTCAGTGAAAAAAAAAAAAGAAAAAAAACAAGTGCCTCAATCCTGACTGATGTCTTTGCCGAAAAGTCACGTGAGACCTTTTTTTTTTCTAGTTTTGTTTTTTTTTTTTTTTCCCAAGACTTGAAAACAACGTACGACAGTTGAGTGATTACACAAGCAAAGGAGACCTGTAAGAACTCCAAAGACGTTCTGAAGAGATATCTTTATGGAATCAAAGATATTTCTGTATCATTAAGCAGAAGATGACGATAAGGATTTCCAGATCAACTTGATATACCTGTCAGTTTATGTATAGCTATATAAATATGTTTATACATGTGCATATAGATGAATGTGGACATGTGCATGTGTATCAACACACACGCACACACACACACATACTTATATATAAGAGAGGAAAATGGACGTTCACATCTATATATAGCTACAAACGTGTATGTGTGTGTCTATATATATATATATATATATATATATAATGATAAATGCGTTTTTTTTATTTGAGATTCTATTTAAAGTGACATCCCTATTTCACACGCATAGAACAGGATGTTTCAAATAGAGTATTATATGAAAATAACGCTTTTATAACTATTCTGTCGGATTATGTTTCCATATATTTATATAGATGTGTGTGTGTGTCTGTGTTTGTGGAATTTAGCAGAGAGTTGAGTAAAAACGAATCCAAAAAAGCAGATCAAAAATTGGAGAAAACAAGCGAACAATTTTAGCATTGCTCATTTATATTTCTTTTCCTTCGATGCCGGCAACAAAGCAAAAAAAAAAGTATTGTAAAAACAGAAAATACGTAAAACCTACAACATAACGACGATATTTCGTTTTGGACAACAAAAAAGTGAACGGAAAGAAAAATAGTCGATTTGTATGAAAAACAAAAACAAAAAGGATCCATATCTCTTGACAAATGGAGCCGCGTGCAATTTATGTCTATTCATGCAATTGGGTCTCCATTGCCAGCCTATTGCATGACAAGACATATCCGTAATTATATGCGGTAGGTAATTAGTTACCAACAAATGCACGTTCTGTAAAATGGCCGCCAGTCTTCATTCACTAGCATTTCTATTCGACAGGGAATTTTTTTCCCTTTGAAAAAGAGCATCAGTTGACCGAATCATTCGTTCTGTTTCCGATATGTACGGTTCCAAAGCTGGTAGTCGTCTTTCTTCTGCTTTTTGCAAACGTCCTTTTTTTTTCTTTTTTCTTTTTTTTTCTTTTCCGTTATTTTTCCCCCCTATCTGTTTGTCAATCCCCCTTTTTTCCTTTTTTGTTTCTATCATTTTCTCGTCTCGTGAATTCAGGCCATGCCTATCAACTGGATGAAGCTGAAAATTCCAGCTTTTACACTTTTGATTCAAATATAAAAAAAACTAAGACATTTCGAGAAATTCGCACGTGAAAAATAATTATTAGAAATGAATCATTTAAACTCTCTACAGAATTAAACGCCCTATGACGTAGTTCTGCTGGGGCGGGAAAGCTGAAAATAATTTTCAAACTTAGCAAAGAAACTTTGAGAAAAAAAAAACCAAAGTGGATATAATTGAACAGTTTGGAAAGGAAACGAAGGATCAAAGCCGAATGAAATAACTAATTAAATTTTAATAAAAACCCTGAGGTCTAAGATGGATGTTTCGTTGGGAGAGAAGAGGAAATCAAAGATTTTGCAGCTGTTCGATTTTTTTGATTGCATATGTATTTCTTCCTCAATCAGAAATATTCTCCGGAAACACTTTCCCTCTCTCCTTGTGTTTTCTCTAGTTCATCCTGTAATACCACTCTCTCGTTCCATTCTTCTTCTCAATATCTCTCTCTCTCTCTCTCTCTCCAGGACTGCGCAATTGCTTTCTTATTGTTCAGCCATTTTTCTTCATACATTTTTCTGCCAAAACCATTATTGTTGATTCCGTCTAAGATATTTTGTTTTCCTACCTTTTGAATATTCGATTGACTCGGGGGAAACAAAGAAAGACTCTCAGTGAACGAGCCTGGCAGCTGCAGGGTCAAATTCCTCTCATACCCCAATTCTGACCGAAGATGATTACAGCAGTATTCCTATTGTATGTATGATAAATAGAGAAAAACATTTTTTTCAATGCTCGCACGGAGAGAAGGGAAATGCTTCATCAAATAGTAACACAATAAGGTGTTTGTGACGATAAAACACATCCACAATCATGCAAATCTTCAGTTTACCCGGCTAAGACTCATTTCTTCTCCGACTTACCCGAAACAAATTGTTCTGTGTTATGTGGGATCTATATCAAAGAGGAATAATCCTGCTGGGCATTATGGTACGTCGGTAAATAAAGATTTGAATCGAGCATATGGGGAATTGAGTTAATGCTTTCTTTACATGCAAAGTAAAACAGGTGCAATCTCAGCTGTAAATCGAATCAAGTTCTGCCAATTCCGTTTATTCCTCCTCTAATTCCAATGTTTTATTCCTATTGCATGGACAAATCAACAATATTGAATGAGAGAGATGGGAGGAGGAGGGGGAGGAGATGAAAGATAGAGAGGAGGCTACATGTATCGAATTTATTCAATCTAATGCGTTGTCGCTTTTGATCGTTTGAGATGTCCTTCGAACATCCCCACTTTCATGAAACACTGATTAAGGACCGAACTCACAATAGGAGAAACAATCTTGGACAGGGGTCGAAAAATCTTTGTGGTGGCTGGCCATTTTAATAATTTTTCGGGGTCTTGCAGCTCAAACCAGATTTAAAAAATTGGAACAATACAAACTCAAAAATATGTTTTTGTTTTTAGATAGTCAGATATACAAAATTCAGCTTAGTAAAACACAAAACCACAAGTGGCTGACATCCAGTGAGAATCTGCTAACTACTCCAAGATAAAGCTCTCATATTGATGCTTTAATAACTATCCTAGTATGGCATAAGTTTACAAATGTGAGTTACCTTATAAAAATTAAACGTACTACGTTAATAATTGTCTGTAAGTACCACTCAGTATCCTCTGTTCCTCAGTGAAGCGCCATACAATATCTTCTACCTAATATGATAACTTAGTAAGATAACAAATGTGTGGTACTCCATGAGGATTTTCGTCTTATCGAAGCCGAGATGCTTACACAGAGCGTTTTTGAAATAATGCAAGTATCTGATCTTTCTCCTAATCTTCTATTTTTCCCTTTTATTTCTGGATTTTTTTCCATGGTGGTAATCATAACATAAAAAAAACTATGCCATCGCTTTATGCACCGTTGCTTCAAATAGATATATCAGATAGAGGAATAAATGTCGTAGTTTAGTTTTGTCGATATCGTTTAACGGCTGTTTCTTCTCATTCACTTCCGGTGTAATTCCATGGCGAATTCCAGAAGACAGAAAAATGGAATCTTCCTATTATTACATCTTTCATTTGTGGGGGAGTTGGAGGAAAATGACACAGATTGTCAGTTAAGTTATTTAATCGAGTGTCCCTTTCCTGTGAACAAGAGAAGGTGTTCATACGCATCCATGAGATAAAATATGAAAAAGAATAAATAAGATTCAATCGGTTGTTTTAACAGGTTTTGTTTTTTCTTCTTTTTTTCTTCTTTTTTCTTCTTTACTTGTTTTCTTTTTATTTGTATATTCATTATGTTTTCTTTTATAAACATTTTATTTTGAAGAATGGAATATTCTCGCAGGATACAAAATATTTTCCCCCTTTTAAACGACAAAGTAAGCGTCATCTTCAAGATTCCATGATTCTACATTATTTTTTGATCTTTGAAATATTTCCTATGGGTTTGTTCCCAAATTTTGGACCTCTTTTCCAATTATAGATATAGAAGTTGATATATATTTATATATATATATATATGTGTGTGTATAATTTAGAAAGCTTTGATGAACTATCAACATATCAAAAAAAAACTTATCCAATTTTTGAGTCCCTTCTTCACTTCTTTCCCAGTATGCATTCATGTAGTTTATGTAATTCTCTTCAAAGTTTTTTTTTAAATCTTTTACGCATATTTCATTATTATAGTATCTTATGTAGATTTTTCTCTTGTTTGGATCATCTGTTGTTTATTTATATATATGAGAGAGAGAGAGACAGGGGAACTTCAAAACGTACCCACTATGGAACATTTTGACAAAATTCTGATCTTATTAACGAAGAGTTTGTATGAAAATAAGAAAAAAAGGGATGGTTGAAGCGAGAGTTCTGTTCATCCCCTTGCACTGATGGATCATGGAGTACAACAGATTTTACAAGTATGCGGAAACTCTGGGGCTAAGTTGTTGAATAATTTAACCTCCAAGCTGATTACAAATATGCAACCATAAAATTTAATTTGGTTGGGATGCTAAAAAGATTCAGACAGAGAAACCAACTGCAAAGTATCTTATAGAGACGACTGAATGCATTTACGTAGCAAAGAAAACCTAAATTAAACAATTCAAATTCTTCTGAACATTGGTGCAGCCAGGCACCACTTGATATTCTCTGAATTGCAAAATCATAAAAAGAAGAAAAAAAATGATGTCTCTGTCAAATGGCGATTTAATTCTGATTTTTTTTGTCCCGAGAAAGACACCAAAACTATCTTTTTTGCTGCGAGTCAGCTACAGAACTACAATAAATATTCATTGCGATATTACTGCAAGATTCAATGCCTTTGTCCAACGTCATTTGCATTGTGGGAAATTATTATTTCTGGATCAATAGCATAATTATCTGTGAGTCATGATGTCCTCCAGTTGTTTGACATTCTTTCAATACGTCCAACCTACGACCATTTGAGTTTTCAAACAGTTTCTACGATGTCTTGGACTCCTGTCTTTTTTCATGTACTCTACTGTCTTGTAATCTCTCTATGTGAGGTTGAGTATGATCTTTCAAGTGAATGTTGCATGGTTTTCAGTTTGAGGGTCAATCTTTTGGTTTTGTACCGGGTTTCATCTTCATCATCATCAGTCTCTTAGCGTCCGTCGTTGGACATAGACCTTCCCCAGGATTTGCCACACTTCTCTATCATGGGCGTCACGGAGTCGGTACTTCCTGAACTTGTCTAGCTCGTCTCTCCATCTAACATTTTGCTGGCCTCGGTTGCGCAAATGGTCTCGGGGGATCCATGTTGTGTGTCGTGATGTCCATCGATTGTTGGTCGGATATCCTTTTTTTCATTAAGCTCCAATTAATTACTGGGATTTTTATCTTTTCTTACCACTTCCACTGGTCGATTGCCGGAGCAGTTTTCCTGTCCAAGGGTGTTTTCATGTAGAAGAGGCTTACGGTTTGCAAGTTTAGCCCAAACTCTGGTTATGTCATCCCAAATATACTTATCTGTCTGTAGTGCTTTTTCCATGTTGTGATCTTCACCATGTACACTATTTCGTTGACTAAGCATCTATATTTTAGGACACACCCTTCAGGTCTCCTACAATTGCAATTTTCCCCGTTCGTATTTTTGATTTTATCTATTATCAAGTAATATGATTTTTTAATATTTTTTTCGATGTTATCGCTACGACTATATCTTAAATTGAGTTTGGTAACGTTTATTATTTTTTATGATACTTGTTACTAAGTGGAAATTGATTTTATATATATATATATATATATATATATATATATATATGTGTGTGTGTGTGATTTTTGGATGGATAAGATGTATACAAACTAATGGTGAAATTTTCAATCGATCTGTGTTTTCTTTACGTGTATAAAATCTGTTATATATATACATATAAATTGTGTTGAAACTTCGAATGGAAAATATAACTTAGCCATTAGATATTTCTCTAAAACGTATAATCATGAATATCTTTTAAGGTATATTCAATATAGATTGAAATGGGAATATACTCAATATCTTCTGAATGAATAATTTTTGAGACAAACAAAACCTCGGTTACTTTGTATTATTGCCGAGAAATACATTAATATTGATAGTTTCTCTCCATACATAATTTGTTGGATGAGAAAAGTAATTCAGAATACACAATCAAGTGACATACCCTGTTAAACTTAAAATATATTAATACTTTTTCTCCCTTTGCTTGTTATGTGTATTAAGGGCATTATGCTCAGAATAAAAGAATTTGTTTCCTAAGGGTCAGAAACTTTAAATGTGTTACACATTCCGTGTGCTTCAGATATTTATATCGATCAATATCAACAGATAGAAATAGGAACAGAATCTGATAGATATATAAATTCAAGTCATGAAAGACTGATAGACAAAAGAACAGAGATAGAAAGAAAAGAAACAGAGGCTCTTCAAGGTTGGATGACGATAGATAAATTTGATAGAGAAAGATAATACACATAGAAAATGAACAAAGATAGATAGTGAACAGACTGATAGATACTGAACTGAGTTAGATAGATAAATTTAACCTAACAGTTAAAAATGATCACTCGGACATAACTGTGTTGAGCCAGGCTTCCAAGTTGGAAACTTCCAGCTTTTTGCAACCAGTGTTAAAAATTCTAGCATCAATGGAAGAGCGACCAAAACAGTCAGCAAGTGATGTGCAACTCTCTTAGCCCCAAGTGGGCCAGGCATTAGATGCTTTGATGTTTGACTGGGCAACATCTTTGACTTGTGGCTCCATTATTGCAGCTTCACAATGACTGTGATACCATCACGATAACGACAACACCGCGTCAAGTTCTCAGCGCAAGAAGGAAATAGTTTAGGATCTTCAAAACCTTTGATAGTTATGAGGAATGAAAATTTCTGGAGAGAAAATTCACTGTAATTTTTTTCGTTAGCTGTCACATATTTTGAGCTACTGATAAAAAACTTCTTCGTATCTTTAGCCTGAACACAATGTTTATCTGTTTAACAAAAAAAGAAAAAAATTAAAGCAAAGGTAGGAATAAGACTTTTTAAGAAATACATGTGAATGAATCACCGTAGCCTGCCCGTGTACTCAAACTAATCATCTAAAAAATCACCTGAAATGGTAGATATTTTATTTGAAATAGTCAAAAAGTACCAACACATGATTCGGGGATTGTTGATCTAAAATGACTGAAGAGACAACCTCCCAAACAATAAAAAAACGTTTTAGATGGTGCTTTATGGTGTACTGAAGCAAATCCCCAAGGCTATAACACAAAGAATGTGACCAAGAGCACCAACACATGCAAAAAGAGAAGAATCTGTAGCCCATTGGCTGGCTGGCCGGCTGGCTGGCTGGCTGGCTGGCTGGGTCATCTGTGGAGCTACCGTCATTAGATAACAGAGATTTTTCAATATTTCCAAAAGTAGAACGTTCGTATAAAAAAAATTTTCAAGCCAAAATGGCCGAAAGTAAAGACACAGCATTAATCTATATGAGAAAGATTTTTGAGCGTTCCCAGACGCCCCAAAATAGTGTTGATAGCATGCCAGGCTGTGTTCATGGTTATCAGGAGGAACAGTTGACTGGACGTAGGAAAAAGAGAAAGAAAAGTGATCGCTGCCTCTACAACGGCTGAATGTAAAACAATCACTGAAAACTGCTTTTGCTTTTAGACATTTTTAGTCGTAAAGTGAATTTTTAAAGAAACTTAGAATACCAAATACTTGTTAAAATGGGGAAAAGGTGATGTTAACAGCAGGAGAAAAAGAAATCAGTGAATAGAGTTCGAATTTGAATATATCAACTCCTTATCACGTATTAAAAAGTTAATTTCAAAAAGTCGAAATACCCCCCCTTATTCATTGATCAAACTTTTTTTCGCTTTTCCAATTGATCATCCTTACCTGGCATGCTGCCAAGAGACGTTGGCCACGTGCTAGTTTCTATTGGTGGACTGACCATAAATTTTCTTTGATATCTTTTCACCTGCGGCCGCCATTTTAGCATGTTTATTATCGTTACTTCTCAACCCTTATCTCCCAAAGTTCTCTCTCAAAATACTTTTCTCTCTGTCCCTAAGCCTCGGGAAGGATTCTATGATGAAATATTGTCCTTTTTTTTTTCTTTTTTTTTTTTTTTAATTTTAATCGTTTCCTCACTTACAGGACCATTGTCTTCACTCCAGCTCTCTGTGTTGTTGATATTTTGATGCGTCAGACTTCGACCTCCCTGTAATAAACATACAAATGTTTAAATGATGGAACCGTTGATTCAACACAGTTATCATGATGTAACAATATAGACAGAACAAACGCTTCTACATACTATCACGCACACGCTCGCGCTTCTGCGTCTATGCAGTTATATTTCATATCAAGAGAAACATTTTGAAAAAATATTAGTTTAGCATAGGAGAGCAGATAAAGCATATATATATATATATATATATATATATATATATATATATGATATCACTCAATTCAACTTTTCGCAACACACTTTCCCCATTATCAAAAATGATTAAAAACAGACGAGACACTCTGACTTTAAAACCTAAATATAAAGAAATACTGAAGGGACCGGACATCGTTTTGTTCTGAAGGCTCTACAATACTAACAACGGAGCTGTATTACCATAATAGATAAAAAGTGTCTCGTACGATGAATAACCCCAAATCCATTAAATTCTTTTAACCATGCAAGAGCAAGATCTATTTTATAATCACCCCGAACTCTATAACTTCTTCAACAGTTCCACCACTAAAAATACCTCCAATATTTACCACGGTTCCAACTGCAAAATTTGCTACATTGTGTATTTCCTTGAATGCACACAATGCAAAATACAATACGAAAAGAAATCTAAGTGACCTTTAGACATCAGACTCAGTAATAACGGACACAGTTAAGTCCACCAATTATAACAATTTATTTCCAATAAAGAGGCGCTTCACAATTATAATAAATTTATCATTATCAAAAGGATTGTGAAGATAACCCCTCGAAAGGCCACAAAAATCTTCGAGAACCATGAAAATATGTTGATATTACTTCCATAAACTCTTTCCCTTAATGGATTAAATATCAAATTAAACAACCAAACACTTAATTATTAACCATAAGATTATCACCATCACCACAGAGTACCCAAACTACTCACAAACTCTGAACAACATACAACCAGAACATTACAATACATTCAAAACAAAAGTCACACCAACCCCAAAGACACCCAACCTTTCCCCACGGCAAGGGATGCAAAAATTATAATCATGCTTTGTCTGGAATTGTTTAGATGTGGTTGATTTTGTTTAGAATGTCAATATTGTCTCGTAGGATTCATCTTGCGTTCCTAAGGGTTGGATATGGTGAGATACATATTATGATAGTTTGATTGTGTGGCAGGTAGTAGACGAAATGGCCAGTCTACCTGGGTTCATTTGGTTTGTGGATTTTGTGAAATAAGTAAAATCAAACACGTTTTGTGGAAGTGGGTTTAAGTGTATCAATTGCCATTTTATCTAAAATATCGTTATTCTTCATCTCTGTTTGGGAATGGGTTATTATGTTTTGGTATTCACGGAGAGGATCATCAGGGAGTTCTTTAATATATAAGAAATATATATAAATGATGTGTATATATATATCAATATATATTTTGTATATACATAAGATATAAAATGTATGATACACAAGAAAAAAGTTGTATTTAAATGAATTGTTTTAAACTAAAATCAAAGCTTTAAACAGGCCATTTCAATCGGTAAGTGTGGTTAGATTTTCAAGAAATTGCCATCGTAGAAATTCCCAAAAGTTGCTGGATATCCAAAAAAAATTTATGGAAGATGGGAATGCAAACAACTATGAACATTTCAAACTGTATTTTGTAAAATTTAACTGGGAATAATGTATGTCAGCGTGAAGATCAATAAATCAGGGTCATTGTTCAGAGGGGTTTCATAATATGACAAAATTGTACCTAATTCAACGCTTACCAGTGGACCCCAATTTTAAGCCCAACTATGAATCCTGATCGTATCCACAGCGTTCACATAAATCCTTATTCCAATCTGCCTTTTCATCCTAACTCTAAGCCTGTCTACCGAGCTTATCAGGAATATAATCGAAAACTCGACGAAAAGAATCTAGTTAAAAAAATTGACAATTCGAAATGTTCTCAGTAATGCCGGCGATCAGAGAATCCTTAACTCCCTTGTCAAACATCGGAATTCGGTTAATTCTCACCTAATCTAATTAACAACTCATGTTTCGCTTTTTGGCTTTGTCAAAGTAGTTATTTTATATGAAACAATATTAAAAAGTTAGTTCGTTTTGTTTTGTTTTTGTTTCTTCAAATAATGCCATGTTGAAGAGTTTTAGACTACGAAAAAATAAAAAAACGAGAAATGATTCCAGATACTCGAAAAATCGGAGGTGAGTGTAAACAGTCTGCAAAATTCTCTTCCAAAATCGTTGTCGGCAAACATGATTATAACCAAACTGAAATAGATTAAACACCTAATGCTATCATTAAAAAATTACTACACCCACCCACATACATGCACATGCACACATAAACACATACACTAACCGACCGTTTAATAGCACAAAAATATAACTCAAGAAACCCTCTATAATTTTTTTTCATACGATTCCAGAGAAACAAGGGTCTGATTCAGTATTTAGAGAAATTATTCTTTAATCCTCTTGATTGGGATTGCACTGGTGAGTTACTTCCAATCTGTCATACGAAATTATACATTCGAAGTATTCGTTTACTTCAATTAGGTTTTGTCAGTTACTTTCTTTAAAATGAAATCATATACCAGGCAATCTTTCATTTCGGGAACTCCAAGAATTGACTACTGATGCAAATAAGGGGGAGGGGGGGGCATTTTTACACCGGATGATATATACATATAAGATGTATGAACTTATCGTCTTCCATGAGCTTATCAATTTTTAATCGTTATTTGATACAATTGGCTATTTCATTTTTGTCTTTTTTTGTTTTTTTTTTGCATCCATAGTCGATTTCAACAATGGTTGAAATTTTTGCTTTCAGGAAGCAAAGGATTGCCTCATGTCATTTAAACTTGAAGGGATTTTTTGGTAGATATTATATTATCAGAATCTTGAACGCAAACTTCCGTTTCGCAAAAACTTAATAAAAATCGTAGGGCGTATTTGGGCATACCCTGGCCTACCTGGGAGTTTTCTTGAATGCACTTGGTGGGGAGGGGGTACAACTCCAATGCCAGCTTACTAGTTCATACACTCAATATACTCAGTTCTTTCCAACGCACACCACCTTCACTCACATGATTGTGTTTTACAATATATATATATATATATATATATATATATATATATATATCAAGGGATATGTTTATTGTTTGTGTAGTCAAATGTACAGTTATTTCTTCATCAGAAAGGCTGGGATTTGCATGCTGACAGCAAAGATTTATATAAAAGTACTAACAGGGAATCTTGTCATCGACAGGATGGAACAAACCACAATCTTGATTACATCAACTAGGAGATAAGGCTTTTTTTTTATATGCAGGAGTGTGCATTGGTTTGTCCAGTGTGTACAAGAGTTTATTTGATCTCTGGGGTGCGTGTGTGTGTGAAAGATTGTGAATTTTTCCAATCACCTTCCACTCCTAAGCTTGTCGAATGTATTGAATTTGCCGGATTAAAACTTGACTAGATACTTGTAATGTGTCACATGGCTGATAGTTTCACTCGTTAATTCCAGTTAATGGTTTTGCTTGAAATTTGAAATCGTGCAAAAGACACGATCTTCACCGTTAAGTCTTTTTTTCTGGTGTCTCAATGCTTTGATGCGAGTAAAGCTGATAATCAAGAAGATCGATTTCCACTCTTTTACGTATCTTGAATTGAATTGAATTGCAGACATTCTACGCCTGCAACTTCTAAGGACTTCTCACCTAGTAGGTTGCTAACCTATTCTACTTCTATCATTTATTCCAAGTAACACGTTCCCTCCCTCTGTCTGTCTCTCTCTCTGGAGAGGGAGAGTGTACATTGACTATACTCTGGCATATGAAGAAATAATGCATGGTAATATGTCACTACCTTACATTTCTGTACTAAATTATTGCCGTGAATTACGAGAGAAGTTGCAGTTACCAACGGGACTTGGCGGCGAGATTCTCGCTTTCGTCTTTCTGAATGAGAAACACGCATTGGATGATTCAAATCGCAGGAGGCATCTTTTCAGTCGTCATTTCTAATTAACCCTGTTTCTCTACATCGGACCGTTCTCATTTATCCAATACAACGGCGTGGCGGCCAATCGTTATATCTAGTTCAATATTCCGAATGGAACGGAGCTAAAATGAAATAACAATTTCAAAATTGTGTCCTCGTGTGACAGTCTTTAGTCTAATGTATGCATAACACCAAAATAGGGAGTAATTAACTTCATTCTTTCACAAGATCTCCAGCTCCGTCTTGTACATTTTCATATCGATATTAATGAAGACCGTTGTGATTATTTGATAAGAGCATGGTTGATGCCAATAGCACATGGGATACGATGATATCTTGTTGCGTAAATGTGACTAGTTAATCAATTATATTGATATGTTGAATCAATATGAAAGAATATAGTCTTTTGAACTCGTATAATTCAAGACTCTAACCTCAAACTTTTAGGTACAACTTGTCATTTCGAGATGGAGCAAAATTTCTTTGAAAGGTGAGGTTGATTCACACGCAAGATCAGAAAAGTTGATACACACACACACACACATATATATAATTTATGTATGTATGTATATATATATATATATATATATATATATATATATATATATATATATATATATAAGTGTGTGTATATAGTCAAAAAAACTTTACAGCTTTGAACGCTTGAACCTAATCGTCTCTTCGAAATTCTTTTGTGTCACTCCAGTCACTTATTTCCCAATATCTGTCAATGTAATTTATGAAATTTTCTCCGATGTCTTTTTTTCATGATCAACACATACTTTGATATTATGAAATTATGTGTGGATTGTTTGTTTGTTTTTGTTTGGATCATCAGTTGTTGATCATGTAACCGTTTTGAGCTTTGAAAACAAAACAGTTATGTTGATATTACACCCCAGCAGTTTTCATCAATCAGCACCTTCCTTTCTGCTTGATTTTAATACATAACCTCTGTTATGCATGCAGGTTGTTATTTCGTATAGGGAATTATTATAATGTATTGAATATGGGTTTTATTTTATACATCGTTCAATATTTTTTTAAACAGGGCTTACTCATGTAGGTTACCCCTAAAACGTATTTAACGATAAGAGATCAGTATGTATAATGACAGACATGACTTGTAGTTTTTGTCACTTCTATTGAGTGTCAACCCATGTGAATATTGAAGCTGTTATCGATTCCAGTCTCAGACTGCATGAAAAACAACGGATGATATCATCTTTAAAAACACTAATTATCCTGGAAAACGTCTTCGAGTTAATTCTCTACCCACCGAAGAATTTGATAATTTTCTCACGAACCTTAAAGTTAATTTTTCCATCTCGGAAACGATCAAGCTTCCATCGATTTGTTTTCCTCTTTAAATAATCAAATAAATTAGTCTTATATACATGGTTGAATGAAACTAAACAACATTCTAGCCTGTAGTAACATCTTAATGAGCTATTCCATTAATGTATTTAAGCAAATTATTACAAGACATTCCTCTCCCTCCACTCAACCATCTATCAGTCTGGCGTACAGATTAGAGCCAAATATTTTCTCATTTCCTGCAATTCATTATAATCCCCAAAACCTTTTATTTTTTTCATTTTTTTGTCCATTTAAAGGGGTTGTCAGATGAAAAGAGTTTGTTGGATTAGATGAGTTACCAAATTACCGAGAGTTCCTACCTTCGGGACCACGAAACTAGACTTAATGCCTAGTGGATCATGGTTGTTTGCATAAGTCAAACCAGGGCAAAAACAGAACAAAAAGTTAGAGACAGGATTTAGATAATGAAAGCTAAGCTGGAGGAGAAAATTACGCAAAGAAGCATGGCAGAAAAAAAATATATTTCCGTGATATCTATTGAGCACATAATACGATTCACAGTCAGGTCAGTTTGACAGAACATTAAGTAGATTTAATATTCCGTTCATCGTAAGCTGGTGATGCTCTCTGTTCAGTAGAAAGACCGTCAAAATACAATAAGGTCATCTTTAGTTTTGGTAAGATTTAACACTTCATACAAGACTTTGGTTGGACAGAGAATAAGAGTTTGTATTAATGATAAAGTATCTCTTATCCGGTAAAGAACCCATTTAGTCTTAACAAAGCATAGGACCTAATTGCATAGAGAGCCTTCATTCATCGATGTGTCACACAGATATCTACCATCAGATGTCAAGTCATTTGGTTGAATATATTTCAATATTTTTATGAAACTCTCAGGCAATGTGATGTGAAGAGTTAGTAAGTCTGTAAGTTACTTATTCTATTAGGACCGTGATGCCTTGAATAGCAATGGTACAAAACCTCAAGGCTAATATTTGTTATACATTTTCAAACCCCAGAAAGGGACCTTGATAAATACCTCTTACCGGACCAATAATTAATTCAATCATTTTTATATTGTTCGTATTGTAAAACCTGAACAAATTAAATTTGAATTACTTGTCTGATATTGTACAGCTATGGAATCAGTTTAGTTTGTTTATTTAACAAATATGTTTCAACATTGAGTAAAATAAAAAAAAATACTGCGCAATATATAAAAGAAAATATGATATCTATTGTATGCATGCGTGTGTGAATTTGTACATTCCTACGCATATGACTGTGTTACAATATGTGCGGAGAGAGAGTGGATAGCATTTGTTTTCTATTAACAGAACGGTTTTCCACCTTTTCTCCAAATGTCATAATAGATTCCATTGTCCAAATAAAATCCCATAGAATTTCAACATTCAGAAAGGGTTCAATAATCCTCAGCCTGCGGGCCACAACAACATCTCCGAACTCTAATTTGATAAAGGTGAAACAAACGAAACCTCTGGTTTTCAGGAGTCGGTGAGCACAAAAAATCGTATGCTGTACATTTTTCCTCTGACAAAAGTATGTGTGCAGGAAATGCTTGTGCAAAAGTAAACTTGAAATTGTTTCAAGATGATTTTGGCACAGTCAGTCTTTCATGGCTAATAAAATTGTATTGGCATGATTTGCTGTAATACGAGTATGATTACATTCTGCAAAGTAACGTATTCTGTTAACACTTCATTCTATGCTTTGAACTAACTTTGTTCAGCGTGTTCTTCCATCAAATAAAACCTCAATGATTATTTCTTGTTTTTATGTGATACAATGTCCAACCGTTCCGACAAAATCATTTTTTCTTTGCCACAAAGGCGGGTGAAAATGTTCGTACCTGTTTCATTTATCCAGGGTACAAACAAACCAATGACATTTTTATTAGATTTATATCTGCAGAAACAAGTTTTAGCACATAAAACCTTTGGACTATTATTTTCATACCGGTTGTTTTTATCTATGTTTCAATTAGAGTTGTGTCTGGCTTTTATAGTTTAATCTTTCAGATTAACTGATTTCTTTCTTCACTCAATCAGGCTAGTGTTCGCATCTGTGTTGCTTTTATCAGTGAACTGCAACCAATGCACTGAACACGCTCCCTTGTGTTGTCTAGAGTTCAAGCGGAGTATTGCCATTATTGTACGAAATATTCGAATCAGTTAAAATGTTCCATTCATGAGGAATATGGAATTAATTCATAAAATTTGCTAAACGAATCTTCGAATACAATAGATATTACACTTTTCGATTTATACATATTCTATCAGTGACTCTAAGCTTGATTGCTTAGCATTGCCAATTGCATTTTATCTTATTTTCAATGAATTTCTACAGCAAAATTACTTTCAAATCATCGAAATCATAAGTTATGCATTTATATTCCTCATATAATAACCTCATCCTATCAGTAGCGCCTGTATTAATTCTTGACCATGGACAATCCTTTTAGTCCTGATTTCTATAGCATCTGTGTCTGAAATGATCAGCTATTTATTTGCGTTGGACATATGATATCCAAATTCTTTCAATAATGCCTCAATTATCTCCTGATTATGATCAATCAATTTCATCCTCATTTTCAGTGCAATTCTATGATGAAATCAGTATCAATGTATTTGCATTATACATATAGTTTTGGCATTATTTCTTGACTATGGATAATCCATTTATTCCTGATTGTGAATCGAAACATGCAAAAACAGATCTCAAAAACAGGTATAAGATTTCAAAATTCGACGTTTAATCTTCGATTTTCTGCTAAAAACCTGTGCTTCATCAGTGCAGAAAATGACTGAAACTAAATAAGAGAGTGATGCTATGGTGGTGGAATTAGCGAAGTAATCAATCATTATCCTTTGGTTGAAACACAGGCGGCGCTAAATGACAATTGAGATTATTGTTTTGTTCTCCCAACTGCCGAGAAAATCTGCAAGGTGTTATCCGAACTGTTGAGGAACAATCACAAAGAATAATCAGGTGACTTAAAACCTCTCTCTGACACATTTTTTAGAAGAATCCTATTGCTTTCTGTCAGCGACGTAAGTCACAAAAAGTAATGGCAAAAATCCATGATTCAGTTCACGCATGCTGTTCAAATTCCTTGAACTTTCAAGTGAAACGTTGTACGTGTTATTTTCAGAGTGGATTGCAATTTTGACATTAATTCTAATAAAACCCACGTGTGCTTACCCAGGTGACATGAGCATCTAGTTTTAATCATATACATGTATAAGAAATGGATATATGATCAGACAAAATGATCATAAATTGTGTTAAATTATAAACAATTGATTGAAATGATCCCCCGTCGTTACACGGTTAATATATCACTTGACCTATACAACGTAAATAGAATGAACAATAGAAATAAGTCTTGCAGCAGCCCCCTCTTCTTCAATTGTTTATTCTGTTTACGTTGTCTACCGTTATTGATACATTAACCGTGTAATAACGGAAGATCATTCTAAGTAAAAGTTTTTCATATATACTTTCCGTAAGATAGAGAGAATGCATTAGAAATACATTAGTATTTGAATTAATCATAATAGAATACGTTCAACAAATGTGTATCGTTCACAATTAAATGAACTAGAATCACAAGTTCAACGCTGCATCTACCATTTCTGGCGACATATCTGTCTACGTGACTGCTCAGTAGCCAAAAATTATGACGGGGAAAGTTTCCCAATGCAAATGAATACGAATTTTACAGGGATTTTTAACAGAGTAGTTGTAGCAGCAGGAGGTAGTTATGAATGTAGTGGTAGCAGTGGGAAGATGAGGATGGTTCACTCCAAGTTTGGACCTAGTTTCATATCAATCCAACGTGAAACAGCAGAGAGAATTGATGACAGAATAGGTACTGGTAGACAGACCGTCCCAAAAGTGTCTACGTTGATGCGTCTGAAAATCGAAACACTAAGAGGATTAAGTTCACGGTTGGGTCAGTGTTTATGCTTTTTTTTTGTTTTGTTTTGTTTTTTATTCAGCCCATGTCATTTATAATTCACTGTTTCATTCGATTGTTGAATTACCACAGGTATCACAGCAAACACTTCGCTGAGTATGATAGGGGATTTGAAAGAAGAAAAGAATTAAATAATCGTGCTATACTAATATAACAGAAAGTAGGGTAAATAAATATAAATATCGACCTAGTCAAAATACCCATAAGTTATTTTGGTTTTTAAGTTTATCTGGCTAAGTATATATATAATGCGTGCATGGACTGCATCCACGGAGCCAAAGGGCTGAACATTCGAACATTCACCTCTTACAATGTCCTGAAAGAATATTCCCTTTCGAAGGTTTCTCCTCGAAAATATGGAGGGGGTAGGTATTTTCTTATTCAGATTTTTTTTTTTAGAGATCAAGCCCAAAGAAAAGCGTTAAAAACAACTTGATCATTGGTCATTCTTTTTTCTAATTATTTAGTTTATCATCCCCAACGTGCCTGCTCCCAAAAAACATTGGTTGCGTGACGGTTTCTATTAGATATCTAGTCTCCAACATCTATCTCTTATACCAGATTTTAAAACACAACTCTCTCAGCCTCGAAGTGCACACCCTGAAAATATAACAATGCATAGTTGATCTTTCCTAAGCTGGCTTTGAAACGAAGGTCTTTCACTGAATTCTTTCTATTAATCGACGACCCATCTTTATTCCGATTGCTGTAACCATTGCTTATCCTTTGTGCTCAAACCAAAACCAATGTTTCAATGGTTCTTGCTGTAAACCTTTGTCGAATATACCAAATTCCTTATGACCTATCACGATAAATTTTGTTCTTTCGCCTATTCACACCAACGTCTTTCACTATTAATATCTTTTTAAATATCCTTTTTATCTTTTTTTGGAGGGGGGAGGCTTTTGCTTTTGATTTATAGATATTGTCAGATGATTTCAGACGACGTGAGTTCGGTGGTGAAATACCCTCAGCCTCCATAACATTCGTGACAGTAAAAACGTCCAAAACCATCCTCGAAAAAAAAAATTATTCTCGCCATCTTCATGAACGTTTTATAGATAAAAATATAACATATAATTTATTTATTTTTACCTCTTTCGTTCCTTTCTATCTTTGCTCTCCTAGTTTTTTCCTCGTTTGAACTGTCTTACCTATTCACTTCTCCGTCCAGCCAACTGTTATTACTCTACGTGCTAAGTATAAAAGCCAAGAAAAAATTCACCATTGAAACAGTAAATATCACCAGGACACTGATTTATGAATGTACACCTCGTTTGAAATCATTTTTATCTACCTTGCAATAACTGAAATATCTATATTGCAAAAAGTATCATCTCTGTTTTTTTACGGATGTACCTAAGTGCAATGTTCGTTTTATTCTCTGTAATGTTACCAATTCGCACTTTTTACTAAGCTTATATAAATACGGCATAGAAATATAGTATTTGTGGAAGATACATAACTATTTTTCGCGACATTTCAAGCTACATGATAGTTCTTTCTTATTATACAAAGTATTTTTTATGTGAAAACAGATGATAATGTTTTATGTAAAAGTGATGTGTAGTTGCCATCCGATGTGAGTAACACAAAAGCAGAGACAAACTCAAATTCTTAAAAGACTAGCGTTCGAAGTACAGGCACATCAGTCTAGAATTATGCATACAAACTTTCGCCATTAGAGGGGCAGATATATCTTAATAGAAATCTATGATAAGAGGTAATTTAGATCAAATGACTCAGAAACAATCCTAGGTAATCCAGTTTGCTCTTAGCATTTTCAACGTGTTCCTTACAGTGACAGCAGAGAGGAAGCTATAGACCTTCAAAAACAGGCAACTTGGGAGCAGAAGATCCTATATGTTAAAGCCGTCCTTCAACATCCAGGGAAGTCCAAAAAATATCGAGAACAAGCCTGGTTCAGGGTCAACTTCCACTCCAATTTCCATTCTGACTTTTGTATAATATATATAACGATGAAAAGAATAAACTTATCTTTTCATAGATATGTAAAATTTGACAGTGTGGTGTAGTTGGCAAGTGAGCCACCTACAGATTATTTAGTAGTGATTTCAAATCACTGTAAGGAAACATTCATTTTATGTATTGGTTTAATGTGACGAATAGACAAACAGTGAGGAGTCAACTCCCCTAAATTATGTGAGGATTGTTCTAGTTACGGTTGAAAAACCAAGTCAACTCCAGCCTTGTACTTGGATTCTAGTTTGACAATGTTCAAGAAGCAGTGTTAACCTTCTGTTGTTTGGTACAACACAGGGATGGTGGTCCCTATTGGAATTCTGCTGGAAGCAGCGCACAAATCGTGAAAGGAAAACTGAAGTAAATACATAAATTATATTGTAATCGCTTTGAAAGGATTAAATTATGTTTTTTTGACGCGCTTTTTACCATTGAGTGTGCGAGGGTGAGAAACTTGTACACAAAGAATTTGAATTGACGCCACTCCCCCTCGTGGGGCCGATATTCCTGGCATTTGATAAAGTTCAATTCAACAAATTTTGATACGTGATTTGCAATCCATCACTGTCATATATATCTACCTGAAGGCAAATTTTGGGGTCGATATACATATATATATATATATATATATATATATATATATATATATATATATATATATATGTATTATTTCGTTCTATCGTATTCATTAATGATCAATTGATAAGTACCTGAAAAAAAATTAAGAAAAAGTTAAATAGAGCTTGTCAGTTACTTTAATTAATATACATATATATATATATATATATATCAGGAATACAACAACAATACAATATCTGGTGTGTGACCGTTTTTTTCATAAAGTGCTCGATACATTCGACACTGTTCAGTAAATTTTGAGTAGAGTCTAAAATTTGTCTGAAGAAGACAAAGCAGGGCAGAAACATAAACACGATTGTGTTGCAAATCTCTACTCTAATATATATACATATATGTATGTATATATATATATATATATATATATATATATATATATATATATATACATAGAGACAGAGTTTAAAATGATCGTCACAAGTCTCTTTTCAGAGTTTTACACAACGTTTATAATATCAGAACGACTGTGGAGAGGTTTGGGACGGGTAAAAAAAACAAATCGTCCAAGAGAGAAGTTATAATGGCACGAAGTTGAAAAAACCCCGTTGAATAATGTGGAACATCTTTTTCTATTTAAATATTTTCTGTTTATTTCCCTCGTTAAAGAACGATAATACCCCATTGAACAATAGGAATGTACAATTTATGCCGGAAATTTGTGAGTAAAATATGAACTCTTCACTTGAACATAGATTGCGATGCTATTGTTTTTTTTGTTTTTTGTTTTTTTTCTCTGTTCTCTTTGAGGGTTTTTGTTGTTTTTCTTACGTCTAACCTGCCGCATCTTTTGTTGTATGGTTTGGTTGATTTTGATATGAATAAAAAGTGGTCGACAGTTTGTTCTGAGAGAATAGGCAATTACCCCAATATGGCCTCATCATTTTACGTCATTTTTCTCTTTTCCGTTTCTGGTACGCCTCCGACAAAGTATAGAATGTTGGTCGACTCAAGAGATAAGAGAGAAATACTCATGCATGCACACAGTTATTTGCAGGAAAATCTTTTTACCTAAATTTACGGTCTCCTGATCTAATGGCAAAATTGTCATATTCACCTCGGAAATGAAAATTGTTTAGAAAGCGGAAGATCGCAGAAACAGAAAGGACGAAGCGCAAAGTTTGGAACAAAGGAATGGTTTATTCCGAGTCTGTGGCGAAGGAAAAAAACTTGGTTGATGGTGTCTCTATCTGGTCTTCTGCGTGTGTACATGAGTTCTATGTTTCCAGCCAAAATCTCAAACTGGTCATCATCTCAAGATAAAACCGATTCTTAACTGAATTTTTTTCTTAAAGCCACCTCCTCTCTCTTTGTCACGATATCTTTACCTAGCCGCCTTCAATAATCATTTTCATTTTCTTGTAAGATATATGATGGTACATCTATCCATCTGTCTACTTACTGGATAATGGATAATCAATAGCCACACTGAAGAGTTTCAATACAACAAAAGAGCTGTCTATGGATCATACGATATATATATATATATATATATATATATATATATATATATAGAGAGAGAGAGAGAGAGAGAGAGAGAGAGAGAGAGAGAGAGAGATGATGCATATGGTCTATGTAAATCTTTACACACATATATATATATATACATACACGAAATTGATACATAAACCGACAGAGATAATTATAAATTGCGTCATATAATTTAAAATTTAATAGAAATGATTCCCCTCATTACACATTGAATGTATCATTTGTTCAACACAACGTGAATAAAATAAATTAAAGGAAATTGTATATAATTATAATTTATAATTACGTTTTCGGATCATACACCTACTTTTTAATAATATAATTGACTGCGTTGAAAGAAGCAAATAGAGCAGATGTAGACAGTTAATGTATTATTTGGGCCTTTGCATTTCCAGTGACGGTTTAACTCAGTGGTAATAGCAACGCTACGTCGAAGTGGTTATCGGTTGCAGGTTCGATTCTTGCTGCAGTCCCATTTTCTTATTTACGTTGTCTAGGCCATTTGTCTGATACATTCATTGTGTAATAACGGGAGACCATTTCAAATATAGTTTCAAAATAAAATAACACAATTTATCATATATATAGACATATGTATCATGTAAGCTCTCCATCTTGTGATGTTGAGGAATAAAATTTTATCAGTCAATTTCTGTATAATCCTGAAGTATCAATGACCATGTGCCACTCGAGTCATTTTCAATCTGATCAGTAAACCCATTCCTCTGAGGCTAAAAATTGTTCCTTTATTGTGCTGAAAGCTCTCGATTGGTTTCGGCCCCTGACACTCCTCCAGCCCATGATTAAACGAATCACTTCTAGTTTTTTTTCCCTCCGTAAAAACTGAGAGCGGAGAAGTCATTTTTACACTATGTTAGCATAAAGGCTACTGACTATTCAACAACGAATTTACACTGTAGCGTCCACAAACACACCACATTCCCAAATTCACACACAGACCTCATAATGGTCACCCAAAAGGGAAATATCACAAAAGCACGGATAATTATTAACTCATACGCATATATATATATTTATTTCTCATGCAAAGTGTCTTGCAGAAAACCCCTAGTCTGTCTGTCTATAAGGCTTGCATTAATCCCTTACCAATGAAAATCTCTGTCTTCCTTGTTTTCAATGCATTTCTATTGTAGAATTTTCCACAATGCGTTAGCATTATGAATATGGAAGCTTATTCCATCAGTAATCCTTGCATTAATTCTCAACCACTGGCAATCCCTTTCTTTCTGATTTTCAATGCACAGAATACAAATTGTCTACGAATACTTGCTCGAACTATCTTCATGTTCAAATCTGCAAAAACTCGGAGTAAAATTATCACCCTTGTTTCGTTACCGCAGAAAATGATTGAATCTCAGTGAAGAAGCCGTAAAGTCAGTGGGCAATGATGAGAGAAGCCGGAAAGTTGCAAACAGACATTTGGTTCAAATGCAGTCGACCATAAAATACAACTGTGATTATCGTCCGATTTTTTCTCCCCCGACTGTATTTTACGATGTGTGTTGTCATCGGAGCGAAGGAAATTCTTTAAATTTATTTGGATAATAAATTCTACGCGTGATACTACGGGTTTCATAAACAAGTAGTAAAATGATAATCATCAATGTTTTTTTTTATTTATTCTAATATTGATATTAACAGTGATAAGATGAACGATAAAAGATAATTATGCTATTGATCCAGAAATAATAATTTCCCTCAATGCAAATGAGGTTGGACAAAGGCATAAAATCTCGCAATAATATCGCAATAAATATTCATTGTAGTTCTCCAGTTGACTCGCAGCTAAAAAGATAGTTTTGGTGTCTTTCTCGGGACAAAAAAATTAGAACTAATTCGCCATTCGACATCATTTTTTTTCTTCTTTTCATGATTTTGCGATTCAGAGAATATCGAGTGGTGCCTGGCTGCACCAATGTTCAGAAGAATTTGAATTGTTTAATTTAGATTTTCTTCCCTACATTGGTGCATCGAGCCATCTCTATAAGACACTTTTAAGTCGGACTCTCTGTCGTTCTGTCATTCCCTAAAATATTTTATATCTCAGCTGCATCATGTTGGATTGATATGAAACTTGATCCGAACCTTATGATGGACCATATTCATATCCATCTCCCTCTGTCGACTTTTACGATAACTTCTATTTATATTCATTATAATTATTAGCTCGATTTTGAAGAACGAAAAAAATTGCACCTGTCCTCAAAATATGGTTTACACCCAATGTATCCTACCAGTAGTCACCTATGGAGCTGAAACATCGGATCTAACCAAAATATTGATCCATGAGAACAGTGCAACGTGCACGTAAGAGAATCATGCTTAACCTCACATGGAGAGATTATAAGACGGCACGATACACCAGAGGGAAGACAGGAGTCCGAGACATCATACAAAACTGTTAGAAAAACTCAAATGGCCATGGGCTGGAGATGATGCAAGAATGTCCGACAACCACAGGATATCACGACAAACAGCGTAGATCCCCAGGGATCATATGCAAACCTGTAGCCGATTGGAAGTAAGATGGTCTGACGAACTAGATAAATTCAAAAAGTACTAGCTTCGTGGTACCCTTGATAGAGATTGCAAATCTTTCGAAAACTATATGTCCAATGACGGACACCAATAGGCTAATTGATAGGCTAGTAATTGGGGGCGACCACATTGACGTAGGGATGGTGACAGGGGCACCTGAACCATATAAGCAGCGGGGACAGCTAACCCTGACTTTTTTTGCAAGGGGACAGCTGTTTACAGTGACGAAATCAAATACTTATTTATAATCATCTGAAAAAACTTATCTCATAATTGAACTTTGAAATAAATATCTATATTATTTAAGTGACACATATCTTTTGATATGCTTAAAGGTCAAAATCTATAACATCAAATATTGCATCCATTGCTTTAACGAGAAATCAAGTCTTGCTTAGTTAATGAAAGAATGATAATGTTTGTCTCAGTGTTGCTATGTACGTTTGGTTGTTTGTAGCAACTAAAGTTCTCTATACTTTTAAGGAAAATTCCCCACGTTTTATTTATTTTATTTTATAAACGTTTTATTCTCATTAATAATTTGTTCTGAAGTCTTAGATGTTTCACTCGATAAGCGGTCTTTAAATGAGGATATAATAACATTCAAACGATGAAATTAGCTAAGACTGAATCTTTCCGACGATTCTAGATCATTTTTTAGCCATCACAATAAAAATATGTGTGGTTAAATGTCCTTTCAGATAAGCTGCCCTTCTACCCGAAAATTGCCCCCAGCTCCCCTAGACGGTGGAAGAAACACACGTTTTTTTTATTGCTGTTCTTATCAATCCTGTCATTTCTTATCCAAATGAATCTTGATCATTGCACTTTTCCAACTGAGAAAATTTTCAGACCAAATTCACTGACAAGAATAGAAAAAACAACAGAGTAACGTGACATGATGAATGGTTATTTCTAGGATCAATAATCAAGTTCTTGGTCGTCCGTCTGTCTTTTACATTTGACCGAAAACTTTATCAACATTTAATGTGCTGGTGTTATTGATTGATTGTGCTGGAATTAATACTTAAAATTCAGAGAATAAAAATAAATCACAAGTTTAATTTCATGCCAAAATGACCACCGAAAGTTTTCTGAATGTAGAGTTCTTTGATTCGGTTTTAAAACACCGTTAGGTTTTTACGTATTTGGTTTAATAAATCGTTTTATAAACCGCTAACGCACAGTTTTAATCGCTTGGGCTCAATCGAAGAGTTATCGTGGCAGATTACGTGTAGTACCATGGAAGTTGCTGAGCCACAGTCGACTGCAGTACATTGGTAGAATCTGTATTTTCATTTATCTACTTTTTGTTTTGCTTATTCACCACATCTCTTGGCGTGATCCACCAGGTTAAAATATATGAATTTAGTGTAACGCACAAGTCATTCTAAAATCGATCATGACACGACATACAGATTGTACTCGATGAATAATGAAACACTTTCGAATGAGCTTATGTATGATTCTTGGATCAGTCACTCTTGGTGGATAATAAAAATCAGTGATTTTCATTTGCCATGCATTCTGTATTAAGATAATTTGCAATTCTATTCTGTAGTAAAATCATCAGCATGGCATTTCTATGGTGAAATCATTAGCAGTGTTTTTATATTTTATAACACTTTTGTGATGTCAATAAACCTTGTCACAGATCCTAACCATGACAAATATATTCTTCTGTATTTAGCAATGCACAACATGCAGATCGATTGTTCAAACTTGGTTCAGCGAATATGTGATCTAATTCTTGGAAAAGTTCAGTGATATCAAATGTTGTTTTTCCCCTCCCATCAGAATATATTTAGTTCTGTTAGTACCAAAAGAATTAAAACTAAACGGGTCCGGGGATGATGATCGTGTAACAGTAAAGTCAGTGAGCAGCGATGAGAATGCCGAAGCCAGACCTATGTATACATAATTAAATTGCAATCGGTGTTATAATGCAGGCATAATATCGATTGCATATTTCTAAGCATTAAGTTTTTTCTTTTTGCTGAAAAACTTCATGGTCTCCAGATTAAACTAGACGGACTGGATGAAGAGAGCAAAAATGTAGGCCTTCAAACAAAGTTCAGTGCAAATCTACAACAAACTTATCGAGGACAAAGACACAGCGATCAAAATCAAAAACGTACAACCAAAGGAAGTTAAACTCTACATCTAGCCTGGATAACAAATTTCTATGGAATCCTCGAGAGAAAGAGAAATCAAACGAAGAATCACTCTAGGATGGCAAGCTTTTGGAAGAGCAAGCTGAACCTTCCACAAAGAGAAAATCCCATTAGTTCCAAAAAGATGGTATACATCAATGTGTCCTCCCGATAGTCACATATGGAGCTGAGACATGCAACCTAACTAAGAGGACCTGCAAACTGAGAAGCATTCAGTGTGCACACAGGAGAATCATGCTCAACATCACAGTCTATTAGAGGAAGGACAGGAATCCAAAATATCATATAAACCATTAAAAAACTCAAATGGCAATGGGCTGATCATGCTGCAAAAATGCCAGACAGCTGTCGTGTATTATGAATCACAGCGCGGATCTGAGAGATCATATGTGAATAGGCCAGCAAAAATAAAAGCTTGGGTCAAACTAGATGATTTCAGAAAGTACTGGCTCAGCTACGCCCTTGATAGAGAGACTTGGTGAATTTTGAGATGTGCATATATTCACCAACAGATGTTAAAAGGATGATGATAATGATGATTGTGAAGATATCCCCTCGTTTTCCAAATGTACGTGTTATGCAACAAATTTGCTTTTACAAAAGAGGCAATATGTGAAAATTGCGTTTTACGTTTGTTTCGTTGGGGTCAGTCCTCATAATCTCCTGCCCCCCTTGCAACTGCAACCATCCAAGTCTTGGCTAAATATGCATCCATCACCATTTGGAAAGGGGGTCTTGGAATTCTCCAAAATTTCCCGCTTCCAACGGCAATTGTTTCTTAAAATTATGCTATTTCGGCTTATGGAATATAAATAGCGTTACATAAAAACTTACTTGGATTGAACTCCCGTCGTTACACGGAAAATGCATCACTCACCCTTGACAACGTAAACAGAATAAGCAAACAAAGAAATGGGGCTACTGCATGAATCGAACCTACCACGGATATGATGGCTGCTGCAACGTAGCAATGCTTTTATCATAGAGCAAAACAGATACTGGTGATGCAATTGTTGAAATAACTGCTCAGCTCTATGGTAAGGAGATTGCTTCGTTGAATCAGCTACCGTATCATTTGCAGGTTGGGTTCCTGCCGCAAAATATTTTTCTCTGATATTTTATCCTCTTTATGTTGTCAAGGGTGAATGATACATTAACTGTGTGATAACAGGAGATAATTTTAAATAAGTTTCTACGTAGAATATAATGCAATTTATTATCATTCTGTCGGATCATATAAATTTATTTCTTATCATAAATCAAAGTACAAATCAGTAATTCAATAAAAGATATATGATGGGTTCATTTTGTAATGTGTTTGATACAAACACATTGTTACAGTGTGTATATATATATATATATATATATATATATATATATATATATATATATATATATATATATATATATATGAGTATTTTTATCAGATCCTGCCCCTGGAGATTTCGTGTAGAATCTGCTCCAGTACACATGCATAGACAGTGAAAAATTAGTCTGCAACAAGCCAAATCAACTTCAGTCTCAAGAAATTCTCATACATTTTTAAAACTAATTCTGAAATTTCAATAAGTGTAGATTTTCTTATTCATTCATTTATTTTTCTTTTGGAAAAGAAGAAAATAGATGAACATGTTTCCGTCTCCAACGATTCGTCATTGAATTTGAATATTGTTTTTTATTAACTGAACCGCTCGCCAAGAGAATATAGATATTCATAATGTTGTCGGAAGAAGAAGAAAATATATACTGGAAAAGTTTTAAACGGTGCAAAATAATATTCACAGCAGATGATAAAAATAAAAGCGATTTTTTTCTTCTGTTAGTTTCTTTTTTTCTCCCAGAAATCAGAATAAAGATTTTTCTTGTGGCGTCAGGAAAGAAAGAAAGGGTGAATAAATAAATAAAAAAAGAAAAGAAAAACCTGACATGGAGAATGAGAGAAGGAAAATGGATGAAAGACGAATATTTGAAGGTAGAAAAAAAACAGAAAACAATGAATGAGAGGAAGCGAAAGAAAGAATAAAAGAAAAAATACAACGAATGGAAAGAAGCAAAAGAAAAAAGAGCATATAAGAAAGAAGGTAAAAAGAAAGGACAGATACTAAGAATGAAACTTCAAAAAAAGATAGAAAAAGTTATTCAGGAAAAATGATATTGAGAATAAAAATAAAAACAACGTTAGACTTTTCGATGAAATTATGAAAATTCACTCGATACTAGTTGGAGGTCTGTAATTTAGATTTAGTCCGTGTACCATCTCCATTTAAGTGTATATTTTTCAGACAATATGGTTTTGTTGAAACAATAAAAGCTAAGCGAGAATAAACTAACGTACTTCGCCGAGTGTTTTCAGGTTAACTTTACAATTCAGTGACAAGATTTTCAAATTTACAGAAGTCTATTTGTAACTTATTGACACAAAATCCTCTCCGCCGAATTCGATGATTACTGAAATTAAATCATCAGAATGAATTTCAAAATGATCATGTTTCTTACTTCTATTTCAGGAAGTATTTTGAATATTCAATTATAGCAAGTATTTGGAATTTTTGGAAATATTTTGATTTTTAGCAAATACTTTAAATTTTAGAAAGTATTTTGAATTTTAAAGAATTTTTTTCGAGTTTTAGCAAATATTTTGAATTTCTGGTAGTATTCTGAATTTCAGCAAGGATTTTGGATTTTAAGGAGTATTTTGAATTTTATGGGGTGGGGGGGCACTTTGAAAATAAAGGAAGAAATATTTGGGATTTTAGGTAGTATTTTGAATTTCAGCAAGTATTTTGAATTGTAGGAGGTGTTTTGGATTTTTCACTCTGGATCAATGGTCACGTAGAATGAATAATACGTTAAGAAAATACTAATATTCATATTTTCTTTATTATAAAGCTGAAATATTCCACTAATATGAGTTTTTAAATGTTTGAAATGAGTATTATGAGTGTAATTACTAATTAAATTTGATGGATGTGTTTCACAGACCGACATACCATTCACGGACGAGATATAATTTGTTGACCAGATTTTTAATTTTCTGTCAGAAAATTAATGTCTAAATTAACTGAGTTTTTTTCAACTAAGTCATCCAAATTAGTTCTAAAACTATCATTTATATTTTTAATCCCCCTTATTTAAAACCCATTCCAAACTATTCACTCATATTCAGGTATCATTAATCATTTGTATTAGTCATTAACAGATTACTTTCATATTTATATCATGCTCAATAATACCCTTATATGACATCACAATTTTGAAAAAGAGTAAAAAAGATAAAAAAATTGCTGATCAAATTTGGAATTTATTTAATGAGTATTCAACGAACATTTTTATTGTCTATCAAAGATGAAATACCAGTAAAAAATATTCTGATAATTTGAATCCAACGTTTCTCCTTTTCTATTTTTATTCTCGTTATCAAATCACTGTTGCACTTACATGAGTCTGTACCTAGATGGTCAGCATCTAAGCATTTGCAACTTCCACTATAGCCTTTGTCTGGCTTACAGCCACGTTTGATCAAGTCTCTTATCCTGATATATACCATCAACATAATTGCCCAGTGAGGTACAAAACCACTCCCGGTCATTCTCCAATGGGGGTAGTAGGGAACATCTCATGTATCTTTCTTGCAATGTTGCTCTCTCTGCGTGTTGACGAAGGGCCTCACAAGTGGGAGGGATTGTGTCTATTGTACAGCCTATTTTCACGAACAGCCTCCTCAGGCAATGGTTGGTTTCAAGGCAATTCGTTCTTATTCAATACAGTTACAGCTATAAACTTCAATGATTGTGACAGCAGATGGTCCACATATTCTAAAGCCAAGATGATGAAATAAGTCTGATCCCGTCAAGATTTCTAAGCAGTTCTCTTCTTACACTGCGAAATAATGACACCTGATAACATGCAACAGAGGCGCAACGATAGGCCTTTGATCATTTGCTCTCGCAATTTTGCAGTTCCAGTTAGGGAAACATCGAAATGACAATTACCAGTGAATCCGTATCCATCTAGCATGGGATTATTTTCTTGTAGGGGTTTGCTATTTTGCAAGTAGATAGAAACATTCGTGTATCTGCTTCTTCATGTGTTCGAGGAGACACATGATTTGAAACAATTTCATTATTGTACATAGTTTTTGTATCGTACATAGAGGGAACAGTCTCCCTATCAGCAGTCTTTTTCTCTGGAATTAATCGAAATTTTAGTACTTCCATACATCGTTGAAATTCACAACAGTGATACAATTTACTAAAGATAGTTGATCAGTTGTGAAATGATGTTGATAACGTGACTGGTATGTATTGTACAGACCAGATCATAGTTTACTGATTAAGTTTATTTTCCTTCTTATTGATACTGAAACTCATTACTATCATTATTACAGTCATTTCAGAGGTTGGAGTACCACCAACCATAAGCTACAGGAAGGCCTAATTTTGTCAGATATCCCCAAAATTAATTTGAATCAATTTGAATTTCAATTTTGATAAATTGCAAAAAAAAAGTGTACATTTTGACTTGATCGTTTGAAAATAGATTCCAAAATATCTTCTCTTTTCGTTTTACAACAATGTATCGTGAAGATGCAATTTAGTTGGAAGGGCACTATGGAATATCCCGAAACCCATTCAGAAGATGAGACCCAAGCTACAATAGCTTTATATACCCTCAGGTTTAAGGTATCACAAAAATTTGTTTTCATCCAGAAAATCACAATGGATTCACCTTTTCTCTTCCTTCCCCGAATATAAGTATTAGTTATTCAGCAAGAATAGAGAGCAAAATGATCTTTTTACAGACACCATTGGTTGGTGTTGGAGATCAACTGCTTTCCAGGATTTTGTAAACTGTTTTTCTAATTGGCAATACCACTAAACTCAGAAAATTGATTCAACCCAATCTTTATAACCCTCAAGTAAATGTGTCTTATGTATGTACAAGCCAACTTTGTTGCAAATGCTTACGTATTTTCACCGGAACTAAAGGTCAGATTTTGAGCCAAGGAAAAAAGGCGGGTTACGGATGCTTATCTTAAAGGCAGAAAGTCCTTCCCAACTTACAAAGACTGTTTTACAAGAATAATGTAAACTTGGCAAATATCCAGAGAGATAATTTTCTGTTTAGTCCAAGGAGTGGGAGGGTAAAAATCAAGTTGTAAAAACCTTGGTAAATATTTTTTTTAAAGAATTTGATAAAAAGTGTAAAAAATATGAGTTGAACGGATACACGTCCCCTTTTTAAATAAAATAGAAATAATGAGTTTATATTAGAAAAGACTGTGACAAAGCAATTGTTATTAGTTTTGAGAATCATTGAAGCATCCAAACATTATTGTGCAGACTGAAGCACTGAGATACTTCTCTTTTGGACGGACTAGAATTGGATGCTGAAAAAGTTTGGTAAATCGTCTTCTGCGAGACTCCAATACAATGATAAAGAATTGAATGGGAGACCAGCACAATCAATATATTGCACCAATTGGAATACATATTCAGTTCGATAAATTGAATTGGACGATTGTAGTCTTGTAGGAGTTAAACAAAACGTGCTTATTGTTAACAGAACTATTTGCAATCCCTCGTCTAGTGGTGTCCTGATGTGGTGAAGTGGTTTTCAAGCTAGTTATACAGACCATTACCAGTCTGATCTCCACATACTATCCACAAAAATGACGGGTAATTTACGTATTGATCGGCACTTCTGCCTTGGATCAGAATATCTGTGAATTTCGCTCAAGATGTATTGCTTTCCTATACTAATGCTTAGGGTCAGAGTATGATATTCGTGCACTCAATGGAAAATGCTTCACTTGAATAAATGACCCCTGTCCTGTCTCTACACACAATAGAGACTCCATCCCATCTAAACCGGATGTGTGCCTAGGCGAAGCGTTTGGAGATCCTGGAATACCAATTCGTCAAAACCCCCTTCTCAGCCTCGTCAATATTATCCAGAGAGAGGTAGAGGGCGATACGTCTAGCATCAGCTCAAATGCAGGAATGGCTGAAGGATGTTGAGCAACCACCCCAAATCGGCTCAATTCTCTGATTTGGAATCAGAGTTGTATTTCTCCTAGACTTGCTGCCTTTCTAAGGCCAGAGAGCAAAAATCTGCCCTTCTATTTTACCCATAGCTTTGGTGGGGATGGAAGTATGGATCCATGCCTCTCTCAAGGATATTACTGCGAAATGATCGTAAGTAACCCCATCGGAGATTCAAATATTCTATTTTACGCAGCCTTACCGACAACGTAAATCATGCCACAAAAGTAAATATACTGATATGCATTGGGTTATGGGTATGTGGATTATTCATTTTTTTTTTCTTGGACTTATTTCCTTGAATATCCTTCAATCCTGGCAACATTTCTTTATCTTTTACGCCGACTCTTCTTTTTATATCCTGGTCATTAAATTCATCGTCTTCTCCTGAGTTTTTTTTTCCCGTTATCTCCCCTTCTTTTCCTCCTGCTTAGTCGTTTTCCTTCTTCCAAGTTCTTCTATCGTCCGGCACGGTTCACCAACCATTGCTGTCTCAGCATAACTGAGGCCTCTCCTTAGGGAACGAAAATTCAATTTGCTCGATTAAGCTCGTGTTCGGCCAGCCAACTTAAGCGGTGAGTCCGGGGCCATCTACATTCGGGGAATAAAACTAGAAAACCATAGGAGTCGTACGTTGATTTTTGCAAATCTTCTTTTTTTTTTTTTTGTTATTTCTCTTATGTGAACAGTTCCCTTTACTAGCGTTCTTTAAGACAGAATTGGCTTCCAGTCCGATGTAGGTAAACATATATAGTCGAAATACAAAGTTTACATATTCGTCTCTAACACTGCACTGCTACAAGACGTAAAGACAGGCAATAGAAAATCTTTTTTTAAGAAAACCAAAGTTGATCTTCCATTACTTCCGCACCCTGGAGAAATCCAAAGAAGAATTTTGCGCAAAGGACCCCACCCTCCCATTGCTCTCACAGGAGAGACAGAGGTAAAATTAGATCGGAAAAGACAGATATTTTTGCAATAACATGAAAAACAGATTTCATATCGTATTTTGCATCTCTCTTAGTGGAAGAATATTCCCATTGTACTTGCAAGGAAAGGGGTACGATCTATTTGGCATAGATAAGACTATCCAGGAATTCTCATACGTGCTAAGAGTATACATAGATATTTTGTATCAATTTTAGCATCGGTGGACCCACAAAGTAAAAACTTAACAGGCATGAATTGAGTCTTAAAACAAGCTTAGTCGAGTACTAACAACTATCAGTCGGGATTACAGTCTGATGTCTGCAACAACGACAGAAGAATCTAGGTATATTATTTCGCACATTCTCATACTAAAAACAGTATCAGGTTTATTATATCTTGGGATGCTAAGAAAAATATGGAGGAATCACTAACGTTGACAAGATCCACTAAGTAACACAATCGAATGTAAAATGTTTGAACCTATAAAACCTTTTATACGCAACGGGCACGTTGATTAAGGCCCAAATCCGATAATGGGAGCCCTAATTATCCTATTTTTTTATCCAATGGCCATTGTGGTTATTTCTCGTTTATATAGTGATATTTACTTGAACATAGGTTCTTGAGAAGAAAGTGAAATATCACATTTTTAATTTCAATATTCATAATATCATTGATATCAGCAGGGGCTTGATAACAAGCCACACTGACATGGCATTATGATTTGTGTTCAAAGTTAGTGACTGTCAGGTAATTATTTTGTCATATGATTCCTTATGTTGACTTGATGAATATATAAAGGTTTAAGTCGTGCAATCTGGTGATTTAATTAAGCTCTCGCATTAAATATAATGAATTACTTCATTTCAGTTGTTCAGTGATCTTCTTTCTTAGATGTGATCACAACTTAGGCTTTGGTAGTTTTTTATCGAAGTTTCTTCCAATGTTTGAAATGTTAACTCAAAAGAAAATAATGGTTTGAACAAAGTTTTTTTTAGAACCATCTGACTATTTCTGACTGCCTAGTTGGCAGCATATCCCGAGAGAGATCTTATTTTTTCTGACTTCTGCTGCTTCTGACTTTGCTTACTTTTGCTACCCGCTGCATATACGTATTCATGGTTAAAGCTGCATAATTATACTTACCATAAATCATGAGACCTGATTACGTGCTTTGCTTTTATTCGACCACGTGTAAAACTGAAGAACATGGAACTGTGTTCAAGCCACGTTGTTGTATGTTACAATTCTCTTTCCCTCTTTTTCTATAATAAAAACGTTATATCCAGTCTTGCTTTAGGGATACTTTTAGGAGAACAAAACTAATCTTATGAGTCATGCAGGTGAGTATCTTGGTTTTTTCAGTGTTTATCACATTCTGACAGGTGTATTGTCCAGTCTTCTCTTCTGCTGTATGGAGGTCTGGTCTGAAATATCAGCATTATCCAAAAAGTTATACTGACTTCTATCGTCATCTTCGTTGGAACGACAAAAATGTGACACAGGGGAATTGATTAAAAAATGTTCCATCTCAAAATTTAGACAGTAAAAAATACCCCTGAGAGTATGTCGACCGAGACTCAGAAACTTGAAGATAAAAAAAAGCATAAACCAGGTTGAAATATTCATGTGGTTAATACAATGTATCATCTTAAGACTTCAGACAATATAAGAAACGCTGGATAATATGTCGACAAAAAACGTTGAGATGGGAGGAATAGTAATATATAAGTCACTTCGAAGATAAACTATACGAAATGCATTGCTTGTTCGTCAATCTATAGGTAGGCATTATTGTTGAAACATAACGCCGGAAATTAAACATGGACGCTGGGTTGAAAGGATCATTAGATGAAGTCAATGCTTCCATTTTGAATTTCACTGAACAGAAAAAGGAAAAAATCGATGGAGGAAAAACATCAATTACCGAATATTTCGGCGAATGAGACGTAACACGAAGCATCCAAGAAACATCCCCTCCCAGATAAAAATGTCTGATTGGCCAGACACAAAAACAGCAACAGAACAGTGAGCTAAAAGTAGGAAATTCAAATCCTTGTCTTATCTAAAGGTTGTTTTATCTACCGAAATAGACGATACTTTATGGAAAACATCGTAAATAAGACCAGAAGGGGGAATGGAAGAGACCTGAGTGAATGAATGGATGAAAAATTATAATGAAGAAGGGAAAATGAAGATTTCAACTCAGTGTAACAAAAAACAGGTCTTTTTAACATTTTTGAATGTATACCGTGGACCAATCAAAAATTGGTCAAACTAGTGACTAATATAGCATAAACATACATTTTAAAATTAACCCCCACTAAAAACTCATGGGGGATCTTGAAAAAATTATAATGTTTAATTTTCAGCCTTCTAACTCCATAGAAACCAACGGGCCAGCCTGACTATCTCAAAAATCTATGTTGGTCGACAGCTTCTAATATAAAGTAAAGCACCTGTCTCCCAATGAGGTTCAAGCTTGACTGAGACCAGACCTTTATTCTAACAGCACCATTGTCAGGAGAGATATACCTCCAACCTAAAAACAAAGCTTTAAGTGCGATTAGCTGCTGAGTGCACAGGGACATTTGTCTTAATGGGGAGCTTTTCACACTGTTCATCCATAGCTGGAATCGAACCCAGAACTCTCTGCTATAGAGGCAGACGTACTAACCATTACATTATCCGAGAGGACAAAATTCGATGTATTAAATAGAAATAATAGGAATGATTAACGTGAACAAGTTTTTATATTTGGAGAGGACGTCGTGTAAAAGTATAGATAACCATTCATTTTACTATAAAATCATCAATTGTCTTAATGTCGAATAACCTCTGCCATCAAAGGTGGTAAAGATTTGCATTCTCAATTCATATGTTCATATTCTTATGTATTCCAGCTGTATCCTTTCTTATACGGACTTGAAAATTGGCATCAGTACTTCATTAGACCCCTTCTAAAAACGTTTTGGGAAATTAGATTTTTTGACCGTTTGGGGCCTTATTTTGACTGATTTAATAATAGCATCTAGATTTTCCACTATATGGAATTTTTTTACTCTATTTTTTGGTGTTTTTCCTGTGGAAAATGCCAATCATGTTATGAATAGAATGTATTGATGGGAAGTCTTCTAACATGATTTCAGATTTTTACGCAACGGTTATTCAATTATTTACTGCGATGGAATGTCAGTTATTTGTTTTACTGCTCAACTCAAACATATCAAAACATGGAAGCCGTGGAGTTTCACTTCCTCCCACACATATACCGTCATTATTTTGTTATAATAATTGACATCGAACGTGACAAACATTTATTCTTTACATCTTTAAACAGTTCAGTCATTTTCTTTCTTCTCTGTTCTAAAACTCTGTTCCCTTTTAGCAGTTTCACAACCAGCACACAAGGGAAAATAATGTACGAAATATTTTGAATGTTGTAAATAGGTTTCTGAATTTTTATTGCAAAATTATTGATTTCCCTATGTTGAATTCAGAAGTACGCACATAATCTTGTCACTAGACGTGAAGAAAATTTACAACTTAAGATTTTTGCACTCACTCAATACAAAAAAATCAGAGGGGCCAATGGTCTCCGAATCCTTTTTATCTCATTTTTCTCGTTCTCTGCTCCTTCTGGTTTGCATTTGTTAATACGAAAGCAATTCAGATTCTCCTTCTTTTTTTTTTCTCTTACTTGAACTCTAAGTGGATTCTAGTTTCAACCGTAATAGCAAAAGGATTTTCGATGAGCGTTGTCTTGTTTCAATACATTTCCGTAAAGACTAATTGGTTACTAGGTGTAATGAAAGCAGGTGCCGCAACTGTTACTAAATCTCTATCGTGACAGAAGTGGAAAAACTGAAAGTATTGTGGTTGAGCATCATCAGACTTTAATTGTCCGTTGTTGGTCATAGACTTCCCCTAGGATTCGCCACACCTCTCTCAGGGGTGAACTAATCTAATTTGTCCCTCCATCTTGTCTTCTCCCGGCCTCAGTTTCGCAAGTGATCTCTGGGGATCCATGTTGCAAGTTATGCTGTCCATCAGTTATCTACCATTCTTGCAACATAACCAGCCCATTGCTATTTAAATTATCCGATAGATTCTATGATGTGACGGATTCCTATCTTTCCCCCGATACATTGTGCTGTCTTGTGATCTTTCCATGTCAGGTTGAGTGTGATTGCATAGATCTCAGTTTGAGGCTCAGTCTCTCGGTTAGTTCCCCTTTTTCAGCTCCATAGGAGACTATCGGATTGATACATTGGTTGTGTTCCTTATTCCATAACAGTGATGAAAAAAAAAAACACAATATAGACATTATTTCGAAAAATGAATTGTATAAAGACAATGCTCTATCTAAGAATTTCAGAAATAAGTAGACTGAAATATCAGGAAAAAAATCTGCAGAACGGAAAAAAAAAACAGAAATTACTTCGACAGAAAAAATGTAAATAAAGGAAGGTCGAAGATAGGACATTTTTTTTTTCGTTTTGTTTTTTTTAAATCGACTGGATAGAACAACGAAGAAAGTTTTGTTATCTCTGTCTATTTATAAGAATTGCAATCTCGAGCAAAAAATATATAAATATATAATTATAGCATTTTGACCTATGCACTGATATTATAGATGAGTGGTTGATTCCGATGCATTAAGCTGTAAAGTCAGAACGAGGGAGGAATTGTGGTTGCGGTATTCAAACAAACATTTTATTGCAAAACATGGGTCTCATATGCCTGAAAAAAGTCCTATGAAATTTTCTAAAACAAAAAAACATCTCCTATTTTTAAATAAATTGGCACTTCCGAAGTACGACACATATAGATTAAATTCCTAAAAAAACCAAGGGTTTTTACATATCCATATCTATCTCAGTCTCTCCATTGCTATTCACTTCAGTCCGTTCAAATTGATCTTGAATACTGTTGAGTATATGTTTGAATTTACAGCTGTCTAACTTCGTTGGCGCAGCCAGTACTCACGACGCCTACATGGAGGGCCAGAAAAATCTAGAAACTTTATGGAACCTACGTTTTGGGGTTTCTTGCTGACCATATCTAATTTCTCTAACCTTAACCTTTGTTATCATGCCTTAACTCGATGGTTATCCATTCGTGCACAATCAATCACATGGATGAAGGACACATAACACAGAAAAACCCATCATCTCTTGAAAAATACTGCCCAATCAACAACACAAACAACTACTACATACATTATTAGGAGCGACAAAGGCTTATCCTTCGTATAAAAACTCCCAACGTCCCTAATTCCAATCAAGATAAAACTAACCACACTTTAGGTTTGTTCAACATTCAAAAGCAAGAAAATACAAGTATATACAACCAATGTAACTTCCTGATAGTCACCTATGGAGCTAGAGAAGCATGAAATCTAACAAGGAAATTGAACTTCAAACTGTGAACCACGGAATGTATACAGAAAAAGAATCATGGTCTACCTCATTATCAGAAATCACTTGACAACACAGTGTATCAGAGAAAAACTTATTGTATAATTCCTTTGAAAACTAAAATGGTAAGGGGTTAGTCACGAGGCAAGAATGTCAGGAAACCACTTAACATCACGACTTGCAACGTCTCGACAATAGAATATGAGATTACGTAACAAAGTGGAGGAATCAAGAAAATATTTGCTAAAATGCAATGGTTGGCACGGCTAACGAAAAAAGTAAGCTGATAAACCTCTAATTTGTAGTATAGGAATTTAGCTTCTGCTTGTTTTTCTTTCCTAAAACACTCAAAAATGACTTGGAGAGCTGGAATTCTGTTCCGATTTACCTTATACATGAAGCTTTCCGGAAATATAAAGTATGCTAATATCAGAAGATAATCAAAGTGTACAAAATAATTAAATGAACAAATGAAAATGAATATTGGTTTACATTCAACGAACAGCTTGTTCAAAGCTCTATGTCTAAGCTACAACATATTACAATTTTAGCTCTCTTGGTCTCTTCTTAGGTTCTTTTAGAACTGAAAAATGAACAAAGGCTAAATCTATATAATAAAAGGTAGTGGATAGCCGTTATCTTCGCTTCAGTTAGATTTTTAGCAGTCTTTCAGTTTAGCGTTTTCATTAACCGTGCCCACCACTGCTAAAATGATAGCTTATATCGTCCCTTGGGTTGGAAGAGAATTAAGTAGAATTCGCTACACTAAAAGCGTCGATCAGAAACTATTAGAATTTATGCCAATCACCTGATCAATAAGATTGCGTGCAGTGACGGATAATCAACCATACGGCTCCTCCGGATGACCATTAGGTAGGCTTCCCCTGACTTTATTATGTATGGAGTCTTATTTAAAAGACATAAAGGTGATTTGTAATATTTTAGATATCAAAAAGATATATGCAAGAGTCATGAAATATCATACTAAATACTTTCAGTCGATTTTTTTTTTAATCACGGGTCTCAGTGCTTGAGCCTACTCAGCCTAATGGTTTATCTGTCACTGTTTCCAAACTCTAGTGTGATTGGTTTATGCAGCTTTAAAGGGATTGAGAGTTTATTCACTCTCCCAGATTGTCGAAATGCAGCACCCAGCAAGGAAGTGTGTTGCTTGGAATATGATCCGGCTTCCTCGAATCCGGACCAGGGAACTCTTATCCGATGAAAATCGCCGATTTTCATTTATATTGAAACCAAAGTCTCTGAATTTTCATTTACTGGCACACACATCGTCACCTCAAAGCCTTAATTGATTTGAGATTCCAGGCACCCCAAATGGACAATTCAATTTGATTTTAATGTGCTCCTCTAGCCCTGTGGTCAGGCCAATCGTGAAAAGCTATCTCCAAGGTGCCATCCTATCTGGAATTTAGAGCACTTATTTATTTTCAGGCGATCTAACACTTTTTTCTTGTATTTTTCACACCCCTTCGTTTTCTTCGATTGCTAATACCAGTAGAAATTGAACCAGTTCTATATCAGGATTTAAAACTTGTTCAAACATTGAAAGCCTCCAGGTATGAATTCTATCTCCATAGAACCCAACTTTACCTATTACTTTGCACGACTTGGCGTATAACTTAACGGTTTGAACGCATCTGCTACAGCAGTAGTTTCGAAATTTTGATAACTCAAGGACTCCTCTATAAAGGTAATATCCTGGAGGAACCTACTCCTAGCATCTGGCTTTTAGATTAATTAGTGAACTGCAATAAAAAGTAGTTTTTTGTACCTTTTAAAAATCATATTTATCCCAAATAGATCGTATGTATTAGAATTCTAATACGTGGTATACGAGTCTGTGAACAATAATTATGATATTCGATTGATGCGCAAATGGATGATACTGTTTTTTTCTGTCATTAGATTTACGATATCGGCTTTATAGAGAACGCTGCTGCGAACCCCCAACCTTATTCGTTATTTGACAGACATCAGTTTCAAAACCACAGTCTTGGAGTGTCTATTTGTACATCAATAGCAATTTAATAGTAAGTACAAGCAGTTGAGAAATAGTAAGTAAGCTCACCTGGCAAACCAATTAGTTTATTTGATTAGGTCGGTCCTCTGTAGGTACCCAATAAAAGTATCCTTGTGGCAGACTAAGCCTAACCAAGGGACTAATTGTGTGCGTTCGAAAAATAAATGGAAGAAATAAAAGGGAAAGAACTTATAGATTGGCAATGTATACAAACACTAGTTTTAATAAGGCTTAGTGTATTTATTACCAAATAGACCGAAAAAGTAATTTAAGTTCATTGATCTTAAGATTAAAAAGAATTTATTTCACGCAGCATATATGTATTTTTCATCGTCTTATTTGTTGATTTTATTTATTTTTTTTTTTGCAAGTTCCAGTCAAAACCTGAAGTTGACATAGTTTTCCAACCGTAACCATTAAAAGACAATCCTCACCTAATTTAATCAAATTTTCTACTGTTTGTCTGATGCATCAGGACAAACCAAATGAATTTGTAAAAATATTATTCCTCTGCCGTGATTTGAAATCATTACCAACTGATTGGTAGTCGCGACATCGGTATTCTTACATATTTATCAAAATAAGAAATCAGAAATACACTCGGCTTCATTTCATTCTGATAATCAAATACATTCATTCAACATCAACATAAAAAGAACTTGAAGCTTTCACAATGAAGTAACTGGAAGACTTTTCTACGTATGAAGCATCTTTTCAAGGGACACTTTTCTACCAAATTTCAAGTAAATCTAACCTTAAACTGCTGAAAACCAATACAGGGACAGACTGACCAAAGGGTGAAGAGATCCTCTTCTAGAAAGGCGAGGATGCCTCAGAAAATATATGTTTTTAACTCTTCATTTATTATATATACAAGAGTCGCGGTATCCATCTTCAGTCGGGGGAAAATAGAAGTAGAGTTTCAACCTACTTTTGGACCTTTGGGGGGAGAGTATCAAAACGAGGCATGAACCTAGATAAATCGCTTGCGTATTTATTAGTAAATCTTTGTGAAAGAGTAAACATGTAACTTGTGTTGGGGTTGGGTTATGAGGGGGACACGAAGGATAAGATTTGTTCAAATATTTGTCTGCATGGAATGCAGTGTCCACTACACGCGTATCAATACATCGATTCCTTGACGTGAAAGACACATGTCAAACAGTTGATTTTATAAGAACTGTACATCCTTCCGCGGCATCAATGCACTCGGTGCTATTGGCGTCTTTCAAACCACAAGAAAAGAGAAATATTCCACCCCCCTCTTTTTTGGTCGAAGGTGCCCAGTCAAGCATGAGACTGTTTTCGTTAGGCCAACCACTTCCTCGTACAACACGTCGATAGGCTGGTCATGATTTCGTCTTCGTGACCGACAAATGAAGCCGTTCTGGACAGCACTCCATTGCGCTGTCTAGCGTTAAGGCGAACGGAAATTTGCATCAAAAAAGACTGTGGCGTTAGTCCTCACATGAAAGAGATGAACGTTTGAAGAGACAGAATATCCTGGAATCTGGTCAAACTTAGAAACGCTGAGTTAGGCCATAAAGTTTGAAGTTTTGTTCACTGGAACTTTATTCAGCGGAAATAATGTTCGGAATAGAACTCACATGGTCGTTGGTGTTTGTGTTTCCTTTTGTATTTAGTTGGGTTTTGGGTTTTTTTTTTTTACAACGTGGAATCATTGCAGTAAATAGAGTTATTTGCGAAGAGTAGAATCTCTTGTTTACGATTAGAATTTATGCTAAAAGAAAGTTTTCTTTTTTGATCCGATTAATCTTTTTGTACCATTCGTTCCTCCTTCCTTTTCTTGTTGAACGTTAAAGCTCTCCTATAAAATCTTTCTGAGTGCCGAAATTACGTAAAGCCAACTGGACATTACAATTGATTTATACAGTAGAATGTTTAACGCTCCAGACCTAGAAAAAAAAACTTCTTTCCATGTTTGCCAATTATTGTTCAACACCCTGACGAGCTCTTTTGGGATTTTTGATAGCTAATAAAGGGAACGAAACATCTTGCTGGTGGATTACCGACATAAATCGAGATAAAGAATCGAAGGTCATAGACACAGTTCAAAGATAAGGCAGCTGAGGGTCTTTCATAAAAGGGAAGTGGTGTTTCAGTACCGGCTAATCTTAGATTCGCTTGTGTTATCACAGCAATGATCTTTGTTGAAGGTTTAAAACAAAAATCAGCTGCGTTAGACGCTGAAACCTTTAGCTTTTGATTCTCATGGATGTACACACATGTCACTTTTCTTTTGTATGCTTACTATGCTTATCTAAATTTGGATTGGAGCATAGTGTCATGTCAATCATTTGGGTGAGAAGGGTCTGTTTTTCTATTGTTTAATTTCTTCATTTTGAGCATCCCTCTCTCTCTCTCTCTCTCTCTCCGTATGTTTTTTCTTTATTTTATTTCATTGATCAGCTATAGCCAAAAGTTGCAAAGGTTTTACTTTTTTCTATATATGCGTGTCTTTGTGTATTCCAGTGCTCCTGGCCGTACTGTTTTATCTACAGACATGAAAATTGGCATCAGTAATCCACTACTACTTTCTAGAAATTTTTTTTTTTCTTATTTTGGAGAAAAAAGAAGCCTTTTTACCCTTCTTGGCATTATTTTGGAGGGCTTATTAATAACATTCAGATTCCCGAAAACGTTTTTTTTTACTATATTTTAGATATTTTCTAGATCAATTTCTCAAATTTTGACGCTATGTCGTTTAATCATTGACTGTGATGGCGAGTTCTTTTGTAATGATTCAATTTCTTTTTCTTTGTTTCTTGTAACATTCCCTTCCATTGTCTATCTCTCTGATAATTTTCCTCTCTCTTTATTCAACAATCGATATTTTTATCTTACACATTATTACACTTTAATCTTTTGTCTAATCATCCCTCTTTTTACTGATATTATTATTCACACCAACGATTCCATGAAGCAGTCATTCCAAATCAAGTGACAGCAAATTCCCTTTGAATCACCAATCCTTGCCAATCTCAATGGTGCTGTTGTATCCTCTCCAAATCTTAATGCTGTTTTCAGGGAAGTTCGATGGAAGAGTTTTGACGATATCTCAAATCTTTCAAGAACAGCTACAGTTATGCACATATGAAATCAATCTGCATCATCAAACCCACGCACAATTCTCACTAGATCACTCTTTTTACCCAGTCATGTCTATTTTGTAATCATTGTGGTCCAATTCTTGGTATCCGTTTAACATGTGACAAACAATCTCCTCTCTAATTTGCACATTTACTGTTGAATCGGAGTAAAAGGGACAGCAGTTTTTCATCGTCAACTGTTCACTCAATTTTGGAACGAAGGATAATAATCAAAATTAGAATTTTCACAGTTTACAGATTCTTGCCAACAAGTCCATTAATTCTGGAAGCACAGAAATCTCGGGTCTTGGAGACAATAAAGGAATTTTAGGCTGCGTCTCTGTGGCTGGAGACCTTCCTATGCAAGAAAAGATCGAAATGCAAAACAAGTGGCAGTCGGTCTGGGATAGTTCTGGTGGGTAAGATAGGTGTGATTTCTGCAGGGTCATTTGCATGATATGCGAACTTAAATAGTTTTCATTCAGGGTCATTTCCGTGACATATCGAGATATTTGCTCTCCAAATTTGCAGAAAAAGTCAAACAATTCGTGGATGGGCAACGTTTAGTTCCTGTGCAACCTCTCACTTTGTTCTGCATGGGTCCACTCAATTAGATGCTGTTAATCACAGCAGAACGTCAACATCTTCAAGCCCATGTCCCCGTTTCGAAATACTTGGAACCAATGTCACTCTTTACATTCGTTGGCAGTCCCCTGACAAAATACTTTATACTACGAGCAGTTTCCATCTCTTTACATTCCAATTTGAATCTATTGAACAAAATTGTTTGAATTTGCTTTTTTATCTTGGATTTGTCACGCTCAAATAAACACGGTTTGATAGTGGAAAGAAGACGGCCAACTCAAAACAACGGAGCCAGATCCAAGCTATTAAAATGATATATTACATGAACATGGTCTGATAATAGTTTATTCCAAAATAAGCATCAAAGATTGGAATAATAAAAGTCACAATTATCTTTGCAGTAACATAAAATTTCCTTGTGTCCTATCTATCTCGGCCATGCTATTCGTTATTATAGTATGATTCTGCGCAAACATTAATACGGATTTGTTTCTATTTTTTCTTTTCGGGTGCTTTTCCTGCATTATATATCCTTTTATCTGTGAATGTTGTTGTTTGAAATTAATCTTGGAATAAATCTTTCTTTCTTTTTGATTTATCGTTTTCGAGTTTTCTGGTCCTCCATCTATTCTCATGTCATTTTTTAATGCAATTTTGGTTATCATAAACAGTTTCTCTGTGTATTACTCTGTTTTGTGTAGAATCAATGCAGACGACAATGTTCAACAGTCTTCTTATTCTTCGCTCTCTTTTCACGTCATCTATGGACATTATTCCTTGCCTTTTTTTGTAATGGTTTATCTATTTTTGAAACTAACCTCTTACTATTTGCTTTTAACAAAATCTGAACATTTTCCTCCGAAGTTCTTGACACTATATATCTTATTCTGGCTCTTTGAGTTTTCCTGCGTCATTCTCCACCGTCAATAGGAATATCCAGGCTTTTGATCGATTATAGCTGTTGTTTTCAAATTATTTTCCTTCAGATGACATTGTTGTACCTTTCCAAACAGAAGTGTTCGTGAGTCTCGAACCATTACTTGTTTGTCCAGAGGAAAAAGAACGACCGACCTCCCATTTCGTCTTTACATACCTCCGTATTTAGGACTTGAGTTTAGCAGGATACAGCTCAAGAAAAAAGAGGCTGCAGCAACCAAATGAGCATTAAAGTCATTAAAGCTAGTCTTCTGTACAGATAACTATTGCTCTATACATAGTTCAGTACAGTGGATCCCAACCAGTGGGGTGTTTAGATTGTCCAAAGAATGAATGAAGCTTTTTAGTGAACATGAAAGTCGTGGTGGATGTCTTCGGTTGGATGGTTTTGTCACGAAAAAACATGAACAGTGATTGTGTTGATGTGTACACCGGTATATTTGATGTAAATATTGGTTTCTTTGAGTAACAAATATAGATCAGCTGTATACTCATAAAATCAAACTAATTCTTATTCTTATTATAAATCTGTTTAATTATACGCAAAACAAAATATTATTTTGATAGTATTCTTTGTTGTAACCCGTCAGATGGGGACAAAACTGGTATCCTTATGGACCAGAGGTCTTGTACTAGGCCACAATTACTTTCATCCTCTCTGAATGCCATCTAAGTCCAACAATGAAATCTGGCACCGGTTGTTATGGGTTCTTCTATAGTATATCCAAGTCTTCCTGTCTGTTTGGGATAGCAAACCTTGGGATAGCAAACCTTGTCCCGAAGGGTTCATGAGCTTCCTCTGACATACACGTCACTCTCGTTCCCTCTGTCTCAGGAATTCTGCCCTGACCAGACCGTTGAAAATTCCACCTTCCAGTGAACCAAGTGGTATCCATTTACGATCTCATCATTGGAGCCTCAATTTTTTTATTTTCCCTGCTTTTTATAGTGTTTTCAATCACTGTTGATATATATGCTCGGAATGTCACGAGTTCTGCGTGTAAGCTAAGAGAGAATAGACCCATGAGATTACAGGCTGAGACACTACGAATTGTTTTAGGGGACCGGAAACGTGTGCTTCACAAATATACTAGACACTCCCGGGACGATTTGGTCACTAATGAGGGTGACAGCAAATGCAGACCACACCCTATCATTCTTTGCATTCTTAATGCATTTCAAGGTGCTTAAATTTGAAAGCTCTGGCGATAATATACCAGTTAGATAGCTTACAGATCACACGCCGATTAACAGACTATGAGACCTTTTGTATTATTATTTTACGATCAGATATATGCATAAATGGACACCAGATGATTATCAGTATGAGCACAAAGACTGAAACCAAAGCTATCATTTCCAATAGCAAATGAGCCGAACTTTTCTGCATTATTTAAGTTGACACACACCGGATGAACTCATATTCAAAACCTTTCACTGCGATGCATCAGTTCGCTTACTTAGAGCTCTCATAATGATTTTTAAGAATTATCTTTTTAATATTCGATGATTATTACGTGAATACGATATCTGAAAATGTTATTGAATGGACGAAAAATAGTAGAATTCAAATTAATTTTATTATACTTGCATGTCAGTTTTTCTCAAAATAGTAACTTTAAATGAAACGAGATTGAAAAGTTCGTTTCATGAATATATGATGTCACGTAATACCGTACGGGTTTCGTGGTTCCAGTTCACAGAGATAAATACAAGGAGATTCTGCATATCCTTTCTTTATGCTATTACTATGAGTTTTTTTTTATGCTGCCATTACTTAATGGGCAAATGGACAATTCTGTTCCTTCGGTTCCGAAATTGAAATTATACTTTGAACTTTGGAACGAAGAAAAGAAAAACTCAGCCATTAGAATACGGAGAGAATAAACTAGATCATAAAAAATCGTTTAACCAAATCGAATCTTTCTTGATTTCTAATTCATTTTTTCAACATTTCTTGATGCAAAAATGGTCGGAAAATGGAGAGAAAAGGAAGAGAAAAGAAAAACAATTTTCCCGGCTATAAATCATACGCTGAGTATTTCGGAATATGTCATCTTTGGATGCGAGCAATATTTCAATAGTGAACATGAGAAAATAACAGTCGAGGTTTGACACAAAGTAGGTATTCAAAAAGCTATTAAGAATGACTGTTCTCCCATTATTTTCTTGAATGAAAGTTCCCCGAGCATCGTCCTTTAGTTGACCGAGATAGAGCGAGATGAAAAAGCAATTACAATCAATGTATATTTTTTTTAAATCCGAAAACCACAAAATAGAGATGGTGGAACATTAGGCTGAGTCGTTGGAGGTTGGGATGGTGGAATTTACTGTAGATTAAAAGGCTGGAGAGAGAGAGAGAGAGAGAGAGAGAGAGAGAGAGAGGGGGGGTGCTGCCTTCGTGGCAGCTTACTTTAAAAAAACGCTAAGCGTTATCTTTGCTCTTTTGTAGAATGAAAAAAAGATCGTTAATCATTTTTCTAATTTTTATGGCAACGTGTGTTTTTTTAAGACAAGCCAACATTTTGTTTTGTTGTCACTTTACCCTTTTCTTCATAGTGGTGCAGCTTAGCTAAATAATCACGTCTTTTTTTATGGAATAAAAACATCATACAATATGATACCCGAAAGATATTCAAATAAAAGTTCAGATATTGAGTCATCGATTCTAAATATCACCCATCGAAGTAAGTTTTATTCTCAATGCAAAGGACTCATTTTGTTCTTGTTTTTTTTTTGTTCTTTACATCCATAAATAGATACATCTACTGAAAGCATATAGTATGGATTTACTCTTGATTTATCTTTTCCTCCTATGAAATCTTAGACTTCGAGTGTATGAGTATTAGTCTGCAAACTTATAGTACTAATTATGGCCCCATCAATTCAATCCTAACATTAGTTTGTATCATAAAAAAATTATCATCGTTATTATCATTGATGATTATAAGTACCATAATGGTGAAGATGATGGTAATGATTTTGATAGAGGCGATGATAGTAAGACGGATAATCACACGCCTTCAAACAAAAGATATTTCTTCCACTGATATAAAATACACAGTTTTTAGGGATTACCATTAGGTAATATATATAAGTCGTTGTAAACCCAAAATAGCAGTCATGATTACTATGATTTTTTTTTCTTATCACCAATCGGTATAATATGATTTTGAAAACATATTTAGTTTATTTACCAACATAATTTTGGGGAATTGCCATAGGGATATTACATGCAAGTCACTGAAAAAATTGTTATGGAAACTTTAGAATTGCCCAGAAGCTTCGTTTCATCTCATTATTTAAGGTGGTCCCTATGCGTGGGATCAGATGATTGTGTTCTCATCAGGGGTACAGTGAACCCTTCAGGACGTGCCTGCCAGATGCTGGCGTAGACTTGCTGGATAGACTTTCTTGCGAAAGACCCTAAGTTTGGGGTGATATTGCTATCACTTTTTCGAAAACTGGAATTTTGTCATGGCCACCATCTTCAAAAATAGCTGTCATCTTAAATTTTCAGTGACTTGCATGTATTTTCCTAATGGCGATTTCCCAAAACTATGTACGGTAAAATGATTGAACTAAACAAGTCCTCAATATCTTTATTTCATCTATCACTGATAGGAAATTTATTCTGAAAACAGTCGTCGCATGTTGAAATGACTACCATGCGTGACGTACTGGAAATTCCCGGGGGCTAATTATCCAAACTCTAATGGGTGCCGTCGACTACTTGACTTTGAAGTGTACAAAATTATGTGTCTATCACAAAATGCTCTATTGGTTCGAAATTCTCTGCTAAGCTGCCTTACAACTAATTGTCCGTCGTAGACAACAGCTTAGCAACGTCAGATTCGGAGGTTCTTGCTAGCCATTTAGTGAGATATAAAGAAGAAAAAGGACACCTCTGTTACTCGACGGGGGATGCTCTAAACGGTCTGAGAAGCTGAAGAATTGTTTTATTGTACCAATAAATTTTGGTGAATTGCAATTAGAATATTTTCAAATTTAAAAGGAGACATTCGTAGGTCGAAAGAATCACCAGGGAAATATATAATCGTACATAAAGAGACATTTATGTGCAACGTGAACTGTTTTATGGCATGGTTAGGTGATAAAAAATGATTATTTATTTAAAGGTAAAATATGAAAGTTTCTGATTACGCAATTCAATCACCTCACCACTTCACTATCTTCATCAAGTGCTGACACGTTATTTCAAAGGCGTGTCATAAACCTTTCTTCAGATCTACTTTGACTCATAGTTTTTTCTGTGTTTTTTTTTTTAATTAGCTATCGCTTTTTTTTATTCATGATAAATTGTAAAAAAGTTGAAGAAAGTTGATATGTTCTTCCCAGAAATGCTTGGTTGGTTCAGGTTTGACTAGGAAAGTCATTGAAAACTTTTTTGCCAAAGTTTTAATCTTCTTTTTTTTTTATTACCTGCCGATATCATAAAACCGTTTTTGAAAAAAAGTGTCGTCTCCTTTGTTCTATTGATTTGTTTCCTGGTCGTATCTTTGAAGAGGATATATGGTTCTATTTCACGTTCCAAAATTTCGCTCCTTTAGAAATCAAATCTATTGAATTAGATAACCTTTCTTCGGGATGTTGGACCAAGCTCCATTGAAAACATGAAGACATTCCTTCTTCTGTAGAAGGTTATTCCGCGACTTTTTCTTATTTCACAATCTGGAATCGTCTCGACATCTTCAAATGGATTGACGTTAGAGGAGAAACCTGTTCATGAAAGTTTTTTTATATACTTTTCAGAACAGACATCCTCAAAATTCATTGAGGGAGGGCGTGTTTGCAGTATCGAATAAAACTCGAATATGTGTAGGGATTTTGTCCGAATTAAAATCAGTGAATATCGCTCCAAATCACGCAGCAGAATTTTTATCATTTCCTGGGTTCACACTCCCCACATACTGCAGAATCTTTATACGATTAATGTCTCGAATTAGAAGTGGCAGGTAGCCAAACGGTTGACGTCTTTGAAAATAGAATCAAAGAACTGAGTCTCAATTCTGACTTAGATAATTCACACTTAATGGCTTTGAGGAAGGCATGAATCTATTCTTATTCACTGTTAAAGGTAAATAGCGCATGAAGCCCTTCAACCATATAAGGTAGACCATCTTGGCTGACACTTTGTCCCCGTGAAAAAATTGCTACAATTCGATAGTGGGTTGCAGGCGATTTGAACATCATTCTTAGCTAGACAACCGATAATTGTTTTCTGTTTAAAAGCTGATGCGTATATAACCAGTCCTGATGAATGCTAGTTGGTTTAAGGAGTGGCTTTCGTCTGGCTGTCTTACAATAAAAGCCAATGCAACTAAGATACAATATTACAGTTCATTTGTTGATTGGGTTAAGTGTTGTTGTTTTTCCAGTTTTCCGTCTCATTGAACAAAAACACCATCATGTTGATCCAAGGCGACCTTTGAGACAGAGTCTCCAATGGGAACTTCGTACTCTTTGATAAGCCAAGAATAAGCTCCCATCAGGCCATTTAAGCGCTTCTGGAGTAGGAGATATTTCGACAAGATTCTGCCTTTCTTTTGTGATTCTTTGTGATCAATTTTTAAAGAGTCTATATTAAATAAATAAGAATAAATAAGAGTTGAATATGTGTGCTTCTTTACATATCTCCTTACATATTGATTGTCAAAGTTAGAGTTAAAGCAATACAATTGGCTCTGTGTCAACCTTAGCTGATTTGAATGGATTCTGGTATCCCAAGCTTTTCTGAACTTCATTTTCCACTATGCCTACGATAAAGAGTTAAAAGCGAAAATACCGTTCAGTGAGTGTTTTGCAGCGAGCCGCTCTAGAGGCAGCGTGCGGCCACTTCCCGATTTCCTCTACTCCTAATTTTCCAATACCTCCCACACTCAAACCTTCCACGACTCAGATTAGCATACTTTCAGCACCATCTTTGGTCTTGGAACGCACAAGATATTTTTCATATAAGAATCATGGTGATATTCTCTTTGCTTTACGCTGACTTGGATTCGAGAAGTTTTTTTAAAGTTTTTTTCTCATAACTGGGAAACTGTTATCTAAAAAAAATTGCTTGAGAGCTAGAAAAAAATGACACGGACCATTTAGCAGTGTAGTAGAATGAATTCTCAATTGGTCCATGGGAATGCTCTACATTCTTATTACAAATGGAACTTATATCATAGACGCTTGCTCAACTTACAAAGCAATTTTAGACTATTATATTCTGACTTTGAATTCCACTGGGAATCCTTTTTAGCCCTGTACGACAAAGCAAAGTTTATAAATATCTACTCTGCTTTTGAATGTCTCTATTTTATGTACTTAATGCCTTTGAGTCATTCTAATCACCTTATCTAGACATACCGTCGTCTATATCCAGGGTAGCAAAACCTTAAGACGCCTAAGGACCTGAAGATCTTCGCCAAAAACAAATGTTATGGTATGTACTTGTAATGGAAAGGGCAGAGAAAAACAAAAGTAGCGCATAATCTGAGGGACAGATCTTCATAAATATTTACATGATATTGGAACGAAACCCGTTGGGATCAATAAGAAAAGGAATAGCTATCTATTTCATATTGGTAGAAAGTACCATACACCCTTTCTGTTCCGAGTCTAAATGATTCTAAACTGATTCCTTGATTTAGTTCCTCGACTGGTCGAGCTTTGAGTGACTCAGGACGACGACTGACTTATCTCAAGGGCGACACCGATAGCTGATTCCAGAGAACTCGTCCAAGTAGGACTGTCAGCTAATTCTCATTTTCTTTCCCAGGAAGAGTGGGGAATCCATCATTTGCAGTGAGCGTGACATCGATCAGAATACGTCATTGACCAGACTCTATCAATTTGTTGTCCATTCAGGACATACAAACGTGTGCCGAGGGGAAAAAAAGCTGCAGCTTGTATGAATTGTTAAAAAAGCTGAAATAAACCATTCCACTGGTGGAACGAATTAATAGAAAACTAATTTTTTTCGAGACGTGTCTATTTGCATCGATCTCGTCGAGAACTGATCAAAGGCACCATCGGTTCAATCAGTTCAATTAAATGATTACATCTGGCTAATGTCGACGAAGACAAAACGGAGAGATGATAAACACGTCAATAGAGACAGGATTCGATTTTGGCTCGATTGTAAAACGAAGTATAATTAACGTTCTGTATAATCATGATTCTTCATCCTATGCATGGAAGAAAAAAAGTTTCAAGTTTGGACAGGAACTTAGATCAGATATTATAATCAAATATAGCCCTGCTCACACACACACACACACTATCCAAAAGTATAAGGCTCCTATAAAAACTTTCCGTTGACCAGAATTACGTAAAGCGAAGAAACAAATACTATAAATTTATAACTGAATCATTCTTGAGCATTTTCCTGAAAATTCAGATGATGGTATGTTAAGCTGAGTCGTCGAAAGTTTGGATGGCGTATGGGACTGCTGAATGCTATTTTCGCCTTTTGCCTTTTTTTCACAAAACGAAAAGGTGCCATAATACAATCACCCGAAAAGCAAGGCGTGTCTTTATTAGCAGAGAAAAAATCAAATCTTTGAGAAGTTGAAGCAAAAATCGCAGAAGGCTCCTCTTTTATTTTAATAGTAATAAAAAGAGCATTGGACCTATACCGAACAAATACCCAGTTTTGAGAGAGTAAACACGCCTGCTCATCAAATGGCAGACTGCCGCTACACAATTATTCGATATAAAGGCACTGTATTTGTATAATAAAATCAGAGGTACATGTTACTGATGTGTAAGGAAGAAGAACGGTATGTGCTGCTTCTATAACGGCTTGCTGTAAAACAAATGCTGAATGCTATTTTCGAGGTTCGACTTTTTCGTATGAGCGAAAAGGATGCGTAAAGCAAACATTCGATGAGCGAGGGATACCTGTACTAGTTTATTCATCTTTGTTTGGCATAGGGCCATGATAATGGAGCTTTCAGTCAGTGGAAAATTTACTAAACTTGCGAGTGGCCTATGCAACAAACTTGTGAATTAGTATTTTCCTGTAGACTTTTACGAATCTCAGATTAGTTTCCTTAAAGTTCAAAATCGAGGGTCATCAAGTATGGACCATATTCATTTCGCTGGTGATTGGTGCCGAAACGAAGTTAGGTAAACATAGTTCGACGACAAACGCCCTATACAATATATCATGTTGCTAAATCTGGACCTATTTAAAATTGGATTATTGATTATTTGTGGGTGCAGTCGGTGTATATGTTTATTTAGAAGTGGGGACGTGTACTTTCGCGTCCGGTGTTTTGCGAATCTGAAAGTCGTTTAATTTTTGTGTTTAGGTGCGTACACGCTTGATAAACGATCTCCAAAAATAATGGCTACTCCCCTGTCAGAAGCACAATGAGTATATATCAGAGACGAGACATTGAGGCTAGACGATAAACGCCGAGCCGAGATTATATTGAGATCCCAAATATCATAAATGATTCAATGCGCATCCATCCCCTTCGTAGTGAAAGTTAAACGAAAGAGACCATAACACATTACAAATATACATCAATTAGCACTCACATGAACAGAACATTATTTACTCGCACGCACACTCACACACACACATATATACATATATATATAATAACGATAATGATATATATACACACACACATGTATAAATATATATGAGGATGGAATAATTTCCATTAGCTGATAAATTGTCATTAACTGAATTTCGATTTAAAATGTTAACTATGTAATGTGTGAGCCTTCTATGTAAGTGATGCAGAACAATGGAATGAAGCATATATATATATATATATATATATATATATATATATATATATATATGCATGTATGTATATATATATATATATATATATATACACACACACTTCATTCCATTCTTCTGCATCACTTATACAGAGGGCTCACACATTACATAGTTAACATTATATATATATATATATATATATATATATATATATAATGTAATGAGTGTAATAAAGTGCCTTTTTCATAATTAAGTTATTCAATTTTAAAACTGTATACAACCAATGCATCCTCCTGGAAGTCACCAATGGAACTGAAATATAAAACTCAAGAGACTGACTCTCAATTAACTGAGAAGTATGCAATATGAACATGAAAGAATCATGCTCAATCTCACATGGAGAGATCACAAAACAGCCTGATATATTAGAGGAAAAATAGGGATCTGAGATATTGCATAATCTATTAGAAAGCTAAAACGGCAATGGGCTGGACATCAAGATCTATGATGTGGATCCTGAGAGATCACATCCGAAACCGATGCTGGCAGATAATTTGATGGTGAGACGAACTAAACAAATTCAGAAAGTTTTGGATCTATGACGTTCATGATAGAACAGTGTAGCAAACCTTTGGGAGGGCCATGTCAGAAGACGGACGCCTGAAAGACTGATGAAGAGAGATATACGATCTTATGAATTTTAGATTCTGCATTCATTCAGAGAATTTAAAGCATTGTTGACCTCATGTGAACTTGACTTAATCCTACCTGACTATGGCGGCTTATCTCAGTTGAACTACGATGCCCTCATAAGACACTTTGTTTCCTACTTGTGTCCTTTTAGTCTCATTCGTGGTGGCAGCTAATAGTAACAGGTTTCGTATCAAGCATGTCACTCTTGTAGTTGTGACTACAATGCGATCTTGTTCGATCTTGTCATCATGTGATCTGGAAAAGATTTTAGCCCCCTCCCCCAATTTCTCAGTGGAATTCTATCTAAAAGATTCCTCCCAAGTTACGATGAAATTGAAAAGAAAATCAGGTTATCGAGACGTGTATACACCATGAAGAAAAAACTGAAAAATAGTGAAGAATTGTCTTCAAAGAGGGTGGACAAAAGCATTTTCTAAGACTAAACAGAATGTTGGCTGCATTTTGCAAAAAAAGAAAACTCTTATTAGCATCATCTATTTTGCATAAATAAACACAGAATCACTGTGTTTCAATTTGTGTAGATCTGTATATAAAATCCCTTCTCACAATGTTGGCTTTGAATGAGCTAGAGCATCGATCAATGGTCTTAGTTTGGAATATGCAAATATTTGACTCAATAAGCAACCTTATATATATATATATATATATATATATATATATATATATATATATATATATAAGTTGATTTTGTTAGTTCATATGTGTAGGTATACAATTATAGATATAATCACATTGTACTTATATATAGGCGTAAAAATGTGCTGACGCGAATAAAAATAACTGACATATATCAGAGATCTTATCAAGATACTTATATACAATACTGAGGCTCCTGCTATTTTTCTTCCTGGCAGCCGTTATTTATACCGACCCTAATTCCCTACGCACATCTATCTGACGATGCATTAACAAAAGCAATTGAACTTCGCACACCACCTCTTCGTACCGGCTATATAGACAATATGAGATCATAAAATTGACATTCTAGACGAGCAATCGGATCTAGAGTTTTCGTTTTGGCTCCAGTGGACAAAATTCAACCGATCCAAGGGAGAATCAACTAGGGGTTGGCAAGTGGGTATCAAGAGTGGAGCAGAACGGATGGGGGTTAGGTTGTACGATAATAAGTATATTGAAGGGATGCTATGTTTCTTACATGTCAAAAATTCATATGTCAATTTCATGTTTGAAGCCCATAACTAAGAGGTTTGCGCTAAGACCACGTTCAGCTATTTTTCTCCACCAGTTCAGATGGGTCAGCTCTGAGCATTAAAAATCTGGACGTTACCAAGAATATTTGAAAAATGGTTTTACAATAATACGTTGAAAATATTCACTTAAATATGATCTTATATCGGTTGAAAAAAAATAGTTATTTGCTTTAACTTGGCACTCAGTCACATGCATGAGGCGCTCAATTGGTAGAGCAACTGCCTTCCGTAGACAGGCTTCACAAAATGAGAGCGTTCCAGTCTGCGTCTCTCCAGAGAGCTTATTATTTGAATGCTGCTACACACAGTTTCAACCTTGACTGGCACCAACTAGATAAATATTCGTAGAACACACAATATCTCACTTAAATGAACAAGACACACTGCATACCATTATTGAAGAGCGGAGTTAATTTCCCGCTTTTCGTAACGAGTTATTACGCGTAAGCAAAAGGTTCCATTCACATTAGGTTTCTATTGTATCAAGAGCCGTTTTTCTTTAGTTCCTTCTTCGTATATTCTATCTATTTATTTATTGTCATTCGGCTCAAAAGTTACATAGAAGTGATGGGATGTTACACGGAGCTATTCCATTCTGGTTTCCTTTTGATTAGGTTGCGCAAATACTTCCTTTTTGAAGATGCACACGCCTCCTGTTAACGGCTCCATTCTTCGAATAATAGATCCAGGAAAAAAAAAAAACAAGCAAGAGAATCTAGAATATCCATATGTTTGGAAAATTGTCTTCAATATGCATCCCAATATAGCTTTATTCATCGGTTGTTGGCGCCTGTTATAGAGCAACGTTTGTCAGGTTACTCCCGCTGGCGATTTATAGTGAGTTCTGTTCCTACAGATTGCCTTAATTTTACGACTATGTTCCATACCAGGTCACTATAAATAAATATTCACCTAACCGTTGATTGCAGTCCCTTTGCTCATTAAGCTATCAAACTTTCATAGGGTAGAAACCTTGTTAAGATATCTTCAAGCCTTACAGCTGATGTCGAGAACTGTTTTTCTGTTAGGAACACTTTTAATGGTCCAGACTACTGAAAATACTTTTTCTCTTTCTCAATGCATTGCAATAAAATGACAATAAAGCTTTGTATTAAAATCCTAGCTTGAGGGGAGGTCAATACTGCTAGGGAGCCATGTTAAAACAAGTGTTTTGTTTTGGAATCACCGGAACGGTTACATGGTAAATATTTTATGATCTCAAAAAGAATTTAAAACGTTTACCATAATACCAAATTCTGTGTAAAGCAAAAAATGAATAAATAGTTGATTGAAATGAGATAAGATTTTGAAAATCCCTCTCCGTAGATATAGTGTTTGAAGTTGTAAAGGTCTATGGACACACACACACACACACACACAAACACATATATATATAAAGAATCACAAAGACATATATCTGGTAAATGTTATTGTATCATGCCTCTTGTATTCATCAATAACTGGCCACATTTCGTTTCCTAATCCATAGAAAGAAACATACGGCCGGTTACTGATGAGTGCAAGAGGAACGAAATGGTAACGTTCACTGGATATATGTCCATGTAATTATATAATATATCTATTTTCATTCGTTTCCTATTTGTTTCTTACAAATTGAGAAATATATATATATATATATATATATATATGTGTGTGTGTGTGTGCGTGTTATTAGCGTAACTGGTTGACACAGCATATATTTTTTAGCTTGAAATTCAGATACCAGAAGTTGCTTATCATTATGATATCTTTGCTGTTAATGTCGGTAAGTTCCACGGCAGTTTTCAATCTTCGGAACAAACGTTTAAGCGAAGGCGCGCAAAGAAATCACTTTTAATCGGCAAAATCTGAAGATCATCAGATTTGTCATTTGAAATTCTTGCAATGACAGAGACAAATGTTCTGTAAGCCCGTTGTCAGAGACTGGGAGATGTTACAAAAAGATATGTCATGAGGAACAACAGTTTGTCCGGACAATATTCTGATTTGCATCTCAAAATCAAAATAGGCCTGGATGTCGATCTGCTATAACTTTCGCTGAAATTTTCATAAGACTGCCAAAAGTTTAACAGATGTGAATTCCCAACCCCTGGCCCCATAGCTCACTTGGGCTTGATGATATCCGGTTCTATCGGTCATTGATGTAGGATAAGAGAATGAGTGTTGCTCCCATAATTGCTTGACAAACGAGGGGAATGTTAAATTTTGCTTTTACTAATATCTATCATAAAAACTCTCCAACAAATACTAACAATAATTTGTTGTTTTTTTTTAACGTACTACTTAGTTTGCCTATTATTAGATGGAGTATACTAACATGGCTGATCGTTTTTGATACTACTAATACAACTATTAAAACAAAAATGACTAAAAAGACTGGTTATTCAATCAAAAGAAACCATCAAATGACTCTCAATTAAAAAATTGGGAAAAATTTGATCAAGAAATAAGTTACTTCTCCCACCCTTTGTTGGGCAGTGATAATTAGAAAAAAATCAATTTTCAAAGAAACAGGCGAACACAAGGCACCAATTCAGCATGAACTTACATTGTGAATTATCCCACAGACACATATTTAGGGGGGATTTTTAGAAGACAAGAAACCTTTTTTCAAGACATAAAAACGGATAAATGTTGAAAATGTAAGCTGTCTAGCTCCATCGTTTAGTTTATAATACATAAACATCAATCTAGCCAGGTTGACCAGCTTGAAAACTGAAGAAACCCGTATTTATCGTATCGGAGACAGTTTTAGTTGACAGTTGCTGATATTGTACCAATTCATAGAGCAGAGGGCTGCTAACCATGAAACTTTCATAGCTAAGGAGTCATAGCAGCTGGGTGCAAACAAGGCTTTTCTCTAACAAGAGGGGTGTGAGCTTGAATTTTAGCAAGAGCTTACTATTATTTTTCATTGATTGCTTGCTGCTGTAGTTTCACGGCCCAAGTTGAAGTTGAAGTTTTAATCGAAATTAAGTAAAAGAAAAAATCCAGATGAAGGTAGAAAGTGGTAAAAGTTAGTTCAGTGGGTTTTCTGTCCTGTCTTTTATTTGTTGGTATCCATTACGAATTCTTGATTCGGTAAACGATACTTTAAAATAGACATTGCCAATAATTAGTTTAATACACTAAGCATGCTAAACATTGTTGTCTTGGGACTCACAAATACAATTGAGAAGTATCGATTTCCATATCAGTCTCTGCATCATGATTTAATTATTCCCCTGGGCTACTTACTGCCGTCCAATGGTCAGTGAGCTCAACATTAGTAGCTTTCTGCAAGACTATGCTCAAAGTGCTACTTGTCGTACGATTGTGTTTAGTGAACGAGTCTAAAAGATTGTGTAGTGACTTTGTTCGTCACTGGATGTTCTTCAATGGTCGCTTAGTGCCAGATCAAGCTAAGCTTAGTAAATACCAATAAAAACAATTATCATTGAAAAAATAGAGACGATATATATATATATATATATATATATATATATATATATATATATATATATATATGTTTGTGTGTGAATATAAGTTAAAAGATATATGTATTACATACTTTTCAAACGTTCATTCTAGACAAGACCGTTTTTACTAAAAACTTACATCTGTACAGGTCACCCCATCATCTGAAATAGCGTTGAAGGAGCAATTGCCCCTAAAGCAAATGGGGAAACACAACCCCGATGTCTCCCTCCTATGTCTAACTGCCTCGATGTCGTAGGTTTGTCGTCTGCAATGGTTGATGAAGATGGCTTGGGTTTCAACTATATGCTTGACTTTTTAACCCTGGACACTTTTCCATCCTGCAGTTCTTCATAGGCACTCAAATCATCTTTAAACGTGCCTTCAATCGATATGCTCTTCCAAAATGAAAATCATGTTTATTTGCAATCATTGCAGCACTGCCAGGTTTTTTTGGTCAAGTAACATTCAATTTTTTTTTATATGAATTAATGGCATTCGTTTCCAGGTTATCATTTTTTCTATGTATTCAAAAATAAATTTTTTGAATTGATTGTGATTCAACAGCATTTTCCCTTCTGAGTATCTTCGGTGATCAAAAAAGAACAAAAACACAAAATGGGTCTCATAATAAAAGATATAAGAAATATTAGCAACACCAAATCAATGCACTATCGATATCTTCAATTGGTTTCCCGCTAGAAGTCTTCACGAAATCTAACCAAGTTTTGAACGAATGCAATAGGTTGATGAACATTTGCTTGTTTGCCCTTTTGATTTTCACAGTATTTTGCCAAACAACTGCTGTCGAAAATGAGTCAGTTTTGGGGTAGGTCTAGAAGGACACTTTGGCAAGTTCTTTCAAAACTGATTAGAAATAACTATGGGTTTGAGATATTTCCAGTTTAGCTGCCAAAATTATATACAGGAGGAAGAATAAAGCTTTTCCCAACCTGTACAAGATTCTGAACATCACTAACAAATACAATTCTCCACCGAACACTGGCAAATGATTTTTTTGTGCACAGCTCACGTTGTATGCACAACTTGTGTTGTGAATACAAAAATATATGATCATGTGCAAGATTCTTAATACAATTAGATGCCATCTCAAGCCTTATGCAGTCTCTTTTCAGAGCGAAACGTCCAGCTATAGAATAAATTGGTTTTATTATGAGGCATCCTTTACATGAAAACTTAGAAAGTTTTTCCGAAAATCTGTGCATAGAATATTCTTTATAATTAGCCCCATCCAAATACCATCGGTGTTTTTTTTTTCTTACCTATATCCAGCTTTACGATTAATGTAATCATTTTAAGTTGCTGAAAAAATCCGCATGATTTTCTTCAAGCTAAAACTTGATTTGGTGGGGATATCAAGGCATTTGAATAAAACCAGAAGACCCTTACGATCCTGGCTTCTTCGATAATGAGTTATCATTATACACTGATAATTACAGATGAATTGACTGATCTGTTGAACAGGTATTGTACGGACACGTTTCCTCTGTTACGAACTTATCAATCTTTGGCTCTATACAAGCTGATTCTCTCTGTTGCAAAGAGATTTCTTTTGACTCTGTTACAAATTAATCAGTTTCTTGTTCTATGGATGAAAGACTGAATCTAACGCTTGAAGAGGGATTAGCAATAAGAAAAAATGGTTTCGTATTTTGCTTTTGAATATATATCATTCAAGAATCCAGAATCAGGGAGATAAGAGACTTTGAAAAGTAGCAGAAATTAGATAGAGCTTTTACTGATTTCAGGATATTGCTTGGAGATGTGCAACCAGGAATCAGCTAATTGGAATTTGAAGCCTTATATATCTCTTGAATCTTTCATATGGCTAACTTAGAGTTTCCCTCCAAAATATTTTTTTATGGATACTGAATGGGTTTCAAACAATGTCGTGATCCAATGTTGGACCATCAGGAAAATTTTCATCAAATTGAATATAAAATCTTTGTTTCAAGAATAGTGACTTTTTGTTAACATTCAAAAGAATTAGACAAAATACAGGAGCTTCTTCCCTACTTGCAAACACGATAGGTTCATAGGGATCATTTGTAAGTCCAAAAGTCCAGGATTCTAATCTAGTAAATACTAAATACTGACACAGCATCATAAAATAGGTCTGGACAGTACAGCTATACTATAAATATACCCCAATGTATATTCTACCAGCCCCAAGCAGTATTTTGAAGTATAAAAAGCTACAACAATAATCAGAACCCGTCATCAAAGTCAATAACGGAACAATAGTGCCAAATATGCGAAAAATTCGATCAAATAATAAATATGATCAGAATAAATTCCATTTATGACATCACTGGCATTTTCAACTGGGAAGCATCTTAAATAGAGGAAAAAAGACTGGAGAATGTAGATGTTATATCCCCCGGAAAACATCTAAAACAGAGTGGAAACACATCAAGGAACATCTAAATTCTGGAAAATCTAGATGTTATTGAAGAGCTTGTCAAAATATGGCCCACAGAAAGCCAAAAAAAGTATTTTCTCCAAATTGAAAAACAACATTTTTGGAAATGGTCCAATAGATTATCGATGCCTATTTTAAATCCGTAGAGAAAACGGTACGTCCAGGAGAGCTGGAACGCACAAATACATGAACAAGCACGCACATATACAAAAGGATAGAACCTTTCACCACTGTTGTGACCTCCATTGTTCAACAAATATCATAGGTGACGTCGCAGAATAACAACAATAACTGCATTATGTTTTCACAGTGAATCCAAGCAGCTACGGTGTTGACATCTATTGGGCAATGGTCGAACTTCTAAATAGCGAGGTGTTAAAAAAATTGATTCACAGACATTTTTGTTTTTACCTCTGAAAGTTTGCAAGTCGAACGTTTGGAACTTGGTTATTGCATGTACATTATCTCTTATTGCCACCAACAATTTCTATTATCGTGTTATAGAATTTGGTCGCAGCACACAGGTTGAAGGGACATTTTTTTGCATTAACATCTCAGTGCGATCTCTGTATGCCTCAGCATTCCTGGAAACGATAAGTCTAGATTAGCAATATTTCCTCTCAAGTTTCGTTGCACTTTTGATCTCTACAACGTCTGCAGACACACATGGAGTCTTCTTTATATAAGAGATTAATTTTCTCTTTGTTTCGTGCTATTTGCAATTCCTTGGCCCTGCTCCTTTTATTGTGGCATTTGTTTATATGAATATCAGCCTCAGGTAATTCACCGTACCATAATGGTGTACGAGTTAGTGTGAAACACCATTACTACTGTGCGGAGAGTTCCATTCAAACTGGATTCCCTACATTTTTGTCCAACACCCATTCATTCAAACAGAAGAATGCGTACCAGCACAATGTGATAATATGATTGTAAAAACTTGAAAAACACAGAACGTAAGTATCTTAACATAAGATTAACGAAACAATATCAATGCAATGGCATAGAATAGGTACTATGATAGTGGTGTGTACCTACATGAATGTAAATTTTGTAAAATATGATACTTCGATTTTGCCACGGCATTTTTGTCTGTATTGTGTGGAAATATCATAGTTTAGTATTCTATAAGGTTTTACAAACATATTTCTGTACTGGTCCCGTTTTCTTTAATTGTAATATGTGCACTTGAAGTCCTCAACTAAAACTTGTATTGTCTTTTGTTTTCAAATCAATAGTTACTGGGTGGGTTCGAACCACTGATATCCTGTTTACAAAATGAACCCACTAATCAATTGTGACGTGGAAACACATGAACTAAAATAATTTTTGTATAAATCATTCGTGTCTGGCTCGCAGAATCTTTCTTATTTCCAACACTAAAACACTTATGTTTGCAAATACGAGATTCATTATCTCTATTCTATGTCTGAGTCAAATGAAGTATTTGCTGCTGTTTTTTTAAGTTCGGGGTAATTCAAAGATTTGTACATAGCAGTTTTCAGAGCAGTGTTTGTGAGTCGTTGTAATTTTTTAAAGAGTTACTCCTAATAGAGGTTTCTTCAAGATTGCATGAATTCTATTAAAATTGGTTGAGCTTTCCAAAGGTTATTACAAAATTAAAATTGCCAATTCGTGTAAAAAAAAAAAAAAAATTTTAAAGGCAGAACGCTAAACACGCCTTTCCGATTTACATCTTTTTGCTTCTATTTCCTTCCTTTTCTTCTTTGCTCAATTCTTTTTAACTCCTTCTCTTTCACTCACATTGTCTCTTTTTTTCTGCTTTTTTTCACTCTCTCTCTCTCTCTCTCTCTCTCTCTCTCCTTTTCACCCTCCTTTTTCATTTTCCCAATCCTCAATCCTTTTCCTTCTGGACCCTTATTGTCTTTCTTCTTCAAACTCTCCTTCATCCAGTTTTTATTCTTCACTTCTTCTGTCTTCATCTCCTTTCCAATTTCCTCCGTTCTTCTCATCTGCTCCTTCCCTGTCACCACACCCACCAACGCCACCACTGCCTTCACACAGCATCCATCTCCATCACACCCGAATCACCGGGTTTTTTTTTCTTGCATTTCTATGTCGACCAATATTTCGTCTATATACTGACATCTTTTACTTGTAAGCTTTCAGTCTCGGACATCCAATCAAAATTCATTTCAGAGAATAGTCGAGAATCAATGGAAGTTATGTCGTTCACAATGACTTCGTTGAATTCCTATTATCGTCAAAGAAACCAGTAAGAGGCGTTTTCACATTCTGCATTCATTCTCTAAACTGTCGTCTGGGTCAGTCATAATTTTCGGAAAACTTTAATTGGATATAAAACTTTCAGCCATGTAGAGGTCTGGGTCCGATGTCCTGTTCTTCGCTCGAAACGATCAAATCAAGTGGAAACCACTCAGTTGTTGTGTTCTAGACCTAATGGTAACTTTGATTACACAGAATGGCAGAAAATAAGCAGAACAGTTGGTTTATTCTCTCAGCAATGGACCTTCCCACTTGAAGTTACGGATCAAGAAGCATAGAAACGATCGGAAAAGGCAGTCCACAACTTATTACAAAAGTGGAAGAGTCGATTGTGTGCCTGCTGGAAATAGCCGTCATTCGTATTTGAGCCGTAGAACAGCATGGACAGGGATTTTAGTCAACTGCAGTAATAACGAACTTTGACTCTGGCAATCAGTTGTTCGTGCGTTCAAATCACAGTAAGAAATGTGAATATTTCGTATCGGTGTGTACTTCTAATTTTAATGAAGATCTTAGTTGTTATGAAAGAGAAATAAAGTCAACGAGTTTAGAGTTTGATAATTATTGCTGAATTACAATTCAGAATGGGAAAGGAATCGAGTAACCTAAGAATTTCAAGGCGGGGATTTGACCTAGGATTCTGTAAACCAATGCATTAAAACAGGCAGTGGCTAAACCACAGTGACAATTATACTGTTACCGTAGTATGATCAGAATTAAATGCTCACCTTTTCCTTGCGTGTTTCCATTCCAGGAGCAGCTATTGCCCTTCCAAAATCTCCATTACCTCAAATGATGGTTACCAAATGCAATCTATTCTTGAATGCCGAATGGAATTGCAAGTGTCCTCTTCTATTTGAGATATTATTTCGAAAGAAGTCTAGGTTTTCAGCGATGAGAAATCCAGAAATTGATACTCACCGAGGGAAATCACCTGATAACCCAACCACCAATAAAACTTAAACCTCTTTTTTTATTTTTGTTAAGCCACCATACGACTGTGCCCAAAAGTAGATTTATACTGTTGAAAATATTTTGATGGATCCTACTGAGGAATAAACAATTCTTAATCATAGTTCTCTCGAAGCTGTGCACACGTTTGGCAACCAGCGCACAAGGAAATTGAAGTGTACACAAAAGACTATGAATACTATTGATAGCTCATTTCAATTTGTCCAATTGAAAAGAGCGCACATAATTTTTCCTCAAAAAAAAGTTGCACGGCATAAGATTTTTGCGCACACTCAATTTGGAAAACGACGGGGGACGTTGCTCTGAATATTTTAGGACGAAAATGCATATTTTTAATTAAAACGAAGTTTGAATAAATCAAAAACTCGTCACTGCAGCCAATAATTGAACTATCAAAGTGTCAAAATTTGAAGTCAGATAAAAAGGAGTCCATCGAAGAATAAATATGGTCAGAATAAATTTTATTTACAACATAACTGACATTTTCTACTGGAAAACAACTTGAATATGAGTAAAAAAAACAATAAAAAAACATCTAGACACATCTGGATTCTGGAGAAACTTTTTACAGGTCGATTTCCATCCAACTATACAGTACCAATTGGTACGGTACCACTTGGTACCATTACAGGTATCGTGCCAGACAGACGGTGTTTATAAGCCAAATGTAGTGCAGTGTGAACAAACGGTTTTAACCGGAGTGCGCTTCCTGACTTCATCAAAAACTATGACCATAAACGACAATATGTTGCTCTACGGGTCAGCCAATGGTCGGAGAAATGCCTTTTGACCGGGACAAGGTTCAATGAAACCCCGAATATAAGGCTCTCAATAGGTCAAAATGCTTTTTTTCTTTCATTTTTGGAGGGCATCTTTGGAGAACTGATGCCAATTTACAAGTCTATAAGGAGGATGGTATGGTCAGGAGTGCTGAAACACACACATACACACACACACACACACACACATAAATACATGCACAAAAAAAGAGAGGATAGAACCATTTGTCACCTCTTATGACAACGGTTGTCCAATTACCGGTGTGTAAACGATAATCATGATATGCGTCTTCTCAAGAATCCAATTTGGTTGGAAAATAAAGACTCCAATTTATCGCAATCTTTTTTATCTTTTCAAGCGATGTATTTTCTTCTCTGGTCAAAATACTAAAACTTTGATTTTTCAAGTCTCTTTTTACTCTGACGAAGTCAATTATAGTCATCTATTCTTAATAGCATTACGATTGGTCTTACAAATGATTATGAGAATTTTTTTCACAGTCCATTAAGAATGTCTGGTGATTCTAAATATGAGCGAATTTTTGTCAGTCTCTAATGAATTACTTTGAATCCACAGACAAGATATCTTACGGGAAATGGTCGTATCCTGTAACACGAGTAACGCAAAACAACCCAAGACTAGATTGGTTTAAAAGTAAATTCCCAGTTAATGTGATCACGCGTATTATCAGACTAGTTCCCATCATGACTCAAATACGAAATAAGGTTCTAGCTTTCCACAATTAAAAAAAAAATCAATGTGTTTACGTACTGTGGTATATCAATTGGTACGTAGTCGTAAATAACACCTTTCCATAGAAAGCAATCAATTAAAAGGTTTATAATAATTACGTAGAACAAACATTATACAATTAAAAATTCAAATCAGAATTAAACTAATAACTCTACCATAGCTCAAACAGGAGCACATGTTTTGGCTGTCTATACTTGATCACTCTTAATCCGCTAAGAGATATTTCATGACGATTTCTCTTTGTCTTGAAAAAGAATGTGAAAAAATATCTGAACCAAAATGGTTGAAAGGTAAACCATAGATCAGTAATATCAAATCACCGTAGCCCCATGAATGACCAGCCGGGGCAACCAACCAAGAGGGCTACAGATTCTTCTCTCTTTGTGTGCTACTATTTGTCTCCACGCACTCTTGGTCACATGTTTGAGGCTAACACATCAATTACCCGTGCGACTACATCACTAGTGCCACCTGAAAATATTGTTTTAATTCAAAATTGCTTTTTGAGGTCTTTATGGTCATTTTGGACTGCCAATGCCCACATCTTGTGCTGACAATTTTAGATTATATATATATTTAATTTTAGACCAAAGATGTGTTTTTTGGATGATTCCAGATATTCCTATAGATAAATACTTCAAATATACGAGCAGGCTACGGTGATTCATTCATGCTAATTAGCTTATCCCTTCCTTACATTTCTTTCTTGAGCCACATCTATTTCTTCCTCTGCCTTTTCTCTTCCCCCTCATCGAATTATCTCCTCACTCATTCATCTTTCCATCTCTTCTCAAACCTCCTCGATTTTTCTCTCATTCTTTCTTCACCTAATTGATTTCTCACTTCCCTTCTCACTTTCTCTCCATATATTTCTCCAGCCTCCTCTCTCTCTCACTCTCCCTCTATCTCTTGCTGTGTCTTACTTGTAATTCATTTATCCCCTTTCTCTCCATATATTTATTCCTCTGCCTCACTCTGTGTCCTCCTTTTTCCCCCCTCTCCCCCTCCCCCCTCTCTCTCTCTCTCTCTCTCTGTCTATCTCTTGCTGTGTCTCACTTGTAATTCATTTATCCCTTTTCCCTCCATGTATTTATTCCTCCCCTTCGTTCTGTCTCCTCCTTTCCCCCACTCTCTCTCTCTCTCTCATTGTCACTCACTGGTAATTTATTCCATCGATATTTCTCTTTCTTAAACTATTTATCTCCCTCTCTCGCCTTCAATTTTCTTTATACCCCCTCCTTATTTCCTGCTGTCTTGCTAATTAACATTAAAACACAAAATTGGTTGCAACTTCGAAAAAGAAAAAAAAACAACAATAACACAAGACTGTTGACTACGATGGTGGCACAAAAGAAACAAAAAAACCTTCCCATAATTCTCTCCTAATTTCCATTCAAAATGCAAGAGTCTCCTTGGACTCTCGTTAACCTCCAATTGCCTGATCTGGGCATCTGTTTGATTTTTCACAATCTCTCGTCAGCCATATTTAAAAATTCACTTCACTTCAAATACAAATTGTAACCGATATTCTTCCAACTTTCACTTGATTACGTCAATTGAAACAAGACCCAAATTCATAACGGTATCAGCATGCGTGTGTATGTAATGCACGACCGGTTGAATATATAGATTCATGACTAAGCGTAATTTTGACATTTGTGCGTGGAAGTTCTACATTTCATTTTTAATGTGCATCTTGAGGTAGATCAGAGATATTCTCTGGATATATATATCGAAAAACAACCTCCTGTTATTACACAGAGAATGTGTCACTTGTCCTAGATAGACTAAAAAGAAAAAACAGTCAAAGAAAATGATCCTGTTGCAGGAAGATCAACAATCTGAGACAAACACCCGTTAGTACGCAGAGAATGTGTCACTTAGCCTAAACAGTGTAAATAGAATAAACAGTTTAACGTAGGGTTGCTTTCGCCATTGAGCCAAACCGCCTGGCAAAGAGACAAAGGCCTAATCGCTTTATCCCCACATTCTCAGGTTGTGTCAGTCGGCTTCGACGACGTAAAGTAAGATAAACTATTGGAGAAAATGGGGCTGTTGCAGGAATCGAACCTGCATCTGATTCTCCGTGTAATAACATTAGGGCTTTCTAAATCGAGTTTTGAATAATGTAATGTATTTATATTTATGTCAAATTATATATCCATTTCTTGATAGTGCAATTGTTTGCGTTGAAAACATTGGTGCAGTCATGGATAGTGAATGAACAATAATGAAGACGTGGGATGAAGCAGTTTTTTAGGCATTTGCCTTTCTGTCGAGCGGTTTAACTCAATAATAAGAGTAACGTCAAAGCCATTGGTTTGATTCCTGCAGCAGTCACATTTTCTTTCAAATAATACAACGCATTCATGAATATTCTGACGGATTATATAGCCATTTATATATATATATATATATATATATATATATATATATATATATATATATACATATATATATATATTAGTAGAAGTATCTGACATTGCCTGGAATTTTATTAAAAATAAATGAATATACTTTAAAACTAATCACTTGATTCGTGAAGGAACGCCAGGTTTAGCCTAAATGCCAACGACAGAAATTCATTCTATGACAACTTTGTAAAACATCTAGTGTTTTGTCAAAATCAACACTAAAAGTTGTAACAATGGAGCTAGGGGGCGGAAAATCTAAAAATTTACTCCTTATGTCTGGAGAAGTCTTTTTTATGTGTTTTTCATAACCCCCCCCCCTGTCAGCTTATTTTACGAGGATTCTGATCCTTTAGTGATCACTGCCCAACAAAAGACGATAAAAATGACTTATTCATTGATTACCTACTTTTCCAATGTTTCTAATTGATTATTATTATCATTGGTTATTGATTATCACCAAAGATGTTGGCCACGTCAGGATTTCTATTTAGTGACTTACCAAAACACTTATTATTATTATCATTATGATCATCATCATTATCATCATTGTTTCACGACGGTGATGATCGGTGACCTATACTGGAGATCAGATGACACCAATTGTCCAATATATTCCAGGACTCTCTTCAGTATTCCAGTTGATTGCCTCAGTGCCGTCGTCTGGAGTGTTTAAGCTTCTGTCCGGATTCGATGCTCATCTAAATTCTTGGTCCATGGAAATTGTTCCCAGTATTGATTCCATCAACATCTTCCCGATTCCATATTTTTTTCAGCCACCCGCCAATATCCAGGAACTTTTCAGAATAACAGCTTTCTCAAAACGTCATCCTTTGGTCTGCCAAAACAGCAAAATCCACTGTCTGACAATTTTTTTTTCTTTTCGTTCACAACCACAAAAAAATCTGGTCTTCTTGCCTGGATTGGGTGATCTATCCCCCAGTCATAGATGGTTTTCTCGTCTACATATATCTAGCTCTCTTCTCATCTGCCTCTCATGTCCCCAATTCTACTTATCCACGCCTTTTTCATCCTCGCTGTTAAGCAATTGCTGTCAACTGTAGGTTGTAAGTTTCTTATTTCGAGTACTCTCCTCAATATTTGTGCAGACCTCAGCAGTGCAGTGATCTGCCAAGTCTCCAACCTCCTTCTTATCTCCAGCTCCCCCAACCTGTTAAATGTCACTAGCACAGTTTGCAGAGTGCATTCTATTATTGGTACTGCTATGACCTTCATGTTCCCCACTTTTTCAGGATCCTCGGTATTTTCCTAGGTTTTCACTTTCTTCCATCTTCACCCTCTGTTCTGCAGGCACATCCTCGTCTATTATTTATCAGGTTCTCTTTCCCTTGCCCGGTTATTTATGTCATTCGTGATACAATAGGTCTGATTTATTCATTAACCAAATATTTCACTTTATCTCATATTTATACAATGACAGCAAATTCTAAGAGGAAGAGAGAGGAATAATCACTTTTGGACTTTAGCCCCTACTGCTTTAAAATCCGATAATTGTCGACAGAGTTCCTGTCCACTAATCTTATTGATACTCTACAAATCATTTTACTCATTTTCTATGTGAAGAATCGGAATATTTCTCGTGGTAAGGAAACAATGTGATGAATCATCACATTGTTTCTCTACTACTAAAATATCACCGATGATATTATTCGGACTGTTGCAATTACTTGACTAAAATTCGTTTTGATGGTTCTCTTCATGTTGTAATCTGAAAGGGGGGAAAACTACCAGTGTTCAAAAATTATGATAGGCATAGGTAAGACAATTATTGTATTATGTATTATGCAAATGCCCTGTCCCTGATTTTACAATGTAAAGGTTTTGAAGATCGAAGATGAAGGAATCGCCAGTGGCCAGGAATTAAGACAAGGTATATCATATTTATAACGTAAACACAGTGGTAATAATTTCATACTAAAATTTATGATGAATTTACTACAGCATCGCATTGAAAAACCAGACGAAAAAACGATTTCGAATGATCAAGGATTGGAGCCAGCGTCAGGCACAGAATTAAATTATTCTACGCTTCACTTTTGTTAGTTGTGACCTCCTTATCTCCCTTCACATCATAAGTGGTAGTATTGGAAATAATGAATGGCTCGCTTTAGTGTCAATCAATTTATGAATGAATCTATTTATGAGTCATAATAGTTTAAGAACAATAATGATTTACTGTACTGTATCACCCTGTTGATGGCCAAATATATCTCGTCTGCATTAATCAATGACACTTGCTGTCTACCTTCCTTTTGAACACATCCCTTTATTCATGTACGTATGAGTCGATATCAGTATATATCCATATACGTCTATGGATAACAGTGTATGTTCATGAGTAAATAGCGTACATATAGACAGACCTTGACTAAAGCTTATCTCGTTGACCATTCCACTACGATCCTATGTTTATTAAATAGATGGACTGGTTTTCTCCCGGAAATCTGAATAAATGAATATTAAAATTGTTTGAATAGAGATATGCACAGCTTCTGCCAAATCTTGACAATTTGATTAAAAGCCAATCTACTATTTAAGGTGGTTCTAAGGCCTTTAACCAGTTTGAAATTTTGTTACTTTAATGTACGTAGACAGGTTTGGTTAGTCTCTCAATAGAAACCGTAACGTGGCCAACGTATTTCGACAGGATGATATCTTGGGGATGATCAATAAAAACATTGTGGTGATCGATGAATAAATTTTGACTTTTGCCGGGCAGTGATTACAAAAATATAAATTTTCCAGAATGCAAGAGTGAATGCCGCAGGACACAAACTAAGGGACCAATTTACGTAAAATCACATTTGAAGTTGAACCTACCGATAAAACCTAACCAGAGGGTTTGGACTCAAGAAACATTTTTTTAGAAATAATGCGGAATTGATGTTTAAATTTCAGCCAGCCAGACGAACCTACTTGAAGACTGACAAAACCTATGTTTACATATTTGGTTGTCAGTTTCTAATAATGGAACTAACCAGGTGACTTTGAGAGTTGAACTATGGACATAATGATACTATGTGCAGATATTACATGTTGGAGTCACCAGTTGTTTTACCATGTAACACTTTAAAGGATTTAAAACAAAACGGTATTATTAACTTGGCTCTCCAGCTTTGTTGATCAAACACCATTTCCCTTAGGCTATAATTCTAATAATAGTTCATACCACGGTATTTGTGGTTTGTTATTTTATGTAGGGTATTATCCTAATGTCGGGACGTTATTTTATATCACAGATCATTCAAACATTGTGAAACACAGGGCATACTTACGTACGTTACTAAAAAAATATTTGGTGATGAGAGTATAACAACGATTATATATAAGATCTATATATATATATATATATATATGTGTGTGTGTGTGTGTGTCCTGTAAAGAGTGAGACATACTTGGGAGTAAAGTGTTTAGAGGTAAGGTTTATTAAGCCTTAGATGTAAATGGTCCGGACATGTTTAGGGATTTTTCCCATCTTCAATGGTGTATGCTGTGTGAGTATGTGTTTAAAGTTCCCATGTGGAACTAGAGTCTACTATCAGAAGCTATGCCTTGTGGGTGAAATATGTTATAAGGGCTGCTGGAGGCCTCCTGCTGAGTGAGAGAAAGTCCAGTTAAGTATCAAGTCTTTGGTTAAGCAGTCTAGAAAACCTAACAGCTTTAAACACTGAACATTAAAAAACTTTCCCAAAATCTTTTGGGGTCACTCCAGTCAATAAGTTCGTAATTACTGTCGATACAATTTATATATCTTCCTCCACTGTGCTTCTCGTGTTTTACATATATTTGATCATTGTGAACGAAGGTTTGAATTTCCTCATGTTGAGATCATCAGTTGTTTACCATGTAACCATTCCGGGGATTTTAAAACCGAACAGTTATATTTACATGGTACCTCAACAGTGTTGATCAAACACCGCCTTCCTTTCAGCTCTGATTTCAATATAGAGATTGTCATATTTGTAGTTTGTTATTCTATATTTATGTTATATACGTATCTGTGTAAGCATTCTGGCCTGCATGATAAGTATGCTTATTTGTATATACATTTTTTTTTCTTTTATCACATAAATAAGACAGAGAGAGACGGATTCAATTCATTGGTATCGCAGACTTTTCTCGAATGCAAGCCCGTAAGATATTGATATTTCGAGGAAAATGTAAGATTCTTTGTAATGAAAAGCATAATATTTTTGTGCATAATCTGTAGGGAAAAGAAAGAGGAATTCAATGAAAATATTTCAATAGAAATAAGGATAAAATATTATTTTAATGCGGACAAAATGTTTGTTGGGTTTTTTTTGTTATTTTTTTTTTCCTGCTTGGCATTCATTCGCTTAAGAAAAACCCGGAAGCTTTTGTGTGAAAAAGAAAAATGGAGAAATGACAAAAATTACAAAAGGAAGAAATTTCTAGAGAATGGCAGAAATGTGAAAATAAACAAAGGCTCAAATATAAAGATCTTATATGCAGATTGCAGATATTTACTGATTAAGATGGATAGATCTTATATATATATATATATTAAGATAGATCTTAAATACATATAAGACAAATCTTATATATATGTATATCCAGATAGAACTTATATACGTATAAAGATGGATCTTATGTGCGTATTAGGATAGATATTATACAGATATGAGATGGATCGTATATACATATCGGAATGATGGTTCTTATATACATATTAAGATAGATGTTATATATATATATATATATATATATATATATATATATATCAAGATGGATCTTATATACATTTTGAGATGCATAGCTAGATGTTACATACATATTAAGATGGATGGATAAGTCTTATTAACATATTAAGGTCGATTATATACATGTATAGATATTAAAATATCTCAAATACCTAATAAGATGGATAGATTGATCTTGTATAAATATCAACGTATGTATTGAGATATATCTTATATACGTATTAGAATGGATATCATAGATTGCTTTATACTATCGAGACATATGTCGGAAATAGAGATGAATGAATCAATAATATATATATATATATATATATATATATATATATATATATTACATTGTACATGTCCATGAATGTACTGATTACTAGAAAAGAGACGAAATTGTTTCGTGTCAATTTTTCCCGATGACACTGCTCGTATAAAACACCATCTTTTCAGATCCTGGTTTTGAGTGCCACTTTTACTATCACAGTCACGGGCAAATAAAAGCCTGCGCGCCGCACACGGTCTGTTAGGCATTCTGGATGGCACAATTAATTTCATGGGGAAAACGACATGCTTCTAAATTGTGTTTGTTTTGCTTCGTTCTCGCTCGTTCCCTCACACCTTCTCTCAACTGAGATTTGTTCGTACTGGTGTCAAAGAGGACTCACCTAGTAAATGCTTAAGTGATCTTCCTTACTTATTTATGATTGTAACATCGTCCAAACTCGTCTGGGCCCTTCACTGCATCTAGAGAATTTAAAATAACTGTCTGTACATCACTGCATGAAAAAATCTAAAGGAAATAAATAAAGCGTATTCATCTCATTTTTTTTATTTCTCTAGCATAACCTTTTCATCGAATCGTATCGTTACTTTGCTTTCTTTCGTTTTTATGTATCAAAAATGCTATCATGTCAGTCTGTGATATTTTCCAAGTGCATTTTTGTCATCTAAATAACAAAAGTCCGTCGACTATGTCTCGCCAACAATGCCAATCTATGGTACACAGTGTATTTTGAGAAAACTGTCGAAGGTCCTCTTTGTACTGTCTATCATGACATACAAGCGTTCATGTCAAACGTAAACCAAGCTACAAAAGTCCGGAAAAAAACTCAAAGCATTTGTCAGCAAATTTTGTGCTGTGTGTGTGGACCAGAGGAAAAATAGACTTCAACACTAAACCACAACTCTGCCATATACAATTCTAGGGACAGGAATTTGTTTACATTTATATGCAAAGAACTAGTTCGGCTTGGGCAAAGGACGATAGTAAAGTATTTTGTCAAACTCCGATCGGGGGCTTGAGAGAACTTTGTTTTCCTATCGTGACATCAAGAACGACAATCCTCACCAAATTTAGCGGAGTAAACTTTGCACTGTTTGCTTGTCCCGTCATATTAAACCGAAACGATATATGAAATTGATATCCCCCTACCATGATTGGAAATTACGACCAAGGGATTCGTAACTGGCTGATATCGCCTAAACCAAAGTCTCACTTATCTATGAAAATCGATGTTGCAAACATGCAAGGGCTCATTTCAACCCGATGAATACATTTTTATCGAGAATATTTTGTTATGATTAATAATTTTTTTATACTGACAATATAACACTTGCAGTAATCATAATCTGTCGGAATACTCATATCCTCAGGACAGAAGAAAAATTTTTTTTCAAAGAAGCGATTAACTTATTTAACTGGATTAGATAATCGTGTTTAAAATCCAAAAATGAGTCACTATCACCATTGTACTAGTTCCTCAAATGAACATTTCCATTTTTGTTGGTTATATCTGTAAATATTTGCCAATGTGTTCCTCATTCTTTCTCACGGTTTCATATTCTGAGATGAATGAAGATAGATTATTTGGATTGATGTTCTTGGCCTTGTGAGTTTGATAAATGCATAAGTCAATGCATTCGCCAACCTTCCTTGGGTGTGTCGTTCATCAAGTCCTTACTACTTATCTAGAACTAGACTCCATCAAACCCTTTGAATCATATAAGTGACCAAATCGAGAATGTTTCAGTAAAATCGTAGAGTGATGAGAATAACTCATCTTGAAACATAAGAAGACTGAAAAAAAGATTGGCCTATGTGTTACGATAAACCTAACAAAGATGTAAATATTAGTCTGAATAACTCGTGGATTAATGATTATTCCTCGCTCCAAAATGTTCAGACATGGGGAGAGCTGAAGAATTAATATGTCTGGAAGAATTGATAAAATCAAATATACCTCTAAACCCATCAAGGACTTATATATTAGTTCAAGATACATCCAGAGGAATGGTGATGTCTCATCTCTGAATTTTCACAAAATAGGGGAGGCTGAAGAATTCATCTGCTCAAATGCAGTGATGAAAACAATAAGAATGAGGATATCTTTAAAAAAAAAAAAGACTCGTTGAGTGTTTTGAATGAAATCCTTGAAATATTTTGTTGACCATTAATGAGAGAGATAAACCATCGACCAAAATTGTCGCCAGAGGTTTCTTCAGTTTTTAAGCAGGTCCAGCTTTGTATATAGCACGCCTACATGCTGCACCACTGGGGCTAATGAACTAGAAACTTGCATATTTACAACATAGAATGTCTGAAAAAGTTAAATGGGTTTTTAGTGGGGGTTAAATTTTGAACGTGAATTTATTCAAAATCTACTGTTCAGTTTGTGTCCGGTAGCATTTTTTTTTTTTTTTTTAATTTTTTGACTGAGGGATCACTGCCCAACAGATGGCGAGGAAGTTATTCATTGCTCGCCCTTTTTTTCGATTTTTTTAGTTGGTCATCGCTAAATGGAGAAGGGTGATTGTGAGTAAAAAGTGCCCATGCACTGGCTACAGATAGAACCACTCTTTCTTGGGCACCATATACAACGTTATTACTCTCTCGGGCCATTTTGATATATGTGAAAGAGACTCACAGGCGTCAAGCACTCAAAGTGACGCCAATCAAACAACCCTTTGCTAGTTTATCCATAAGTGAAGGGGAGATCGATTCATGTAACTCCAATGGGTATTAGTGTGGAGTGAACACAAACTGTCTCAGACGGAGACTGAACTCTGCAAGCCTAATCCATTCCACAGGTATCAACTCGACCAAGGAAGGAACGCAATGTGTGTACCGTCCCCGCGCAACGAACGGCTACAATGTTTAGTTTTGTTTTTTTGTTTCTGAAGTGAATTTTAGATTTTGTTCAAGAATTGCTTCCGAAAGACAGAAGGATATCATTTAGGAAGTAAAGATGAAGGAGTTGGTGCCTAAAAGCAATACAAAAAAAATGAAAGACGTAAACATAGCTCTGCGAAATGTAACGAGGTAGAAGGAATTTGCTTAACTACTCAAGCGCATAATAACCTGATTTCTGTATCAGTTAGCTCAACAGAGAAGAGTCGGATATAAAATATGAACCAAATTATTATCTCTCTCCTCCCAGCCTTTACTCTCTATGTCTTTTCGGTCAACTTTTGCTGCCGTCTTATAATTCTTAATTCATTTATTCATCCACTTTATCATTGGAATCCGTCAACATAGGTTTCTCAGTTTTTAAGATGATCTGGCTAGTTCGGTTTCGTGACTTTCTATTAAGTGACTACCAACACCTGTTTCATCTATATTTTTACATCTTTCCTTTCTTTTCTCATGAGTCTGTCTTCTTAATCCTTTTATGTAAAGAAAAATACCTCTAACTAAAACTGTCAGCAAATGTTCCAAAATGTTCTGACAGGTTCTACATGGATTATATGTACAGGATATATCAACAGAGATAAAGGGCTGAAATTTCCAACATTGTCCTTCTATAATGTCTAAAAAAATTTATTTCAATTTCCCCCTTTGAACTTGTTTTGGTGGGAAAATAAATTTGCTGTACAAGTTTATACTAATTCGGTCCCTACTTTGTGCTAAGCTGTAATTTTTTTTTCTCGACATCTTAGTGATCGCTGCCCAACAAAAGGTGAGAAAAGTAAATAATTCAATGATCTATCCTTTTTTTCCATTCGCTTTAACTGATCACTAACAAAATGGTGCTCAAGTGACGTTGGTCAAGAGACAGTTACTACTGAGTGACTAGCCAAACCATTTTTCATTATTTTTTACTTACATATACTTTTTTTCAGTTTTTCCTTTCTTTTGTTCTCGTTCTCTCTCTCTCTCTCTCTCTCTCTCTCTCTCTCTCTCTCTCTCTCTCTCTCTCTCTCTTCGGAATAAATTGTTTTTCTTCTTTTTCTTTGTGGTCAAAGAGGGTGAAATGAGTAAAAGAAGAGAATCATGGTGGAGATTTGCTACAACAAGCAGTGGGGGGGGATAAAGATAGAACAAAATAAAATGTTGACTAACAAGAGAAAAATATAAAGAAATAGAATATATAACTATAAAAAAAACGATTTGAACATAATGACATAATTCTGTATCAATCTCCAGAATTGATCGTAAAAAGGATGAATGGTGGTTATTTGATGACGAAAATCCTACCACTGAAAGAGAAACAGCAGATATTTTTCTATCGCAAAAATTAATTAAAAAAGGGAATAAATGACGCCAGTTAATTGGAAACTATTGATAAAAAATAAAAGAATGAATGACCTCAGGTAACTAAGGACAGACTGTGTTATAAAGATTTCAGACACATTTAAGATAGTAACAAAAAACAGACAGATTGAGACCAAAGAAAGGAAGGCGAGAAAAAAAGAAAATGTGATAAGACAGAAAGGAAGAAAGAAGAAAAACAAAATAGTAAATAGAAAAAAAAGGGGGAAAGAAAATGTATGAAGAAAAGAAAGAAGCAGAAAGTAGAGGGAAAAGGGAGAAGCAAAGTGTAGAAATAGAGAAAGAAAATTGATCAGAGAAAACTCAACAAAGAGGATTGGAATAGAAGAATATCTTGACATTGTATTCTCTTGTTTTCTACAACTATTTCCTCCTTTATCTTCTCTTCCTTTCTCGCATTCATAATTCCAATATTTATTTCCCCACCTTTCTCCTTGCCAAGTTTTGGTTAATCAAGTAATTTCTGTATCAAATATAATGGCGGTAATAATTCGAAGTGGAAGTGAAAGATTTGAGCACAGGAGTGTTACATCTCAATTTTTCTATAAATTCATTGAGATAAGCTTCATGCATTCTGTCAAAATTTCATGCGCATTTTCAGAAAGAAAATGGTACATAACACACATTAATCATAAGTTATTTCACTTTTTTCCTTCTTTTGTCGAATCTCTGTTTTTTTCTCTTTCCTCACCTCTTTTAAAAATCACTCTCTATCCCACTCTGTGTGAGAAATATCCAACATCTTTAACACTCATTCTTTTTAATCTTTTTCGTGATTATTTTTTCTTTCCCTAACAAGACACTCCCTTCTCAACATAATTCCATCTTTGGGGTTTCCTTTGTTTATTTTCCTGGTTTTTTCTCTTCGTCTCTTTTGTGGTCAACACCTTCATCACCATCTCCAACCCTAGTTCCTGCTCATGTTTACATTTGCCCATCTCTTTCCATCTCTCAACCAAAACTGTTAACATAGGTTTCTTCAGTTTTCAAGTTAGTCCGGCTTGCCTTGAATGTACGACTCGTTCGGGCTGCACTAATGTAGGTAAAAGGCTGAAAATGTAAACTTTCAGTCCTGATGTCTACAAAAAACGTTCCTTTTTTTTTTTTTCTCTCATTTAGTTTTTTGAATGTCCTCCCCACTATTTTTTCAGCTATCAGAGGTGGGGATCTAATTTGCAAAGTAAGTTTCACTTAAATTAGATTGCTTGTTGTGTATCCCCTTTTTTTTTTTTTTTGAAAATTCAGACTATTTTAGTGATCACTGGCCAACAAAGTGCAAGAGAAATAACTTATCCATTGATTCCCCCTCCTCCCAATTTTTTTTCATTGATCGACCCCAACACAGCTGGCTGCTAAAAAAAGCGTTGGTTACAAGACGGTTTCTATTGAGCGATTAATTAGACCTGTTCCCCTTGTATAATTCTGTTCGATCCGTTTTGCATCACTTAGGTCTGTCGTATGTCTCTCTTTCCTCCTCTGGCTTCCATCTCACTTGTAAAGCACTTTCTCGAACTGATGGTTACATTAAACATTATGAAAAGTCTGATAGGATTGTTGCCCGTTTTGGAGAGTGGGTTTCGGTTATCTTTGCGCTTGGCTTCAGGCAATCAAGCTTCTTGCTATGACAAGTGGAGGACAGATGTTCAGAGCTGGAAAGGATCATGGGATATTCTGGCAAAGAGTAGAACATAGTTGAAAAGCGAGAAATGAGGATACGAAGTGGGGGAGACAAAGAAGAACAAAGAGGGAAGGTGGGATAACGATTAGAAATAGTAAAGGAAAGAAAAGAAGGGAGGTAGCGAAAGAAAGAAAGAGGTGGTAAGAAGAAAATAAAGGACAAACGAAGGAAAGATACAAGAAAAAGGTAACGAAAAGAAAAGAAATGATGAAAAGAAAAAAAAGGCCATGGATTTATTTATATACTCATCTCGTTTTTGTCATTGTGGTAAGCAGGGGACTAACGCACGGTGTAGAGGATCTTGGGAAATTCCAATGAATTACCGAGAAACGAAATGAGAGGGTAGATGGTTACGTGAAGAAAAAATACTGATGGAAGAAGGGATCAAACATTAGAAGGACAAAGACGGAGAACAAGGAAAATGTTTCATGAAAAAAGAACAAAAGAGAAAAATAATAAGACTTTTGAAATTGATACACGTAAGAGACGATGAAATATATTACAAAAAGAAGGGTTGGTCGACTTACGATTGGTTAATGCGTAACAAACTAGTCAAGCAAGACAATTACTATCCCGTGGTGAATTCAATCCACACAATATTCATAACCTTGCGTATAAAAATTTTAAAAAGAAATAAAGGGATAATGAGAGCTGGGGAAAATATTAAGACACAAACTGTGGAAAAAGATGTCGCCAAGCTTGATAAATACATTTAAAATTTCAGCTAAGGTACAAAAGTACCAAATACGGCACCTGCCGTAGTGCACTAGTTATCAAGCAATTCTTCTGGAAAATAACTAGTTCAATCATCAGTGGATGCTTCATCCCAGCTTCACTTTTTACCGTACTTTGCCCTAGTTTAGTTAACAAATATCTGAATCATTTTCTTTTTTTCTATTTGCTTGATAAAAAAATTCCATACATTCAGGCAATATACGTGAGAATAATGCCGGTAAAAGACAATTAATGTAAGGCCGTAAATATCGTGAACTGCTCAGTATGGAATAAAAGCTTTTCCCAATAAATATTTTTGGTTTATTACGTAGACATTTTGGACGAAGTTCGCAGCTTAAATCGGAACAGATGAAGAATGGGAAAGAAACGACTGAAAAAAAATTACCAGAAAACTATGGCTAAAGAGGGGAATGGTTGAAGAATTTACGAAAAAAAAAAAGGAAAAACAGAAAAGAAAAAAATAAGTTCCAAAAGGTGAAGGAAGATGAAAAAACCGGATAAAAACCGAAAACTGATATAAAAGGCCCTTCGAAAATTTACATCACACTGCTTTTATGGAAATAAGAAGCTGCCTCAGAGCTCTTGCCTTGATTGATGCAAAGGGAAGTAATTTTGAATGAATCCGCCCTAAAAATGAATCATTTTTCCAATGGCCCGTTGCGTAACTTCAGAAAGTTCAATTGAAATACATGGGAAACTTTTGGTGTTGACGTGCACACATACATTAAATGTTAGTTACATTATGTGATGTAAGCATATAACTACGACATAGGGTTTAATTGTTCATGGATCCACCCTAAAATTGAATCACGTCTTCCGGCCTACTGTTCATTCTTCTGCAAAATTTCATTGAATTTTTTTTGGGGGGGGGGATTTTTTGAGATTTCGTGTGATCAGGCAGTGGATGTATGGAGAAAAAAGGAAAAAATTTCGATTAAAAAATTCCTGGATCCACCGTAAGGTTCAACAAACTATTCCTTACCCTACTGAATGCGCTTTAAGAACATTTCATTGGAATTCATTATGTAGTTTTGGAGTGAGACTGATGAACATGGCTGAATATTATTTTTTCTAACTTTGCTTGCAGAAGCAAAAATATGAATAATAATATGTATTCAGCTTTTGTTTTGCAGCCAGCTATTGTAGAAGCAGTGCGTACTCACTTACTCTCTTACAGATATTGTTACTTACCATCATAACTATCTCAGACCAACATAGCATCATCACCAATTTTCATAATGTCTAGGAACGCATGATAAAATGTTTCATATTAATTAATGGTGATTGCCTCTCCACCGTATGCCCTTTCGGTTCACAGAAATCTTCTTTATTTTATCATGGACATTTTACATAATGATAGCAGCAGAAATCTCTAATGGATTGCAGATGATGGAGTAAAACAGATGATATAATAGAAACTTGAGCTATACTTCAAAGAAATTGATGAACAGAAGATATTTTCCGAGAAATAAAGAAGTTATTAACTGAGAAACAGAGAGAAATATGACAAGACGGTTGCAAATAAAGAGAATGAGAAATAATATTGAACTCGGAGGAAAAACCATAATTCCCAAGAAAGATCAAATAGAAACAAACGATTACAATATGGAAATGATTAGTTTTGGTAAATAAAGATATCGATAACAGAAACATGGAAACTGAATAAGTGAAAAAAAACTGAATGAATTTGACAGGATAAAATAATGAGGTAAATAAACTATCATATATATATATATATATATATATATATATATATATATACACACACAGAATACAAATCAGGAATAGGATATAATATAATGCAATTTCTGTTGTATGATGTGTTTATCTCATGTATTGCTCGTTATATTCAACATTGAGTCAAGTTGGAGTAGAGCTTCATCATACATATATATATACATATATTTTTGTATACATATATATATATATATATGTATACATATATATATAAGTAAACTATCAGGAATGAGACAAACTCAGGGATAAAAGTATGTGGTAACTTTATTAGTTATTAATCAATAAGTATGCAATAAATGATTTGGGGGCATAAGGTGATTTAGTAATAATAAAAATAATGATGATAATAAAGATAAACGGAATCACAATCATGGCAGCTCAAAATAAATGCTTCGTGACAAACTATATCAAAACAAAAATTGACAAACAGCAAGTGCCACCTGTGCGGTGAAAGAGATGAGACCGTAAATCACATAACTAGTAAATGTAGTCAACTCACCTAGAAGGAGTATAAACACAGACACGATATGGTAACAACAGTGATACACTGGGAACTGAATAAACGAATGGGATTCAACTATACAGAAAAGTGGTACCAGCACAAACCAGAAGCAGCCCTGGAGAATGGAAATCACAAATTACTTTGGGACTTCGACATCCAAATAGACCAACTCATCCAAGTAAGAAGACCAGACCTGGTAATCGTGGACAAGAAAAGGAAAACCTGCCAAATGATAGACGTGGCCCTTCCTACAGACCAAAAGGTAAAGAGGGAAGAGGGTGAAAAACTGGGAAAATACCAAGATGTGACAAGAAAACTGAAGATGTCAAACCTGAGAGTCAGAAATAAAAAGTGCACTAGGAACTGTCCCAAAGACCTTGAGGGTGAAATTGGAGGAACTCAGGATGAAAGGAAGGGTTGAGACTTTACAAACCACAGCACTGCTAAGAACTGCACGGATACTGAGGAGAGAACGAGAAATATAAGATCTACGACCCCAACTGTTAGTGGTGGCTCAACAGAGAAGGAGGGAGAAAAAAAACCCAAATGATAGTGAAGGTATGAATCATAGCACAGGTGTGATAGGTGAAAGAGAGAACAGATGTGGGCTGAAGACCTAAGAACCCTTACTGTCACTCAGCCATCAAGGAATAACCACCGGGCAACCGGTGTGAAACTGTATCCACGGTATTGCTGTGGACTATGAGTGTGTGGAGAGGAGGGCTGGAGACTTGAGGAGACTTGATGTCATTCAACCTCCGGTGGTAACCACCAGGCAACCTGTGGGAAACTACTGATTAATAATAATAATAATAATAATAATAATAATAATAATAATAATAATAATAATAATAATAATAATAACCGAAAGAACTGGAAACATTTAGACCATTACAAAAATCAGAGAGAATACTGATGAGAGAAGCGTTGGAATGAGGAGACTTGTTCTTGCTCAATTTACGACTGGAGGAACACAGTAAATGGATGATAGAATTTAAGATCGAAAAGATAATGAAAATCTACAGAAAGAGAAAAAGTTAATTTCGACACATAATAATAAGCTACGCGTTTTTAAAGTGCTCTGTCGCAAAAATCGACGCAACTCATCCTTACTGAGGTAGAATTTTATGTTTTGATAACGTGATAAAAATGCTGGATTCAATGAACAACGAAACAGGTTAGTCACTCTATAAAAAGGATACTGCACCCACTGAATAACGTTGTTATCAATGGATAGGCTACTTCCCTTGCCTTTTGGGGATGGAGATCAACTGATAAAAGTCCTTATTTAAAAAAAAAGAACTGGGAAGGACAAACTAATGAATTGATTTAGAATAAACCTACATTGCAAATTCAATCCCCTACTAAAAAGCTACATATTTTAAATGTCAATTTAGACATAATAAGGCGTAAGTGTTTGATTTTTCAGCCTTTTAGCTCCTATTGTGCAGCCTGCGTGCACGATTAACATACATAGCCGGCCAGCAAGAACTGCTTCGAAACTGGAGGAAATCTATGTTGACAGCCTTTGTGAACAGTATCGAATAAATGAATAATAAGTTACAAAAACAGAAACAAAAATGATGAAGATCTTTTTGTGATCAATAGAACATTATTATCCAAGTTCACTGCAGTGCTCACTACAATGCAAATATCTACATCCACATATATAAAACACAGGTTCTATATATATATTTCATATATGCCATCATTTTTGACGGCGAGTGTAAACTACAAGATAAGAAAGGGAAGTCGTATACTAAGGAATAAAAAGATTTCGTCTGCGAGTCACCATTCTTGCTTGCGTTTCAATAATCCAGTTGTCAGTGGGTTTTTTTTTATTCACGTTGTGAACGGGCAGATCTTCTTTTTCCCAGAACAGACGACTCAAACTACAATAACACAAGAAAATACTACAGATCATTTGTTCTGGTTGAATCATGTATCAAGGATTATCATATGTTCGTCGAGAAAGTTGATGTAGATTCGTATTGACGTATGTCGAGAGATAGAATGTATATATGTTCATTAATCAAGTCATGCGAGTAGAAATCTTTATGTGCTGATTCCTATGGATGTGTGTGTGGAAGTTTTGATGTTTTTCTTTCCTTATGTGCTTATTTCCGACAGTCTATTCATATATCGGTCTCCTTGTGTGTATGTACCATGAACAACAACGTTATCATACACATCATCATCATCATCATCATCAGTCCTTTAGCATCCTCTGTTGGACATGGATTTTTCCGAAGACTCGCCAGACCTCTCTATCAAGAACATCGTGGAGCCAATAATTCCTGAATTCATTTAACTCGTCACGCCATCTCATTTTCTTTCGTTCAAAGCCTCGCACCTGATCTCTGAGGATCCACGTTGTGAGACGTGATGTCCAGTGGCCGTTTGGTATCATTGCAACAATTCCAACCCATTGCCATTTGAGTTTTCTAACTGTTTCTTTGACAATTTGAACTCTTGTCTTTTCTCTGACGTACTGTGCTGTCTAATGATCTCTCTATGTGAGGTTGAACATGATACTCTCCTGTGAATGTTGCATGGTTCTTGGTTTGAAGGTCAATATTTTGCTTACGTTCAATGTTTCAGCTCTGTTTGTTACTATCGGTAAGATACATCGGTTGTATACTTTTCTTCCGGGGACTACAGGGATTTTATTGGTGTCAAAAGTCGAACTTGCTCCACTTTACCAACTCTATGATTCTTCGCTTTATTTCTTCTCCTTTTGATGACTCCATGTAGACTCGCTTCCTTAAGTAAATGTAGGGGTGTACTTTCTCCAGATCTAAATTTTTGATTTTGATCGTTGTGTCTTTGTCCCTGAGATGTTTGTTGAACATAACTTTTCTTTTGTTGAAGTTCACGTGGAGACCAACTTTCTTGTTTGCTTCATTTTGTTCGTTTAACATTATATGGAGATCGTTAAAGTTCTTAGAAAAGAGGGTGATAGTCAGGAAATCTTAGGTTACTTAGGTAATCTCCGTCTATCCTAATTCATTTGTGTTCTCATTCTTAGTTTCGGAAGATCATATCGAGGAAGGCTGTGGAAAGTTCGGGTAACTGGTATTAACTTGTCTTCACTCTATTTTCTAGATGGAAGGGATTAGAGTCTTTATGTAGCCTGATGAAGGACCTGTTGTGTCGATAAATAGGTTGCAGTACTCTGACATACATTGGGTCTACACCTTGTATTATTTTGTCGATGAATTTAAGGATTTGCACTGAATCAAAGGCTTTTTTAAAGTGAACAAATGGTACGGTTAGTAGCATTCTATATTCTGCTGTGTTCTTTTTTAGTTGGTTTTCTGAATCGAGATGGTCGATGGTTGAGTAACTATTTCTGGCACTGTCAGTGATTTTCATCTAGCGTTTTGCTGATTCGGGTTATGATCGATTCTTGTAGTCTTGTGGCTTGTAGTTCCAGTTAAGTAGACTTATTGGCCTGTAGTTGTTAAAGTCTTTCTAGTTTCCTTTTTTGCATAACAGCATTATGATTGCAGAGTTCTACTCTTTGGGGACTTTACTTTGCTTGAGGCGTAAGTTAAATAGGATTACTATTTTTTTATGATGAAATTTCTACCTTTTTTGAGTAGGTTGATAGTGATATTATCAGGTCCTGGGGCCTTTCTTTTCCTTGTTTGTTCGATGGCTCGCTTCCCATCTTGCAGAGTAACTTCTGGGAAGTCTGTATATTGATTACTCTCGGCGTATTTCCCCTGTTCATTTTTCTTTGCCCCTTGATTGGTGAAAGAGAAGTCTTTGTAAAATTCCGGGGTATGTTCGACAATTCAATCCTTATCCGTTGTCAGCACACTACTTATTAGCTTTCTTCCTGAACTGAGAGATTTTCTCATAATTTTGAATCTCCTATCTCTCTCGAGAATGCTATCAACGACTGCTGTCATGTATCCTCTTCTGTCTCCCCTTTGTTTCTTCTGCTCAGTTTTGTTGCTTCCGTCTTTTCTATTGTTGTTGATTATGACTTGAGGTCCCAGTGTTTTTTATGAGAATTTTTGTTTCCTCTGGAACTTTACATAATTATTTAAAGGAGGTGCTGATGAACTTGAAGCCGTTTGCTGTCACAAAAGATATCTACCCTTCTCGTTCGGCATTTTGTATCCATGTTCGTCGATGATTTTTTCAGTACCTTGTCCTATTTCGGCATTGAATTCTCCCTTAATGATGTTGAGATATTTTTTGGTTTCTTGAAGTATGGAATTCAAGCCATTGTAGATGTTTATCTCCTGGTCAGTTGATTGTGAAGTGGAAGTATACACTTGAATGGTGTTCACTTAGTACCTCGTTGACAAATGTACAGTGATACCGTCTACATGGTCTGAATTCCAGAATTCAACGATCCAATTGTCCTTGATTTTTTTATGAATTAGCCTGTTTTTCTTCTTCTCTCCCACAGTTGTTTAAAAATGTTTACTCTTCAGTTCAATCAATTCTCTGCCGGGTTTGTATGTCACTGATACCAATAATAATCTATTTGATGATCTTGATTTCATTTTCCAGAGTGATTAATGGCATATCTGTGGATAGTCTCCTGACGTTGTAGGTCCTTATGTGGAGTGTTTTTTTCTTGGTGATATTTTTGGGGTACCGTCTAAAAGGTTCATTATCTTGTTCCATCAGCTGAGATGGGTTTTTTTCTCAAGCGTTTGCCAATTATTTAGCCAGTTTTCTCCCCCTTGAAGCCATACACTCTTTCACAGATTTTTTTTTAAGTGTTACTACTGTAACACTTAAAAAAAATCAATGATATCCAAATGGGTTTTGTAAGACATAACATATCATTAATATAATCAGTAGTAATTGGTTCGATCCTCACTAAGTGCCCCTTTCTTTCAGTATCTACCGTGTATATACAGCTTAGTTTGATACAACATCACTAGTGCAGTACCCACGAGTGATTGAACTTAATGACTGCTGTAATGATCTGTATCATTCACTCATTAATAATAATTACACCGATTGTAAAAGTAGGGATTTCACGGAATTACTGAAATCTCATGGGATCTCACGAAATCATGGTTCCACAACACAAAAGCATACATCCTTGCTGGTTTCTTTTTCTCTGTCCGTAACACTCTTCAGGGGGTTCATCATCATCATCATCATCATCATCATCATCATCATCATCATCAGTCTTTCAACGTCCGTCGTTGGACTTACACCTTCTCAAGGATTCGCCACACTTCTCTATCAAGGGCGTTGCAGAGCAAGTACTTTTTAAAATTTGTCTAGCTCGTTTCTCCATTTAATATTCTACCGGTCTCGGTTGCGCATGTGATCTCAGGGGATCCGTGTCATGACTCGCGTTGTTCAGTGGGTAAATGATATACAATTGCGAAAATATATTTCTCTAATTTACTCCAACTAATGTCCTCATCTTGATTGGGATAGTGGGATTATCTCAGGCATTGTAGCCCCAAACCTTATTCAAGTCTATGTCCAACTTGATAAACTGGAAATTTCGAACAGAACCGATCATTCAATCCACGGAGGGTTTATGTTCTCAGTCCGCTGTCCATGCCAGAGGATATTTTATACCAGTTAATACTTTCCAAATCCAATTATATGAGGGTATGTTACTATTATTATGTTTCCTTATCCGTAACAATGATCTCTTCCACCTAAAGGTGGCAATTTTGATAATAAAATATCTTGTACCCGCTATTTGAAACAACAGACACATCCACTGAATCGGGTTCAATATTTTCTTTCTTCCAAAATCTTATATAAATGGAATATATCGGGGATTTCTCCCACGAGGATTAACTAATAACAATGGAAATGTAGAGTCCATCCACCAAAAGTGTTGCAATAAAACGCGGCAATGTTAAGATCGTGGAAAACTAAAGATAAATAATAGTGATAAGGGAAAATATATTGATCCGTGCTGTGATATCAAAAAAAAGCAACAGTAATATGCAATAAAATTAGTAATAAAATAGTTTTGATAAGAAAATATCAACCGAGAGTAATAAAAAAATTACAACAATACGTTGGAGTAAACTAATCATAGAAAATAAGTGATTAAAACAAAATAGTATGAAGATAAAAGTGTTGTATGAGTAACTGTGTTGTATGAGTATCGGTGCGATGAAACTGATTCGGTTGTGCTTTAGAAGATAGTTGGAAAGTTTCTATTCTGTTTGAGCAGTTCAGTCCTCTCCGACATGTCAGCATTTTTGAGAGGGTTAAATCGGGAATCAGAAATCTAATTTACACCGAACCAAAATCTTGTTAGATGAAGTAAGGAGAAATCTAAAAATATCAAAAGTTCAAGTTGAGATCCTTTAACTGCATTTTCAGGGCCGTGACCAGAATCTATGTAAAAGTTCTTAAGACTTTTCCCCGAATAAGAAATCTCATTTTTTTCTTCTTTTTCTAATTTTTTTCTATTTCGTTTACTTTCTGTTTCTTCCTTCTTTACTTTTTTTCTACTTTTTTCTTCCTAATCAGCTGAATGTCACTCTTCTTGTTTTAAAATCATTTTTCTGATGCCATTGTTTATTCATACTCGGTGACTCGTAGATATTGTTGGAGATTTAGTGACAGCAAGTCTCCAACACTTATATCAGTATCCTCGTAGACTATAACACCGCTGATGTCAGGACAGTCTCAATACTGAGAATCTTTGCATCGCCCAGTCAAGATTTTCATATTTTACACAGGTCCGTGGGTGCCAATAATTGAAGGTACGGCTGCCAACTTAATGATTCACAGCTTTTCCAGTTTCAGAGTGATGTCTTCGTATTTCTCAAGTTTTTCACATTCTTGCGTCTTCAGTCTACTGTCCACCTCACTATAATATTCATTATCCGATAGATAGTCCATGTGCGTTTGGCCATTTTTGATCCCAGTGTATCGAATCACCATAGGCCAATAAATGACCAGCCCGCCCAACCAGCCGAGCAGATAACCTATTCTTCTCCCTTTTCTAGTCTATGTGTATATTTGGGTTCCCTTTGTCACATTTTCAGTGGCTAAAATCTTGAAAATTTTTATGATTACATTGTTTTAGATAATTGATGAATTTCTTTTAGATATTTAATCATGATAAACACACGGGCCACAATGATGAATATCTTGTTCCTTTTATTTCAGGGCAGCCCCTGGCTTATGCAATTCGATTTATATGTTCCCATTGATGCTTTGTTGTTATCAATTGAGATTAGATGACGGCTAGTCTCCTAAAATCAGAAGTCAGAAATCGGACCAACAGTCGGAGAATGACGACTGGGTCCTTTTTATTTGCTACCGATGGACATCGGTTGCTCATTACACACAAATCTGTTAACTGTGTCTCGTATTCATTTATCATATTCTTCATATTTTCAACGAGTAATGGTGGTAAAGATTCGAACCAAATCCAGTATTATGGATTGATTAAACCTGAATTGCCAGCTGGGTAACCTGGAGAAATCTCTCACCCATTAAAACCGGGATGATAATGAAATGAGTTTGCACAAACCTGTGGCTAGAACAGAGGAAGATGTCACCTTCCTACTGTCAAGTTTGATTCCTTCATTAGTAGAAAAGAAAAATTGATCGGGCTTCATAAAAACTCAGAGCCCCTGCAGCACGAAAAAGGGTCAAGACAAGGTGATGCCATCTCACCTGAACTGTTCAAAGCCTGCCTCGAGATAATCTTCCAAAACCTACACCGAGAAAATAAAGGAATAAGAATACTTGAGCAACTTCAGATTTGGAGACATCTTTGTTCTTTTCATGAGAACCCTCAGGACCCCTTCTAAAGCTAGACGAATTGAATGAAAAAAGCAAAAAAAGTAGACTTCATATAGATTTCTGCAAAAGGCCATCTACAACAATAATGTCGGAAAAAACACCGAACGATCAAAAGAAAGCCTGAAAAATAGACCGCTATAATTACCTACAACAACAAATCTCTGTGAAATCCCCAAAAGAAGAAAAACAAACAAAAGATAATTCTAGGTTGCCAACCCGTCGTTAGAGAAAGATAACCTTCAAGAATAAGACTATCCCATTCGTCATGATGAGATAGGTACAAAACTAATGCACCCTCCCAATAGTCACCCATGGAGCTGAGAAATGAAAACTAAACAAGAGAATAACCATCAAACTGAAAACTGTGCAACATGCACATGAATGAATCATGCTTAACCTCACATGGATATATCACAAAATAGTACAATATGTCAGAGGAAAAATTAGAGTCCGAGACATCATAAAATCCATTAGAAAACTCAAATGGCCTTGGGCTGGTTATGTTGCAAGAATGGTCGACAATCACCAAACATCACGACTCACAACATACATCCTCGCAGATCACATGCAAAACTGAGACCGATGGGATACAAGGCGGAGAGACGAACTAAATAAGTTCAGAAAGTACTTACTCCCGACGCCCACGATAGAGCGATCTGGCAAATGATAATGAATTGAGAAATTAAAAGTATCCCTTGTTGTCAAAACCAAACCTATTCTGATCACTACTCCCAACTCAATTGAATCCACATTGAGGCCAATACCATATTAACCAACTGCAAATACCATCGACCTTTTATCTCAAAAAAACCCTGACTCGACCGCAGTGCTTTCAGTATTGACTGTTATGTTATTTCCATGCTCAAAGCTTGGAGCGTCCAGCAGAATTAATTCGAATTTATAATTCATAAATAACGTTTCATATACAAAACTTATTCACGGTTCGCTTCTGTTATCCAGTATAATGAATAATCATGAGCGTTTGACCGTGGTTACGTCAGGTTTAAAACAAAGTCCAAATGCTGATTGCGATTAATAAATGAATATTCATTCAGTCTCCCCTTTGATTCTGATGGATCATGTAAAACTGCTGCTTTTGGTCCTCTTTTACTCGATCGCTTGTATATTTAGATTCATTGTCTTTTCGTGAGACCAGAATTCAAATGCCTGTGTCACAGGGCCATACCAAATCGAATACCCTTGGATCAAAACAAGCCAAAATAATCCCTCTAGGTCAATTCCAAGTTCGTGGTGCACGAAGGGCAGATAACTCATTTAGTCTGTTCCATGAATATCAAATATGAACAGTGTACAATAATCCTTTGTATTATCATGCTTGTCTCTCAGGCTCTCTGATTACTATTGATTTATTCTGTGCTCTCTTACACCAACAACACTTGTTTGTGATTTGTTTTAACATGTTTTTAGTAATATCCATTTCTGCCTTTTGATGCTCCATAGTTTACCATGTTAGTTTAGAAGATCAAGCAGCAAATGTGCACAGGAAATAAGACATCAATAACATTTTTAGTTCTCTTCTTATTCGTCACTATTGCTCTCTTCCATCCCAAACCATCTTTGCAATGTTATGAACAACACTAAGAATAGAAGAGGGTACTTATGCTTGAATGGGAGTAAAAAGGACTCACTCTCCACTATAACTGTCATCCAATCATTACTTCTCGCTCACGATTCTCAGAATTTAAAATGTAGTAGTAGTAGTAGTAGTAGTAGTAGTAGTAGTAGTTAACCACAAAAATATTGATAGGAGGCGATTGAAATCAATGATAAAAACAGATATTTGGGTTTTGTCTATCTTTCATCTTCCACTATCTTTCATCTTTCCACCGGTCTAGCAAGTAATCTCGTATTGCATGTTTGCATACTAAAACATAAGAATCATCTTCCCTAAGATGTAATGACACGCTGCCAGATTTACAAATAAGTTTAGCGGAATCTAGCCCTAGGACTCATCATTTCATTTCATTCGTGAAAATGAAAATCAGGGCTGTATATGTTTTACGATATTCGCTGCAAAAAAAAATGTTCTTGAAAGAAATCACTAAAGTGCAGCGCTCGGGGACTGATTTCATTCAAAAATATAAATACATTCATATATATATATATATATATATATATATATATATATATATATATTGAGAGATTTGTTATTTGTTCATTATGTATACCATACAAAAGTGTCAGTATTTATTTTCAGTCAGAATAGAAGACAGGGTTTAGATTGACCATGCAGTAGGCAGTCTTTTCTCTCTTTTTTCCATACATCCTCTCCTTTAACCCTTATAAAACTAACCTATTGAGGTTCTCAATTAAAATTAAAATGTCTTTGTAAACGACTGACCGACGTCTTCGTGAGTGTGTGTGTGTTTGTGTTTTGCAGATGTCTTCGAGGGTTAAACAGAGCCATTTGATTTCCTCTCAACACAATCTATTTTCCTCATTGTCATCGTTATTTCTAACGCACAACAATATGATGTAGAGTTATGTGAGACGGACAATTTCAAGATTGAGTCTGTCGGCTTTGGTCCAGGCCGCTCGTTATCAGCTGGGACAATCATAACAATCAGATTCTCTGACTTCCCAACCAGATTCGCTCCAAACTTCCCAGAAAATTATCAACGTGTTTCGAAGCTAATAAAGGAAGGAATGGTAACTGTTTGCAGACGATGAATTCTGATTCCCAAATATTTAATTTTTCATGCCAATTTTTCTCAAATTATTTAAGGGAAACAATGTTATTCTTGAACAATTTGGTCATCTGTGGAAGGAGATTTTCGTTAATTCATTTCTTAAAATCAACAAAACGTTGGAAAAGACGTGACAAAAAATTATTTGCATACAGATGTATATATGAATATCGATATAGACGCTTATAAAATGCGTTATAATGCATAGAAAGTCTATTTGAAATGTTCTCCCGTTATTTCACGGTGAATATATCATTTAGCGTAGACAATAAATAAAATAGAATTTAAAAAACCGAATGGAAATAAGGCTGCTGCAGGAAATGAACCCGCAACCAGTTTCTTTAATTGTCTGTTCGTGTTGTCTTGGCCGAATGATATATCCACTGAGTTAAAATGGGACTTCATTTCGAATAAAGTTTCAGTATAATATAACGCAATTTATAAGCATTATGTCGGATCATGCATCCAATTCCTACATATATATATATATATATATAAGAATGGATGTGTGTATATATATATATATATATATATATATATAAATGCATAGATGTTTATGTACATATACAGATAAATATAAATGTGTGTGTGTGCATGCTGAAATCTACCACATATATATATATATATATATATATATATATATATATATATATATATATATATATATATCCTGAAATTTAGTATATGCATACATCTTTTAACGACAAAGATTGCAATATATATGATGTTGACTGGAGGTGCATGTTTCTATAGCGAAGGTCATATGCAATGCAGGGCCGACCGCTTAAATTATCTGTGGTCACCAGAGGACATTTTTGTTATTTCTAGTTCATTTTCAGAAGTGTTGCCAGCGGTATTGCACCAAGGATGCTGAAATTGAGCGTATTGGTTCTTTGAACGTCGGAGGGTAACAAGCTTAGCAACGTTGATATTGGATATTATTCAAGGTCACCAGTCGTTAATTCTTGTCATTTCTATTCAATTTCGAAAGTTTTGGGCAATAATTCTGCATCTTAGTAACGGCAATTTGATATGAAGGCGAATCGTTTTTTGACCAAGGTCTAAGGCAATGCGAGATTGACCTAAGATTTCACCTCGTCTGAGGTCATTTTTTGGTACATTCTTGCTAATTTTCCAAGTTGTTGGCCACGATATCGTACAAAGGTTGGTTTTTTCTCAGCCCAATCATTTAGAGATGTGATTTTGGCATTGAAGCCATTTGTTTTCATTTTCATATTTCCTCAGTTACATCTTTTCAATTTGTACATAGTGTAAAAACTTTTTTCATTATGTTGGTTTTGAAGACATATATCAAACATATTTTTCCTGTTTGGTTAAATTTCAAGTTTTTCATCCCGGGCAACACCGATTATCCCTGCTAGCATATCAATCAATGATTATCTGATTATTTCTATACACACATATACACACATTTATATATATAAGGTAATAAACATGCAAAATAAGTAATTTATCGTAAAAATTTTGAACGTAGTTTCATTACTTGTAATAATTTCTACTAATACTATGCTATACTTATATCTATATTGATCTTCTTATCTTTCGAATATTTTATTCCAATGTTGTACACTCATCCACAAATTTCATCCATGTCCCAGCCACATAACAACTAACCCATCCCATAGAATAAGTTGTCACTTGTCCAATCAAAGTGTGATCTGTACTAATATTGACAAACATAGATCGCTTTGTATTGGTGTTTCTCTGACTGGTATATGCAAAATACGCGTATGATATGCCATGATTTCTACGAAAGAAGCTTCAGATTCTTTAAACTCTCATCATGAAATGTTAGATGGATCGGATGATGCGATATATGACACTATCATTGCGCATAGGGACTCGGAAATTGTTTTATTAAAATGCTATCGACACTAAGGATTTAATAGGATTTAATATTAAAAATGTAGGATGAATCAGGTTTGAACCAACGGATCGTAAAGCAATAACCTCGGTATGCCGAGGAACACTGGGTGTAACACCGATGAGCTTTCAACCCCCACAGAGGAGTCATCGATCACTTACAAGATGAAAAGTCTTGACTGAGACACTGGGACGTAGAATCTCACACCCAGTTCTGTCTGATGACAGTTGTTTGACAAAATCATACTTACAGAGTATTTTGAGTGACAACTTGTAAACAAAATCTCCCGTCCTTAGAAAACATCCATTTAGTTGCTGTGCACCGTGCAAGAAAGATGGCACGCGCTATTTTTATAAACGAGGGTTTCGTTTCTTCTCTCAATCGAATTTCTTTTTTCGATTGTCTCTTGTCTTGGTTACAGTCTCAGCAACTCAAGAACTTCCATTTACCTCCTTATTCTTTCACAGTTGTCCTCTATCCGTGGTACTTCTCATGGCTAATTTGGCCAAATATAGACGAAGACGATTGTGGTGACGATTACGAAGGAACCCAATCTGAATACTTTCGCACCCAACCCTGTTTCTCTGCAATGGCGCCTCTCTTATTCTGGTCAAAGATGATTTTCATATAAAGAGATTTCTGCCTGCACCACGTTTCTCCAAGTGATTCGGTCTGACACGAAATGTTCCAAGGAACTATGGTTAATCTTCAAATGTGGTCGCTTTCTTCAATGCATCATACTAATAGATATCTCCTCGACAGTCATCTTTTCGCAATTATCTAGGCATCAGCAAACTTTGATCAATAACGAATCGACCTCTGAACGTTGTCATTATAACTCCCAGTCAATCTTTATCAACACCCCCTGCCATGTTATAAAAATAAGGGACCCCGGTATCAGTAAGATCATGTTCGATTGGATTACCCGTATTTTGTATGGATTTATCAATTGCCTGACACATCGAAAACTATGTTGTTTGCATGTAGCCACGTGCATTACGTGATAATAATGCAGAATGACACGATAACAAATCTCGTAAATTGAATTTGGAAAAAAAAATATTATAGTTTAATTCCCTTTGTATCATGGTTTTGAATCTCGATAAATGAATAGCTCAAACTGCTTGATCGAAAGATTGTGGATATTACTGTAATACTCTAACCACCTATTCATGTTGAATCGAGCCGGAATGGTCAAGTCAAAAATTTATTTAAAAAAAACGTTCCTTGTCAGCAGTTTTTAAAGAAACGTATCAATGAAAGGCTGCTGAATAAGTACATACATTTATCTGCATTGAAAGCGTGGATAGTTCATTATCTTCATCCTATCGTTGTGTTGTCGAAGGCAAAGGGGTTCTACTCTTGAGGATCCTTGGTTTAATCATATCTGTTTGTTCAAGGGATCCAAGGGAAGATAAGTGTTGATTTTCCACAAAGTAAATATTTCGATGTATTTTGTGTAATAGAATTCGGATTTTCTAGCTGAAGCATTACCAAATATCATTAGCGCTATTTTGGTAAATTCTGAGGCTTTGCTGTAGGCGTACCGAGTTGGTTATTCTTTCTTCATGGAAAGATATGAAAACTGACGGATTACGAATAGGACTTTTTTTCCAGCTGGGGTCATTGTCTTTGCTTCGACTGAGTAACTTATGTATTTCTATATCATCAAAAACGTTTGTCAAACTCCCTTAACTGGGAAAAGTCCAATTTTCTACCGCAATAAGGACAAGAACAACAAGAACGATTCCGACCAAAATTAGAAGCATAAGGAGATATGTAAAAAGCGCATCATCCTTCTAGTATTCATGACCAATCGATGGTCAAGAGGCTGTCCCACTGACTGAGCTAAATCAACAAGCCTTAGATAATGACGGATATGTGTCATACTGATACGCATGAATTCATTTCATTCAAATAATTAAATGTATTTATACAAACCTAACCAAGAGACAGACCCGTAAATTGAGAACCATGCAACTTGCACATGAAAGAATAATGCTGGGCCTCACATGGAAAGACCAGAAGACAGCACAGCACATCCGAAAAAAGACAAAAGTCAGGGACAACATAGAATCCATTAAAAATCTCAAATGATGGTGGTCTGGCCATGTTGGTAGAATGGCAGACAACCGATGGACATCGCGACTCATGACATGGATCCCCCAAGATCACATGCGCAACCGAAGCCGGCAGATGGCGAGACGAGCTAGACAATTTCGGGAAGTACTGGCTCCGCGACGCCCATGATAGAGAAGTGTGGCAAATCCTGAGGAAGGTCTATGTCCAACGACGGATGTTAAAAGACTGATGATGATGATTTATACAAAAATTCATATTTTTATTCATTTCTAAAAAGTTTCAGTTTGAAACTAATCATGCTTTTTTGTCGCTAACATGTTCCAGTACCTAATTCCATTTTTTGGAACTAATCTTGCTGTTTTTGTCTTTAATATGCTTTGGTAACTGATTCCGGTTTTCGAAACCAATCATGTTGTGTTTGTCTCTAAGATGTTCTGGTGACTGATTCCCGTAACATTTCACTCTTTTCCAAAGAAAAAATCTCCGTTCGTTAATACATTAGCTTAAAAAAATTTTAAAATGGTCTCCTCGCATTTTAAGTTCAAAAAAGATATTCATGTCTATTTTTTTCAAACCTTTAGTCATAGTTTACAACTAACATACTAATCCATCATTGCTGTAAATGTTCACTGTACAGCTTTTATATCCAAAAACTAGACAGGGTGGCCTATATTTTGACCAAAAATCAAGGGCCAGTCTATTCATAAAACTGACTCGAATACAAATATGTACGGTATTTCTTTTCTTAGATAAGCATTTTATCTTTTGCCCATAGACTAACCAACCCTTTGTTCATTCGATGCAAGTGATTTCAAGTAAATTTTTTTCTTAGCTGTTTTATGTGCTGTTAAATATCAAGCTTTGTGAGTTTCGTTCTGAAAACTGATGTATTTGATGAATTTGAATTTCTGCCCAGCAGTAAGGACCGGCATAAATTTCTGATCATCGACATAAACAATAATTTGCAGATTCTAACCACCTTTTTCAATATTTTCCTGACGATTACAATCTCGATCTTTTAAAATCTAGAATGATTAAGTGCCTTACCTATGTTTACCTCATGTTTAATTCTTTAATGATCTTTTATTGACTCTTTTAATTTAGGGTATTTAACTTTTAGTTCCAACACCAATCACTCATGCAAACCGAAATTGGATCATTACGAGGGATATCCATGTTGATGTAAATACTCACTTGCGTATATTTTTTCCTCCATCTCCTTCTATTCTCTTTAGGGGGATTTTCATATTCTTTTCTTTTTAGATAAACTTTTTGCATTTGCCAAATCGTTCTTATGTGCCTTTATTTTCCTCCCTTTGCCTTTACCTCTTTGTTTGATTTTATTTAATTTTAAAATGTTTGGCAGCTATTTTGATTATTCTCAGACGAGTAGACGGGCCATCTCAAAACGACTACCTTTAACTAGAAACCTTCAACCCAAAATTTTCTAAAATGGGCTGGCTTACTGGCTGGCAGGCTGGCAAAATATAACGCTTACAGGAAGCCCCAATTGAGCTTGAAGACTAAGGTTCAATTTACAATTTAAGCTAACGCTGAATTGGTTTTTCAGTTTGTGTCCCGTAGCATTCGAGCTTGTTTTTTCGAAAAAATTTGAACATTTCAGTGATCAAACAAAAGGCAAGAGGAGTGACATTTTTTCCAATTGATCACCCCAACACGGCATGCTGCTAAAAGATGTTTGTCATATGATGGTTTCTATTAAGTGACTAACCAGTCCTGATCCGTTTATGCTATGCTGGATGCTGATTGGAATTCCTTCCTCTCTGTTCAAAGTAGATTCACATAATTGTCTTTCTTTTATATGATTAAAGAATAGCCTCGTCAGATAGAGGAAGCCTTGGTATTCCAATCAAAGTGAATCTGATTGAAAAATTTGCCTGGATTTCAGAGATGTGATTTCCTTCCTATCTGGCAATCTTACATATCCTCATTTTAGTTGTTTTCATCCGTATATCTTTGTTGAAGTTTGAATTTACCCAAGGTATATGACACATCCAGTAATTTTTTTTCCCTAGCATATATATAAACAAACACACACACATTTATACACCCATACCTAGACACGTATATAAACATATATTCACACAAATATAAGTATATATTTACATATACATAGTCATAAACATATGTATATATTTACACACACGCATATACATCCACACACACACACACACACACACACACACACACACACATATATATATATATATATATATACAATTCATACATCTAGTGATATAAGATTTCTGGACACGATTCTGAAAAGCCCTCAAACAGTAGTGCAGTACAAGTTGAAATTTTTTATATAAAGCTGGATTGATCTCAGAATGAACATAGGATAGGAAGATATCACTTCTTGTATGTTTAACAGATCAATTTGTGTTCAGGTCAATCTTGGAAGGCATTTTGAAATGTAACAGCCACGGCTGCTCCTTGAAAGCTGCAAATTTGTTTATGGACGTAATTTGACTTCTCGATTTACATAAGATAGGCAGTCTTGATCTCTGGTACCCTTTAAGTTCAGTTTGGTGCCAGGTCAGTTTTGGTGGCTATTTCCAAACAATTTGATCTGATCATGAATACATATGTTTCGCTGATTTGTATTGATTGCTTCGATACAGGGTTAATTTTGGTATTTTCAGATCTAGCACAGATGGCTGCTGCTATGGACTCTAGATTTGCGTACAAAAGTAACTTGACCATAGTATGAACATAGAATAGGCGGTACCAACACCTAAAGGTTAATTCAGGGTCGAGTCAGTTTATGCCTTATCAAATCAAAGGCGACAGCTGCACCCTGAAGGTTGCAAATTTGTGAATAGAAGTTACTTGACGCAATTTCAAGCTCAAGGCGAATTGAATGCCTGAATGTTTGAGAAGCTCTATGCTTGAATTTACTTCATAATTTTTAAACATTGATTACTTTTGCTCCCAAACAACGCTAGTGCTAATATATATATATATATATATATATATATATATATATATATATATATATATATGTGTGTGTGTGTGTGTGTGTATATATCTTCTTTGTTATCATTAGTATTATTATTGCTTGACTTTTGGAACGTAGATTCAGGAATGCTCATCACATCTGTTGCTGACTCCCAGTTGACTAGCCACGATTTTCTGCATGTTGTAAAAGAAACCTTGGTCAACGAACGGAGCATACGCTTCTCAGTGCTTCTTCCTTTCTTTTACTTTTGCTCTGAGCTTAATTTTGGCACAAGTGATTGCTTGATATATCTTGTGTTGCCTTTGATCCCCCGGTTGCCTCATATTTTTCGTATTTATAATCAGGAGAGGAGGGACTTTTTCATTGAACTCCTGAACCTTTTCTTTGGGGAACTAATTCTTCTGGCTATGGGCTAGTTCTCCAAAAAAGAGGCTCACCCATCGCCGATGTGGTTTTTTAGTATGACTTCGATGTTTGCAGTCCTGGATTATCTGAGTATTTCATTGTTTGTGATGGAATCACACCAATTCATTCCAAGGCAGCGCTGGCAGAAACGTTTGAAAAGTGCTGCTAGTATACGACTAAGGATTCGGCACCGTTTAGGATGGCTGGTTTTACTATAGCTTAGTCCCGTGTCTTTTTTATGTTTGTGCATTCTCCTAAAGGCTCAGCTGACCATAGCTGGGGTGTTTTTTATATTCCTGTCAAGTCTGACATCTGATAGTATGACACAGCCTGGCTACAGAAAGGCCCGGACAACTTTGTGCGTAGTCGGGCTGATGGCCATCTTTTTAATGCTAATTCCAATTTTGTTTTTCGTTTTTTGTTTTCGTATATGTTTTTTTTCTTGGTATCCGTGGAACAAGAGTTAATCTGTTCGAAGACCGATCTGGTGTGAGCTTCCAAAGTCACGTCATAAACAAACAGGATATCTCTGGCTAGCAGTATTATAGTTTATGTGCTCGGGGTCGCTTCAGATTGAATAAGTCACCGTCATCCAATGTGTAGAGGTATACGTTGTCCCTGTCACCCATCTATTCTGTTGCCTAATTTAGCATTGTAATGAAGACTAGTGAAAAGTAGTTGGGAACGTGCACAGCCTTCATACAACAAAATTGATGAAAGATCAAGAGCGGATACGCAAAAACAGGCCCCCCTCGGGATAGAGGGTGTGAGTTCGATTCTCACCGTAGGCGTTCTTTTTATCTTCCAATTACGCAGTTTAATTGCTGGCGTAGGTTACATACCGATTGAAAATCGTGATAAAAAAAACAATTGAAAGTTTGGTCGACGGTGAAAGCACAGCCCTATTTGATTAGAAAGGAGCTATAAGAGACGCTACTACAGTTGACCAGCCTAGGTTTTCTAAGATTATCCAATGACACAAATTACTTTCGTCAGGTCGATAAGGATGACGTAAGCCCCTTGTTCAGATCACGGCATTTTCCCTGTGTTCACCTTAGGGTGTAAACCTTGACAGCAGTGTCCAAGTTTGCTCTAGACCCGCATTAGCTCTTTGGAGGGTGATGCTATGCAATTTAGTCCGCCAGTTTGTCCAATAATATTGGAATGTTTTTTCCTGCTATCTACAACTGGTCTATACGTTGGTAGTTCAAACAGTCTGATTTGTCTCCTTTGTTTTAGTAAAAGGTTATAAAGACTGCGTTTTTGATGGTTTAGTGTAGTTTCTCCTCTTCCCAGCAGCTGTTTATGAAGCTTTACATGCAAAGCAAGGCTGGCATGTTTGCACACCTGAGGGGCCATGCCGGCATTGCCTGCAGGTTTGCAACACTCAGCTGCTTAATTGCTTCCAGAGTTTTCTGAAGGATAGGCGTTATGTCTAGTTCTTTCTTAGCTAGTTGTCGCTAGATGCAGGCAAGTGCGGCTTCTTGTATTTCACGGTGGTTTGTGCTGAATAGCACGTGCAATTGGTCAGGCGAAAGGTTCAGAAAGAAACCCCAGTCAATGTGGAGCACTGATCCGTCTGCGCAACGCAGAGGGTTTTCGACTTGGTAAGTTCAGCTATAACACTTCTTCCAAAGTTTGGTAAAATCCCGTTGGTGTCTCTATGGCTCAGCACAGGCTTGGACTGTTTCTGTGAGGATTGTCCATTACTAGTTATGTAATGTGCAAAAACTGCGTTCAGATTACCTACACCGTGTTTCCTGAGAACGCATCGTGTTGAAGTTCCGGCCTTTCCTCGCGCTGTATGTATATTTCATTAAAGACAGTAAACTGGGGTCTGTTTTGTTTTTCTTTAAAGCTTTCTGCTTAATTTTTTTTTTTAATCAAATATTCTTGTTAGCACACGAGGAACGTGTTTTTCAATCCTGTGTGAGTAAGTACTGTCCAAAGTGAGGACTTAGATTATCAATTACCAACTGATTAGTACGATTGGTTAAACGCAGAATTTTGCTTTCTTGTCATCCCATGAATTACATCACCATGACTGACAAATGGTAAACTCCAACTTCAGAATTATAATAGACGGAAGGAAAACGGGAGGTTAAAAAATTGATGTACTGATAACATCTACAGTTTTTTATCTGATTTGATTGTGACTAATCTAAAAGTATGGTTTAAAGCTATCGACCTCAAACATTTTGACAATATTGAGTCACTCGATCTGCAAAAGTTTCTTTTTATATGTAGACAGGAAAGATTAACTGGAAGATAAAAGTAAGACATAACTTGTTTACCATCTTTCATTGAACTTACATTAATGAAAGATTTTTACTTATATACACGCATTTTTGGAGGGGATAAATTACGTAAGTAAGCCCTTTGTTTTACCAAAAAAAGATGTGTCGAATGGTTAGTTTCTTGGCCGACTCAAACTTCACTATGAAAACAAGAAAATCCAATTAATCCTAAAAATGTATCCTCCCGATCGTCAAAAGGAAATCATTTTCAATATCACATAGAGTGAACGCCAGACAGCACAGCACTTTAGAGAAAAAAAGATGAGTCAGATATATCATAGAAACTCTTTTTAAAGAATTGAATAGTAATAGGCTGTCCATGTTGCAAAAAAGTAAGACAACTGAAGCTAAGTGGATACCAAGAGATCATATGAGATGGCGTGATAACACATTTTTTTTAAGTATTGGCCCCGCGACGTCCATGATAGTTCATGTCCAAAGACGGTCGCTAAAAGGCTGATGATGATGGTGACGAAATAGCATCTATATGCAAAACGATGTGTTAATACCCTTTGTAAAATAACTAACTACATTTTGTATGGTACGAACCTAAAAATAATAAAATGAAGCTATGTATTAAAATCATAGCTTATGGGGAAGAGGTGTTTGATCAACATTGCTTAGGAGCAATCTAACCATATAATAAGCTTATATGCATATTTTTCTCTATTTTTTTTGTTTGTTTGTTTGGGCTCAAATGGGATGTGTTGATCGGTTAATTTTCTTGTTCACATTCATGATTTAGATCCATGAGTCAGCAGTTTTGCCAGGCATTAATGTGAAACGTTAGCATTTATCTCCCTAGGAGTGTGGCCAGCTTCCCCCGGACAGGTTTTAAGTAATTTTGGGACTCCTTATTTTCGGTAAAATTGGGAACGGAATCGGCTATATCTTAAAAAAAATCACTGTGTCCTAGGTCCTAAGATGATTAACTTGACTTTTTACACGAGCCGACGAGTTTGATTCTGTAGTAAGGTGTCTAAAAATCAGACAATTTTGATTCAAATTTACGGCATCTTGTTAGGACCTTTATTGTAAGTAACTTTTTAATTTCATCCTGTCATGAAAATAGCTCTGAAATTAGATAGTTTTATAGATTTTTCAAACTCTCGATTTAGTATAATACATAGCACTTTGGACCACCGGTCTAATTTTTGAAATGGATGATACTGACCAAGAGCAGTCCTGCCTCTCGAAATTAGATAAGAAAATTTTGTTAGTGACCTTTTTTCGGATGATTATCAGTTGTGAAAGGTTGATTTATTCAAGTGTTAGGGTCGGATTATAATTACAAAATTGCCAAAAGGGATACTTTCTCCGCCATTCGTGCGATGACAGATACAATGAATTAATTAGGAATTTATCTTAACTTCATGAATTCTCTTTTCTTGGTATCTTTGTAGCACCATTTTACAATAAAGCATTATTGGGCTGTACTTTTCAAAGTGTTATTCAAAAAAATGAAAATACTTTTTTTTCAGCGAGATGAATATTAATGCATGGTAAAATTGACTTATCTTATTTCACGGAGTTACCTGTGGGTACAAACAACTACGAATAATTTTTAGAATATTTTACCCCCCCAAAATTAAGAAAACTATTAATGCAGTGGCAAAATTTAGCAATCTATTTTACAGTGTGTTTTTTGCGACTGCATTTGTATATTTTCATCTTCGTTTTGAAAAAATATTCTGAAAAATGATTATAAATTATCAGTAAAGGGGCACATGGAGGCTATTTATACTGATATTCCATTTGAAAAAATATAACCAAGCATAAAACCCAGAGAAAAACTTGCGATGAATTGCATTAGGAGATATTTAGGATTGATTAACAATAAAATGAAATCACTGTTCAAAGCTATGAAACACCATCCCTCTGTCTCCCCTCCCTCTGTCTCTCTCTCTTTATATATATATATATATATACAACTATATATAAATATTGATGTAAATATGTATATATATGCATACATACATATTTAGATATGAATATATATATATATATATATATATATATATATATATATATATATATATATATATATATATATATGAGAATGTGTTAGATAAAGATGGTAAATGCACATCAAACAAAGCCTCGTCGCAATGTGGTAGTAATTGATTCCATGATGTGGTGAGGAATGATGGGAACGTCAGGAGGCTGGTTTTAATCAGAAGCTGGATTCGATAATACATGGTGTTTGTATTTGATCCACATTGCTTTGATTTAGACTTATCATTATTTCATTGCAGTATTATATTTTCACACACACTCACACGCACATGCACATACACACACATATATATATATATATATATATATATATATATATATATATATATATATATATATAAAGTTATGCCAGCTTTGAAGTCAACGAGGAAAGATTGTTTTTATCAATTCCAGTAACTTTCTCCTGTTCTTGGAGAAGGTTACGAATTATTGGATTTCGTAATATTTATTCCTATGTTAGCTAGCAGCCACGTTAAGTTTGAAAAATACACACACACACACACACACACATATATATATATATATATATATATATATATATATATATATATATATATATATAAATTTCCAGGCATTATTTCCACATATATTCGTGTATGTTAAACAGAATGAGATCGATAGATAGATAGATAGATGAATAAGAACAGAATAAGAGTTGGTAGTTAGAATGCCAGATAGGCATAATACTCATAAAACTACCTTCACATCTACCACAGTTTATGAATATGCTAATAAAATCGATTAGGTCCATTATGCTAATAAGAACGATCAGGACTGTCTATATCGATATGTCCATTTATACTGGAGACTATCATTTACCCGTAATACGTTAGAACAAATTTTCTCATAAGAGTTTTTCCATCAGAATGGTGTCTTCGACTTTTTATTATTTCCCATTTTTTATTGAAACATTTCTGTCCTCAAATTCTATGTAGGTCGTTTTTCTCTTCCGGATTCTTGGCTCTTGCTTCATTCGTCTTCTTCCAGACTGCATTCCATCTCTTTTCTTCTTTCATTCTGTGTTCTACAGATTGCCTTCAGAATACTGGTTCTTGTTCAATCATCGAAATTAAGCAACCTCAAACCTGGCCAGTGCCTATTCGGGTGACCCTCTAGTAATGCCAGGTGCTATAAGCAGCTTAGGATCGTGTAAAGAGCCTCCCGTTGCATTTCAGTTGACCCTCTTTTGGAGGAGACTCACCTCTACACTCTGCTTAATTATGAAAGCCAAAGATTCCCCTCCTAACCCCACTGAACCCTCTGCATTGCATGGATGCGAGCGACAAAAAATGAATTAATTATTACTGCCCTCTTCATTCGACCTTTTCAAAGCCTGAAATATTTTCATTTTTCATTTTTCTGACCTTTTTGACGGGTCTGTATGTTTGAGTGCTCCAGTGCTCTTGGCCATACCATTCTATCGGCAGACATGGAAATTGTAATCAGTTAAAAAAAAGCATCTTTGATTGAATGTTTTTTTTGGTGGGGGGGGGGTTTCTGATCTTAGGAGGGAAGTTTTGTTTTCTGTTTCTTTATTTCAGTTGCTTTTTATTTGAAAACGCCAGTGATGCCACAAAATGATCTATTCTATCCATAAGTATTATTCGATAGGACTTCTTTACGTAACTTCAAATTTTGACGCTACGTTTTTATTCGTTCGATTGCGACCATTTTATTTTCTTTATCCAACAAACCCTTTTCGTTTTCTGACGTTTCTCTCTTTAAATTTCAAAACATTAACCAAAACTATCAAGATAGTCAGCACTAACATGGATTTCTTTCCACTTTTTAAAGGAGTCAGGTGGGCTATGTATGTGTCAAGCGAACATGCTGTGCCAATAGAACTGAAGGGCCGAAAATTCCAACATATACTTCCTACGAATGTTTCGAAGAAAGATTTGCTTTTTTCTGTAAATTACTGTCCCTAAACAATTTTTTAGCGTATTGGGTGTTCAATTTATCATGTGAGTTAACGCTGGACTTGTTCCCCAGTTCGTGTACGACGATGATCATGCTTGTTTTGATTTTGATTTTTTTTCCTTTTTTTTATTGAAAATCTGGACTCTTTTAGTGATCATCGCCCAACAAATAGTGAGAAAAAGCAACTTTTTCATTCATAGCCCCTTTTTTCCAGTTCTTTTTAAATACCTCAAATATGGTCCCAAAATGACCAAAGCTAATTTTCTGTATTTCTATCATCTTTTGTCTTGTATTCTCTGCTTTGATTTTTCTTTTTGAATGTTCACTCAATCAATTGTCTATAACTTAGATGAGAGTCTTTAACAACCAAAATTTAGTTCTGATAATTGAACCCCTTCTTTGCATCGTAGATCTCGTCAGCACACTGTTTCTGGCGATTTTCTCTGAGGTGTGGAAAAATCTGGTATAGCAGACCATATCTGGATTGATTAGAGTACATGCAACCAGATAATTAGTAAGGAGCATTGTTGGAGAGTGTGGAAATTGAAAGAGGCTGCGTAAATTGGCTTGTCGATCGGCAGCATTAGTCGATTTTGAACAAGTTTCAACGCCATCTTTGTTCACAAAAAAGTAGATACAGGGTTGGGGAACTGCCTCGTTTATTGTATAGAATCGCCTGGGATCTTCTTTGACAGCATGATTACATCTGTTTACCTCTCGCTGCTGAAATGGATTCATCCAGTTTATTCATTAATTTCCATTTCTTTTTCTGCTATAATCGACTTGAGAGAAAAAGATTCGCTTTTTTTTTTTTTTGTTTAGACACAAGATGATGGCCGAAGAATTGATTGACCGGAAACATCAAAGGGAGCAGGGATTCATCTCATCCCTATAACGCATCATTGGGTTCTCATGTTCCATCGTCTGTTTCTTCTCTATTTTGAATCAACTAATGTAATAAAAAGTGTAACTTCCTTGGGTCTCTGTTCATAAATATGGACTCTACCACTCAAAGATAAAGTTTGCTGATACAGTATCTCCTAACCCAGCATTTTAAACAATGGACTATTCCACAGAGATAAGTTTTCTGGTTTCTTTCCAGGAAAAAAATCTAACAGAATCGAAATACAGCAGTGCCTGCTTTGCGAAACCCCACTTTACGCTAATTTTGATTCCTGTAGGAGGTACTGTATAGGCAACTCACACCTCCTTTCCGTACAGCATATATCCAAGCCCTCCCAACTTCCTGCAACACAAACCTGCGATGACTCAGCCCAACATACTGTCATCGCCATTTTCGGGTTCAGAGAACGCTCAGAAATTTCCCAATACACATTAAAAGTAATATCTCCTTTGTTTCACGTCATTTTCACCTACTAAGGATTTTTTATGAAAAAGCCTTACTTTTGGATTACGGGATTAATCACTGTTTGTCATTTTTTTTTCTTTCATCACGACTATTAAACAAATCTTTTTATCTGGTTGCGATATAATCGTCTCCATTCTCTTTTTTTTCTGAAAACATTTTCTCTTCCATAACAACAATAACAACAATCCTCATCTCATTTATTATTCTTAGAAACCTGTTTTTGGAAGTAACTTTAATCCTTAGATCTGAAATTATCTGCTCGACAAGTGCTGTGTGTTAGAGAGAGAAAGAGGAGAGGGAGAGAGGGAGGGATAGTGAGTGAGTGTGACACTAGGGGGAGGAGCAGATAGAAAGCAAAAAATATCTTAGTAGTTGTTTGACTGATAAACTTTTGAATATATACAATCCGATTGCTAATCACATTCAGTCGGAATTTGACCCTAAAGCAGCCTGGCTTTTTCCCGCCATTTTTATATCCTTTTCCCGTTCTTTCTCAAAATAATCAATAACTTGTAATGTTATGTTCTTCTTGCTACAGCAGCCATTTTACTCTGTATTGCAACGACTCACTTGTTCATTTTTTCTTATTCCTCAAAAGCTTTTTCCTATGCGAAATTGCTTCGAAACTTTATTCACACTTGACCAACACGCACGTCAAGACATTCTGAGCTAAGCACGTCTCTATAAAGATAGATATGAATTCATAGTCGCATCTATAGAACTTTCAAAAGACGAGTACATATTCGTGAATGAGATCTTGAAACTGGCTATCTGTGTGATAAGTGGTGGTGGACGAGGGAATTATACTCACATCCAAATATCTGTCTTTAATGATTCCGTGAAAGTAGAATTATTATTTCGGATAACAATTACATCTGAGTTGAATCGTTGTTTTCAGTAGATACCTATGCTGTGGAAATCATACGAGAGGTTCACCTTGAGACGATGACAGGAATATCTTTCTGCCTAAACTATTTCATTCCAGATACTGGTATAAATGTCCACGTGACTGGAGAAACATTTTGTGGGGTTTTATTCTAAAACTGGCTTATTCTCGCCGTCAAAATTTGCGGCATAAGAGATATATGGATGCCCATTTGAATTTTGTAAACGCACATGATAGATGTCTATATTGCAGGGAGCTTGGGGAATACTTTTTGGTGGACCACAATATGGTTTTCTTTATTTTTTTTTTCCTGTTCCTTTTGATGCTTTCATTACTTTTCATATTTTTACAAGAATATGCTGATCAGAAATGACGGGGTTACGTATCAATGGAATGACATTAAAGAGCCTGAAGCTATCTACTGAGTAATTACTTTTTAATAATTTAACCATCCTATTTCTAATTTTTTTGAGACTCAACTCATCTAAGGTTGTTTAAATGTGTTATGATCTGATATAAAGTCTTGGGAGTTTCTATGATGCATTTTTCATTTCGTCTTATTGGGAAGGTTGAATCAACCAATGACATCATCCTGTCAAGCGCTAAAAATTATCGATGAATATAAACACACAAATAAACAGAAATATTTGCACATGAGCTCATTGTATGGTTAGATTATTATTCTTTGAATTCAGGATCTCTTCAACGTCATCAGAACAAATTATATTCAACTGTGACAACGACAAAAGCATCCCTTACCTGGAGAGAGTACAAAACACATTGCAAATCATTATAAATGTGATTGCCTGCATTCCAATACAACAGGTCTGGTGATAATAAAACATGGTTAACCCACTCTCTTCTCATTAACAATTGTGGTATGGCAGTGACAAGATGTCTGGCAACGAGACATAAGGAGGGCTGGCTTTCGGATATTTCTATGGCAACAGTGTGAAATGAATAGAATTAAAATATACTGGTGAACAATTCAGTTTTTTGTGCTGTTAACCATTACACCTCGTCACACATTCTCACTCAGTGAGGAACGAGCTCAGTAAATATTTGTTATAGAATAGGCACCATGTACCACTCGTCATGAAAGGGGACGGAGAGAGCCTTTATCCACCTGCAGAGTTATGATTCTGATAATGATATATACATGAGGTTAGATCACTGTCTGTAGCCTGATGTCCACAGTATATCATCATGAGCGGCCTTTTAGCTCCGGTTATCCGACATACAGCTTCCCAAATATGCGTCTGATCTCTCTATCATGGCTGTTGCAGAGCCAGTACTTTCTGAATTTATCTAGCTTGTTGCACGATCTTACTTTCTTTCAGCCACAATTCTGCTTATGATATCTGGTGATCCATGTTGTGTGTTGTAGTATTTAACGTGACCAGCCCATTGCCATTTGAGTTTTTAAATTGTTGCTATATTTCGGACTACTGTTTTTTTTTTCTGCTCTACTGTGCTGTCTATAATGAGGTAGAACGCGGTTCTCTCATGTGAACGTTGGATGGTTATCAGTTTGAAGGTCGATCTTTTGGGTAGATTCAGTGTTTTAGCTCCATAGGTGACCATCGGGAGGATACATGAGTTGTAAATCCTTTTTTGAGGACTTACGAAATTTTTGAGTTCGTGTAAGTCTAGTTGTTCTGCCGAAAACATGCCAACCTAGGTTTGTCCTTCGCTATATTTCTTCTTCTTCTGAGGATTTCATGATGAGCAAATTGTGTGTGTTAGAGATATACGTACGGACATCTAGACACCATGAACAGATAGACTCACACACACACACACACACACATATACATATATATATATATATATATATATATATATATATATATATATATATATATATATAAATAATGTGAACAGTAAAGTGTGAGACAGACTCGGGAGTAAAGTGTTCACAGGTGAGGTTTATTAATCCTTAGATGTTAATGGTCCAAACATATTTCGGGATTTTTCCCATCATCAGTGGTGTGTTCTGAGTGAGTATGTGTTCCCATGTGGAATTAGAGTCTACTATCAGGAACTATATATATATATATATATATATATATATATATATATATATATATATATATATGTGTGTGTGTGTACAAACCGTCTTGAACATATGGTGTTCTAATTTTTTGCATTTTGATAACTGACAGTTAATCACAGAAAAGCTTGTCGTCTGTATTTCAACGATTGTGTGTCTATCCCCAGTTATGCATACGCATATGTTTGTCAATGCTCATTACACGTGGGTAAGTTTGAGTGCAGGAGAAAGTGAACATTCGTCGAATCGCCATAATCTTTTGTGTGCTGTGTGCGCACATCACAGCTGCCTAACTAGCTGAAAGTAGTTCGCGTTTTCTTTCTCTTTTTATAACGCATCTGCACAAGAAAAAGATAATTTCACTGACTGTCAAGGTTTAATCCAGATATTGTTTTCGCTTGATTCGCGACACGATACGCGGCTGCAAAACGCTGCCTAGAAAAAAAAAGAGGAGGGGCTTCGAATAAAAAGGAGGAGGAGCAGTTAGGAGGAGATGGAATCGGCAGGAAAGTTTTGATCAGAAAGAGGCTTGATGCTTTTAAAGCAACGATGCAGGAGAATGAAAGAGAAAAGGGTAAAAGACAGGGAAAACTGAAGAGAAAAAAAAAAGAAATCATTGCCGAGGAGCAGAAGAATAATGAGTGAGCATTTAAATTAGATTAGAATGAAGAACATCAGACAGAAAAATATGAAAAATAAAATTACAAAGGAGCTTTTGTACATCATAGCAATATTTATTTGCATGAGAGATTTTATGCAAGGTGGGCAGAGAATACAATAAATTGAAGTAGAAGAATATATATGTATATATATATATATATATATATATGTGTGTGTGTGTGTGTGTGTATGAACACATACATACGTGGATTAATATATTTCTATATAAAAAGATAGATATTTAACATGTATTGAATTGAATATTGTATATTCATTTTTGTACAAGTAAAAAGAGTCAAAATAGGAAATATATATATATATATATATATATATATATATATATATATATATATATATATATATATATATATATCACTTGGTGTAGTCAACTTAACAGAATAAACAATTCATTGTTCATGCTGTCTATGCCAAGTGACACCTTATCGGTGTAATGACAGGAGATTATTTCAATTAAAAGTTACTATACAATACAATGCTATTCATAGTCACTTTTTGGGGATCATATGTATCCATCTCTTCATGCATAACTGTCACGTTGAAAGAAACGAATAGACTGAGAATGGGTGAGATGAAAATATTGAGTGAAAACGCTTATTTGAGCCTTTGTATTAATGGCGCCTGTTTAGCTCACTGGTAAGAGCAATAATTTGTTGAAGCAGCTATCTTATCGGTCGTAGGGTAGTCAAAAACGACAGGGGACTTTTATTTTATTACAGGCGCAAAATTTGATCGAGGAAGCCTTTTCACTTCTCGGTGTCATGAGCAAAGGGGGATTTTTTTTCTCCCTTTCAGGGGTCATAAGTGAGGGGACACATTTTTTTACATTTATCACTTTTCGAAAGGTCTGAACCAGTGTTGTTATATTTGAAGTTATTTCCCCCGGGCAACTCTGGGTATCATTGCTCGTACTCAAAGACAAGAATATAAATTGAATATTGGATAGTTTAATAATGAAGATTATTCTCACGGCTACTATACAGTCATTTTGGCAAAGGGTCTTTGTGTATGAATAGTCGGCTTTTGAGTGACGTCAGTTGTCCTCGATATGATGAGTCAAGTCGTTTTGAGGGACACATTGGACGACAATAGTGACGGTTCAAGCAAGCAATGTTTTTTTTTTCTCGTTGTTCATTTATTCGAGGCTTGAACGGACATATATACGTTCATGGGAAATAAGAACAGTTCATTACAACCATTGTCGCATAAATAGTGACTCAAAATCCAAACAAGCGTGTATAACATTGAGACAAATTGATTTTAACAGATGGAGCTTGATAAGCATGAAAAGAGAGAGACAGACGAGAAAATATTGATACATATGTGTGTGTGAGAGAAAAAGAGAGACAAAGAGCAAGAGAGAATGTATCCATATAGAGAGATATGAAGAGAAGTTGATCGATTAATTGATGTGTACAGATAGATTCTAACAGATTGGGATACAAACATTATTATATAGAGAGGATATATACTTGTATAGAGAGATAGAGAGAGAGACTTAGAAACATCAGGGTTCCTATTCTTCAGAGCTGTAAAGACATGACTATGCATTAACATATGTTTTTAGTCAATAAGCGAAGAGTTTTATTTCAACTCTTTACGTCAGACAATCTATTTATAAAACATTTTTTGATTGGTAACCGTGAGTCTTGCGTAGAAGGACAATACCGTCCAAGAGAAACCATTCAGTTCTTATCAATTAGTCCGGGCTCTGGCAAGGTCCGTCTCTCTGATGTAAATTTAGTTAAATTGTTACCCAGACGATCAGTAAGATAATTATTAATTGCAGGATCCGGCTTGCTTCTTTGTAATTTAGGAATAGAGCCCAAATTCTTCAATAATTTTAATGATACAGAAAACATACTTGATTATGTCTTTGAATAGAAACTTATTGATTTTCTCGTTTTTTATTGTCGACCCCAACACTGGAATTGACTTTATTTTTCTACCGTAACAAGAGCGAGAACAAGAGCAGCAATCCTCACCAAAACGAAGGGTGTGGATTGAAATGTAAAATCCACATTCCCCTACGATAATCTGAACTCAAGACCAACTGAAATTGAGATAAATTGACATTCTTATAGAATATAATGGATTATTATAGAATATTACAGAATAATATACTGAATATTCTTAGATATTAACCAAAATGTATCACACGAATAAGTATGGGCTTATTTTATATATATATATATATATATATATATATATATATATATATATATATATAATATGTGTGTGTGTGTGTGTGTGATAATTAAATAATTGTGTCATCCACAGGCAGCTGTTTTGTTGTATTACAACTCTTCAGTGTGGCTATAGACTAACCATTATCCCATCCAGTACCACAAGGTAGAATCGAAACCATCACCTCAGACCCAGGTGGAATTTAATCGATATATTTACTCGCGCATATTTCCCTGTTCGCCAGAGTGCGCTATGCCTAAGTTGGAAGAATTAATTGAAATTCAACAATTTGGGAAAAGAGAAGACTTGAGGCTGATTAGTATATCTCAAATTCTTTAATGGTAGCTAACATTTCATACGAAATATGGATCTTTTCAGAGCTTCCGGTGAAGAATGGTCTGAGAAAATGATGGTAAGTCTACATCAAGTGGAGCACAATTGTCATGTGGAAGAAGCGGATTTCCTTTCGTCAATGACGTCTTTATGGGAACAGTTTTAATCAAGATATGAAAACTAACTGTTAATGTAAAAGTTCATTGTAAGATATTTCTTCATGAAGGGAATTACGTCAATACAGAGATGTGCTTAGTCCCCTATTGAATTTTTCTACGGGATGAGGAATTTAAATTCGTGTTCTATTAATAGAGGTTTTAGTTCTATATTTGGTGGATTTTTCAATTGATATTGATAGTTGATAAGGGTATGAGGAAATGAACCTTGTGGTGTGGAAGACAAGGAAATGTTATGGGTTAGGGAAATAGGAAGAAGGTTAGAGTGTTAAAATATTTCAGTGTGAAAACAGTAAAAGAGGGTGGGGTTTTAAACGTGTGGGATGCAACTCTAATCGGTGTCAAAAGCGTCGTCATTTCTCTGTTTTTTTGCGATTGGTAGGATTAATTGATTTATATCTATATATGTGTGTGTACTTTAATGTACATACATATATATACATATACACATATATATATATATATATATATATATGTATGTATGTATTCATATATATATCTGTATGTATGTATTCATATATATATATATATATGTATGTATGTTTTCATATATATATATACATATGTATGTATTCGTATATATATATATATATATATATATATATATGTATTCATATATATATATATATATATGTTTATATATGTGTGTGCGCTTACAGAAGTTGATAAACTTTAGCTTTGACTTTTTTTGGAAGGTGTTATTGAGAGACGAACAGAATATATTGCATTTGTGCGGCTCATTGACTGGATAACTAACTTCCACCACCGGAAAGTGATTGGCACTAGAAATATCTCTGTCAATATTTGTGATGGTGGCGAGAAATACTTTTTTGTCCGTTGATGTTGGAGACGTTTTTAGCTGTTGATGGGAAAGGCAGGATCTTTGGGTAATTATATATCGATGCGGCGAGCCAAACCATTTTGACCATCTGAATCTATATTTTTAACATCAAAAAACACATACGTATCAATAAATTCAACCACGCAGAATATTAGACAATTACAAAACAAGTGAAGGCAGAAAACTTGAGCATTTAAAACTGTATTTCATTGAATTTAATTCGAAAGGTTCAGGTTTTGGGATGATATTAGGATTGAGGTTTAATGATTCAATTAGTGAACAAACAAAAGCAGCGGCTTTGTTATTGTACGGTCGTTTAATCACTGGAAAAATGTTTACGCTGTCTTTTCAAAAATGGCCAGTTTACACCGTTTCAGTTTATAATAACTGATCCAAGGACTCTCTCTTTCTATTTGTCTCCCTCTCTCTCCCTCTTCCTTTCTCCAACTGACGTCTCCACAGAATATTTATTTCCTAGCATTTCACTATGGTTCAAGGGGAAAGAGAAAGAGATAGAGAGAGAGGGTCAGTTGATGAGTGAATTCTTGGGAAAACCACTCTTTTATAACGAACTTAGGTACCCAAGCAGTAACAGTTAATAGCTGTGCTTCCTGTTCGTCAAGCATTTGGGGAAAAAACTGTTTGTTTAATTATGAGCGACTAATTGACTGAAAATGATTGTGGAATCGAGTTCAAATCCTGGTTTATCGAGCTCAGTCTCACCACCACATCAATGGTATGCCATGATGGTTTACAGAAGAGCAAATGGTTGAGTGCATTCTTGGATAGACCATTGTCCCATAACTATTGCTAGCAGTAACAACGGAAAACTGTTACAGGCATCTAACCTCGGTATGGACGGATCATAACTCTCTCAAATCCGCAGTCAGCAGTTAACTGATGTTACATTCAATATCAGCTTACATTGGATCGTATCATATCACACCACGAAATAATGTATAAGTGCTAGAAGGTGCTTGATCAATTCAGCTCCGTAAATAATTGTATTAATCATAAATAACAAGTTTTTGTTGAAACTGCAGTCATAAACGATTGAGAATTATATGAGTTTTATAGGACAACTACTGACAAAACGATAGCGATGACCCCTAACAAAGCCCTCATCAAATGATAACTCTTGGGTGTGATATGGTTTCGGGGCAGAAACATCATTACCACTTATCCTGAGCGCCCCAGCAGTACCTCATCATACCACCAGGCTTTGTTGATTCTCAGTTTCATTGTGAGGATATCACATTCATGGAGCCTGACTACTTGGTTATAATTGTAATTTAGTCGTGTCGAGGCCAAATGAGGCTTTGAACTACAACATAAATTACATCTGAATGAATATTGGTCATATAACCAAATGTCCACACTCAGAGTATACACAAAAACGACCACTTCATCGTTAAATATGCAGAAAATTAACCAGCCAACTAAGAAACACATATGGAAATATAATTGAAGTAATCGGTGGACAGAAACATTTGCATCAGCCATAAACAATCAAGTAGAGCTTACAAAAAAACCCTGAAAAACCATGAAAGAAATTAAAAGAAAAGAAATAACAAGATATGAATTGAAAATTCAGAAAGTAATTAGTGCTACGAATCAAATGCAAATAACCAAACTAAATAATAAATGTTAAAAAAAACTTCGAAGCAGATCAAAATGGAATAAATACGAAGAAGTGACAAACCTTCACAAAACCAGAATAAGCAGGAAACAAATTAGAGAGAAAGTTTCTCTTTGCAAAAAAAAAAAACGAGATAATGAGAAATTAAAAACAAGCTTGAAAAAAAGTAACGTGAATTAGAGATGAAAATTACTTGAACAAATATCTTTTAATTCAACCAAAAAACAAAACTATGAATTCACAAAAAAAGGAAAAGAAAAAGCAAATATGAGGGAACAATTGAAAGCAAATGCAACTAATTGTAATGTAACCTGAGTTAATAAACCTCGATTAAAACAATATCTTATATTGCTTGCAAGGTTGATAATTATAACTCACTCCAACTGTCACATTCCAAAATCGTAGAAGTTATCTTCTAAGTATATCTACAACTGTAAGGTCCAGTAACATTGTCCATCTGATGAGATGAAACGAGGGCATACCATTGACATAGACATAATGTATGTATTTAAACGATGTATTGTCTCCACCCTGAGTATAGAGAATTGTTGGAATTAAGTTTTTTCGGATTAATATTAGGATTAATATATACTCGTGGTATACATTTCACCTTTGGATTACATATATATTTCTCAATAATATATTTGTCTGCGTTGAGAAACAACAGAGCAGATATTGACAGTGAATGAACAAGAATGAAAAAAGTAGGGATAGAACAAATATTTGTGATTTTGCCTTTCCACAGGGCTGTTTAGTTCAATGGTAAGACCAACTTCTGTTAAAGTGACTACCTTGTCGGTCGATGGTTCGATTCCTGCGGCTGCCCAAATTTCTTTAATTGTTCATTTTATCTACGCTGTCTACGTTAAGTGACACATTCTCCGTGTAATAACTGGAGATGGTTTCAATTATTAAAATGCATTCATAATCATTCTGTTGGTTTATATATCCGAATTTCGATGAAAGAAACTTAAGGAAGGTGAGAAGATATGGTAAGAAAGATGGAAAGAACATTCTCTCTCTCTCTCTCTCTCTCTATATATATATATATATATATATATATAATGCGTGCAAAAAAAGATCGAAGAACTAGGCATTGAATATACCGTTGAAAATTGGTTTTCCGTTGGGAACTTTTACACACTCCTAATATAAAATGTATTTAGGCAGTAGTTTCTCATTAATACAAGTTTCTATTAAAGACAATAGAGAAGACTTGTCTCTCTTAATTAACTTCTATTTTGTGCACACAAAAGGACGCATATCTGGATCCAATGATTGTAAATATCGTCAAACCTTTTGGGATCGAGCGCTTTCAACCATACTGTAGGCCATTATCCAGATCAAGGGAAAACTGTGAATGTTAATCGTTATTATTCCTAAATACTTTTCAACAAAACCTTGGAGCGTTTTCACCGTTTTTTGCGTGATAATGATGTAATGCAGGAGGCAAGCGGAATTCTACATTCGGCTATGTATATATATATCGATCATTTGTCGAATACATTTAGAATCCCAGTTTCCCTGAAGAAGATCTCATTCACTTTTGTGTTTCTTGATTTTTCCGAGCAGTAGCTCAGGTTCGCAGTCGACAAAAAGTCTTCAATCTATTATGCCACGTCTACGGTTGAAAACTTCTTTTAGCTTCAGATTGGTAGGAGTTTTCGTAGTTGACGATTTAAATTCTTTGATAGTTAACAAAAAATGAATGATTTAATCTAAATGAAAGCCAGATGCACCTATGATATCATAACCACACCCTTCTTTTTTCACAATGATTATTTTGTTGTAATCGCGTATTGTGTATTAATATTAAGCGTATGCTAGAGAAAATATTGTCTTTGAATCTAAGTTCATTGATATGAGTATGGATGACAAGTTAACATACTTAATAGGTAGGTATTTGTATGCCGACATACTAATCTGATGCCGTGCATTATAGAGGACACACTCTCACTGGTGGTAAGTACATTTGTAGATGGCATTTGTACTGTTCATTGGAGATTCTTGAAAGGAAAGCATACTTTTTAATGAAAAGATTAACACTTATTTTTCCTCTTTTTGCAAGAGTTTACTAATCTTATTTATTTATCACCTTTGACTGGTGATGTTTACTAAAGTATAAGCATCGTGATATTATCTTAATATTCTGGTAGAATAAAATTCTGTTTCAAAGAGGTAGGTTTATTGTCTTTTTTTTTCAATTCGCTCTTACTACTTTTCATATAAATATTATCAACAATTTTCTTTTAAAAAATTTGTTTAATTTTTTTATCGAAACATAAGCGATGACTACGTAATTCATTGAAGATAACATCAGATAGAACATTAACATAAATATCATATTTCGAAATGATCAGATGAAAAATATAGATTACAGAAGCAGTCTACTCTTTCTGTGTTAAAAAAAAACAGAAAACGCTCATTAACCAAATTCGTCGTAAAACCCATTGCCACTAAAAACTGGATAGAAATTAGTTCATAAATAGTCATGATCTAGGGGAGATGACTGTGAAAATGCATGGATCATCCCTAGAATTTAATTAAACCAAACGGCAAATCTGAGTCGTCAAGTTTACAGAGACGGCATGTAAAAAATAATGTCAGCAACTGGAAACGAATTGGAAGGATAAACAAGAGACAGAATACGCAACAATCAACAAAACATCAAAGGTTTTGAATTTTACAAGTTAATACGATCTGTTCTTCATCATTGAAGAGCTACTCGTTCATGTAGGAAAACTTGAATTGCTTTTCTTCGGTTCAGTATCTCATCAACGAGGATTTTGCCAACGTTAGAAAATGTATCCTCTAGAAAAGTCATGGCACTGTAACTGGAAGTGAGGGTTTCGGAAACGGTAATCTCGTCATAAGAGTCAGTGTCTGATTGTGGAAAATTCAGTAGACGAAATTCAAATCACAGAGTAAGCAATAGAACGAAGAGAGAATGTACAACAGAGATAAAAAAAAATGGAACATTTTGTAAGGAATTAAGAGAGTAGCCATTTTCAAGCATGAAAATTGAGGAGAGTTTTTGAATGAATAAATTACTTTGATAAAAATCACAAAATAAAACCAGCAATTCGATCTCCAAATTGTCGGGAAGAGAAATGATGAATTGAAAGAAGAACAACGAGAAATCAAATATGCCTACCGGAATTGGAATTGCCATGACAAATGTATATAAGTTTGGCTCGGCTAATTTCTTTTTCGATATTTCGCTCTATGCCTTTGAAAGATATAAGAAAAATGTTCTCCCTGGAGAGGGAGATAATATATATCGTGGGTCAGGATTTACGATGAGAGGGACAAATGCCTTCTATAGATTGGGTGGAGCGTTGAAAGAATAGACTTTGTGCAGAAAAATGGAGAAAATGGAGAAAAATGATGGGGAGAAGAGATGTAATGAAGGGACAAATAAACAAGACAGGGAAAAAAGATGTTAAATGAATGGGAACGAATGTGCTGGGATGGAAAGAAGAAGGAGGGGAAGAAAAAGCGAAGGAAAAAAGAAAGGGAAGAAGGAAGAAAAGTATGAGAGGATAGAAGGGGGGAGCAAGAAGGAATGAGAGGTGAAAGGAATGTGATGTGGGAGGGGTTATATGAATCTATTTCACAGGAAGGAAAAATCAGGAAAGCAATCTGAATGAAAGAAACGAACATTAAGAAGGTGAGAAAATATGGTGAGAAAGATAGAAAGAATTTTTGAATAAAGGGAGAAGAATTAAATTATGGAAGAAAGGAAATAAATAAAGATAGAGAGAAAAATGTAAAGAAAAAGAGGAATGAAAAATATTGAAAGGAAGAAAGTTGATAGAAATATAGATGAAGAGAAGAAAAAGTGAAATGGTAAAGATGGAAGAAAAAGAAGATTGAAAGAAAGATAGATAAAAAAGAGAAAGAGCAATGAAAAATATTGGATAAAAAGAAGAAAGAAAATGGATAAAAATCTGCATGAAGAACAGAAGAAGTCGAATGAAAAAGATTGAAGAAAAAGAAAGATGTCAAGAAAGAGATCTACATAAAAAGAGACGAAAGGGGATGGAAAATATGAAAGGAAGGAGAAGTCTAGATAAAAAGAGGAAGTGAGTCGAATGAAAAAGCACGGATAAAATAAAAAGGATAGAAAAAAAAGAAATCTAGATAGTAAAAAAAGGTTATGATAATGATGGAGAGATGGAAAAAAGAAAGAAACACAAATGAGAAAAAAAAGTGAAATAGAATATATGGAATGAAATGAATCTAGATTTTGAAAAAGGAGAGAGAAATGAAAAAATGGACAAGAGGAAAGGAAATTAACAATCAAACAAAACGAATTAGGAGTCAGAACCAATAGAATAAAAAAAAGCAGGAAATCATGAAATTCAAGAAAGAAAATATTGTTGTTCTCCTCAGCGAATGTCTTGCGTTCGTTGATTGGAACAATTTGCTAAATCGATTTTGATTCCTAAGTCTGAAAATAGCAACCAACCAAATATCACATTTCTTTTTCGCAGCCCAAAAGGTTTTCATTGATTGACCAAAAAGCCTTCACAAAAATTCATAAAAGAAACATTTACCTTAATTGAAAACATTAAAGCAATCTGAACAATAAACTGACAGATTGTTTTTCTTTCACAGTTAATTAAATATTTGGCATAACTAAATGCTTTCCTTTTCTATTGAATTGAACGACCGTAGCCATCAAAGGTGGTGAGGGTTTTATTTGATTTACGTAAATGTATTCCAGTACTCTTGGCCATGCCGTTACGTCTACAAGCTAGAAAATTGGCATCAGCACTCCACTAGCCCCCCCCCCTTAAAATGAGTTCTTGGATTTGGGGGAGAAAAAAAGCTTTTTCGACCATTTGGGGGGCATTTTTGGCTGATCTAGATTCTTTGTCATAAATTGAATCTAAAATAGAATCTATTTCGACCATATGCATTTTCCGATGGGATTTTTTGCACGGCTTCAAATTTTGACACTTTAGTTGTTCACTTATTGTCTGTAATTGCGAGTATGCATTGTGATCAATTTAGATTTCGATCTGTTTATAAGGACCGATATATTTTGTCTTTTCTTCTGGTTGGTCTGTCTGAATGTAAGTCCCAGTCATGCTAAACAACCGAAATAGGAAAGAAAGAAGTGTGATGTCATTAAAAAATGTGATGCCATTAAAATAATATCTAGTTCGATCAATGTTTTTCACCAACTGCCAATGAATCCATAATGTCCAGAAGTCTGCCGTCTTGTATTAAACAAAAAAGCTCCCAAAACACAAAAATGGCCATTCACAATTTCATTGAAAATAATACATGCAGAATATTTTAATACAGCAATATTTCACTATATGAGAATCAACTGACCCAAGGAAACTGCTGGCTCCCCTCCTCCTACTACTGCTACCATGGATGGTGATTGCATCATTGAACTGAAAAGTTCATTTCATAACAAATCTATCAAGAAGAAAAGCAATGAGTGCAATTTGTAATCAGTGGTTCGCGATACGGACAATGGAACCAGCATACCAAGTTCGAACTCAAGCTGGATCAATTTATGTTCAAGAGCTACATTCTATGATTGAGCCACAATATATCGTTGAAGAAATAGCCACAATATCATTGAAAAGAGCCGTTATGTGTGAGAGGAAAATGTACACTCTGTATATTTATAAACTGCATCCCAAATGTGGATACATACGTTATTATTAACTGCTTTTTTCTGTCCGTTTTCTTTCAGATGGAAACATTTTCAATGTTTTCAAGTATGTTTTTTTTCCTTTCATTTGTGATTACCCCGCAAGACTTTATTCATATCCCATACGGATCACAAGGAGATATATGAATATAGATAAATAAACAGAAAGATATGGGGATAGTTCATGTTTTCCAAATCTATGCGTATCAAGGAAATGGATATAGAAATAACAATTCTGTTTCCATCCAATAATAACGGAAACCCTAATTTTTTTAAGCATTATCTCGTTGTGGTAACATGCAAATGTGTGATATCTGTCAAAAAGATGTAAGAATGGCGAGCGATCAGCTAATTTCTTCCCGTTTATGATTGAGCATTATTTCGCCTGTCCCCGAACAAACCAAGAATAAAATCGCTGAATTTGTGCGAATTCATAGAGCATACGTCACTTAAATTGACTTCGTTATCGCAAAATCATTCAAAATAATGAATAATACTTGGAATTTAAGCCACTTATCGTGATCGGTCTAGATAATTCTAAATCAACAAAAAAAAACTCAGAAATAAAGTCATATGTATATTTACCGAGCTTAACAATTCTAGGACTGAAAGGGGGAACTTGTTACAGTGACGTTCAAGAACGCTAACATGTTAAATATTGTTATATGACAGAGCGGGCACTTATTTATTAAGCTCAACTTAGACAGGCACAAGGCTATGCCTACGCAGCGCTAAGTGTGAATAGAATTCACTTGACGTGTGCATCGATCTGTGAAACGAGGTTGCTAACTATTGTGCCAAGTTGAGATCCCAAACATAAAGGGACGTTCATACTCACATATATATTATTCACCAAAACTGTGAACACTGGTTTCTTTGCTTTTTAAGTGGGGCTAGATGGCTATGCATATGTCACGCGTACAGGTCGTACCAATGGAGATGGAAGATTCAAACATCATCATCATCAGTCTTTTAACGTCCGTCGTTGGACATAGACCTTCCCCAGGATTCGCCACAATTCTCTCTCATGGGCGTTGCGGAGCTAGTATTTCCTGAATTTGTCAAGTTCATCTCTCCATCTTGTGTTCTGTCGGCCTCGGATTTACTACTTATCATGTAAAGAGAAAACAGTTTTTTTTTTATTTTTCCACAACCAGGACCCCCCAACGCATACACACATAGGATTTTATGGAAAGTGCAATTAGCAATGAAAGTTTATGCAAAATTGTTCCATTGATTGGTTTCTGGCTGCATTCCCACGTGCATTTTGAAAATTCAGACTTTCTAAGTGATCACCGCTCAACTAAAGGCAAGAAATGTAATTCATTCATTGATCATTCTTTTTCCAATATTTTGATTGATCCCCCCCAGCATTGGATACTGTCTGGAGGTGTCGGTCCCGCGACTATTTCTATTGAGTGATCAACCAAACTTGTTGTTACAAACTAAATAATATTGTACAGTTGTACAATAAACTGGAATATATTGTTTCAATGTGAAAGTGATCTGGTACACCTCCAACGGAAAGTCAGGCGAATCTTTAAAAGAAATTGATTTTGAAGTTTACTCAGCTTTTAATTGCTTGTGAAATCGATCGACTGTAGTATATTGTTTACAAGCCAGAGGAAAAAATTCAGAAACCACGCAAATGAGCCCCCCGTCATTTTTCCAAAACGAAAGTCAGTCAGCGTCAAGCACTTGTCTTCCTATGTTAACTAGACACAGAAAAGTTATTTTAGGCGAGATAATCACCGGCAATGTTTCCTTCAATCTTTAGAAGCCAATTATTTATTGCAAGAATCCAAAATGAAGAAAAACGTAGTTAAAACTACTTTCAACATCTCGACGAAAACGGAATCGACTCGGAGGGAAGTTGTCTTCCTTTAATAGGATTCAGAGGGTGTTTTATTTTTATTTTCTCTCTCTCTCTCTCTCTCTCTCTCTCTCTCTCTCTCTCTCTCTCTCTCTCTCTCTCTCTCTCTCTTCCTTCTGGAACCTGGATGGAGCTGATGTTGTGAGTTATTGGTTTGTATGGATGACGCATTGAAACGTAAAAGTACTTTTTTTCTGCGTAAAGAAAACGGAAAAATGATTTCTCTGCACGTCCCAAAAAGCTCCAGGTACTGGAATACCTCCTCAGAAATTACCTTGAATCAAAACCAGAGTTGTCCTTACGTGATGTAATGCACAATTTAGCTAGAAAGTGGATAAAGGTTTTAAGCAAGCCAGGGAAAATACTTTGAACAGCACGCATGTAATGTCCGGGTTCACAATTGACATCGTCAGCACGTTGCATTAGTTTTAGTCTAATTTAAACAAATCCATTTATTATTACGCTTCGTAAGACAAGAGAGAACTTCAAATAAACATGTAAAATTGTAATATATACATACACATACGCATATATGTATGTATATATATATATATATATATATATATATATATATATATATATATATATATATGTGTGTGTGTGTGTGTGTTTAAATATAGACGGATGAATGCAAAGATATCTTCATATATGAAAACGTATAAATCTGCATTAGCACACACAAACAAACACACACACATGTAAATAAATGTAATATATATATATATATATATGTATATATATATATATAATTGAAAAATTGTGTCATCCACAGACAGCTGTTTCGTGGTATTACAACTCTTCAATGTGGCTACATACTATCGATTATCCTATCCAGTACCCTGAGGTAGGATCGAAACCTTTACTTCAGATCCAGAGGCTAGCATCCATCCCTGTCCTATGCAGGACTGGACGGTCAGTAAGGCTGAATTTAAGCGATATATTTACTCACACATATATTCCCCATCCACTAGTGTTCTATTCCTAAGTTAGAAGAACATCGCATAAGCCTTTAATGAACGAGTTACTTCACTTGAATAAGGGAGCGTTAATTATATATATATATATATATATATATATATATATATATATATATATATATATATATATATATATATATATATATATATATATACCCGTAAATATATCTGTTTACAAGGCTTATCTTTGTCTGACACAAGGTGTTAACTGTTAGGAACCCTGTTTGGGTGTAGTTCCGTGTAGTGAATGATAATATGATATCCATATTATCGCATATTCACACGCATTGATGATTGGCCCTTTCACGTCCCTCTCTCTATATATATATTCACATTATCACTTATTACATCACTCTCTTATTTTCTCCCCGATATACAGTGCTGTTTCCATATGAGGTTGAGCATGATTCTCGCAGGGAGAAAATAGGAGTCTGAGACATCATAGAATCCACTGTAAAACTCAAACGGCAATGGGTTGGTCATGTTGCAAGAATGGCAGACAACTGATGAACATCACGACTTACAACACGATCCCCAGAGATCACAAGTGTACTTGAGACCGGCAAAATAAAAGATGGAGATGCAAATTAGACAAATTCAAAAAGTATTGGCTCCGTGATGCCCACGATCACGAGTGGGGAATCCCGGGGAAGGTCTATGATAAAAGACGATAAAAGACAGATGATGAAGATGTTGATGAAACAAAGCTGCTATTATATCAAAATACAATTCAACCATTCTGTGAACACACATTCTCAACATATTGATGCCTCACCCTTCTACCTCTCCCTTTGAAGGGAGCTCCAGCATCAACCCCCCTCTTCTCAAAAACCTCACAAACAACTAAAATTTCATTACACTCATGGAATATGAAACGAAATCGAGATTAAAGAACAAATGACCTGAATTTAAACCTCTCTACTGGACCGTGAAAGATAATCACCAGAAACGTTGAAGTTACAGTTCCTGTACCTCGAATATTCCTTTCAGTATCGTATATTCAGCTCTGCAAATAACAATTTTCAAATTTGAGCAGATTTAAACATTTTTTCTGAACTGTTTGATCAACTTGTACAAGCAATAATTTGTAGGAGGGAAGAAAAACTTTCCATTGAATTATCTTTTCTTCGAAAATGATTATTTTTTCCAACGTGGTTTGGGAATAAAGATATTCATTGATCGTTGTAATCACAAGATATTGACTCTGTAATGTTTGATTAAAGCAATTCTATTTTTGTTTAATCATGGTTTTAATTTTATTGATCCGATTTGCATAACGTTTCGGAGAGGAAAAAGAATCATATCAAGTGCTAAAATGGGTACAATAGGGTCGGTTTTAAAAAGAAAAAAAGAGAGAGAAAATAGAATAGAAGGAAAGATGGAAGGAAGGGAAAGAAAGGTGAAAGAGGAAGAGAGAAGGGGAGTGGAGGGGAAAGAGAAAGAGAGAGAGAAAGGAAAGAAATAACAATTTAGAAGCTCGGAAATATTGCTTTGCAGAAAATATGAAAAATACATAGGACAAAACGAAGACAATCACATGCGAGAAAAAGGACGAAAAAGACGGAATGAAGAAAAAGGAAACAAAAGGATTTGAAAAAAACTGAAGGAAAGAGAAAAAAAAAAGGAAAGAAGATCTTTACAAACAGAAAAGTGAAAGGATTTTGACAAACTGAAATAAACAAAGAAAAAAAGAAAGAAGGACGGAAGAAAGGGGGGAAACAAAATCTTTATAAACTGAAGGAAGGAGAGAATGAATAACAGGAAGCTGGGAGAAAGGAAAGGAGGAAAGAGAAAAAAAAGAAAAATGAAATCTTTGCAAATTGAAGGAAAGGGAGAAAGGAAAAAGATCGAAGATCGGCAGGAAGAGAGAGGAGGAAAAGATCTTTATAAATTGAAAGAAACATGGAAGAAAGTGAAGGAGAAAGAGAAAGAGAAAGTTTTCTCCAAAGTGAAAGAAAGAATGTAAAAGAAAGAGAAAGAAAAGAAACAGAGAGGTACGAACGTGAGAAACAAGAAACACCACGAAAAAAAAACCCGAAAGGATGAGAAAAAAAGGAAAGCGAAGCATAAAATAGAAAAAAAAGGTTAAAAAAGATAATAAAAAAAGAGCAAACCAAAGTGTACAAAAGAAACTCGTTCTCTTGCTTTATACATTCAATCAATTTTGAATCAATTAAAATGTTGTTCACTTTTTATTCGACTGTGGTTTTAACGATTTCTATTTTCGGTTCAAAGATTCGCTTAAAACGCATTTGATTCCGTTCCCCAAATGCACTGATCTGAAATAATGAGTTCGGCTAAGCACAAGATAAAAGAGGAATCAAAAAGTTGAGCGCTCCATCGGTTGATGTATCAACTAACTGTGTGAAGAAGAGACTCCATGAATCCATGTTCAATTGAGTGTGAGACGAAAATATCGCTATCAGGACAACTACCCGCACAGGACAACTGTACCGTGGATAACTGCCCCCCTCGACCAGATAAAATAATTTCAACTATCACATCCTGGACAATTCCCATATAAGAGTGAACATTTATTTGGCCCACTACACCATTTTTTTAACTTTTGCTTTACATTGGTTTCGCTATCGACACTGCTTGATTATCCGGGGGCAATTTTCCAGGGGATAGTTGTCCTGAAACCGAATATATCAAGAGTGGGCGTAGATCTTTCAGTCCTCGCATATTCAAACAGAGTGGCAGGGTATTTACTAAGCTTAGCATAGTCCGATCTAAAATTACAAGTGTACGGAGCTTATAAAGGATAGAACTCACAACGGGAGTAATGATCTATTAGCCTTTTCAAAACTATATCAGAAGAAAGTGTATTTACCTGTTTGGGTTTTTCACAAGTATTCACTTGTTTCAGCTTTGGTTTTGAGGCTATAAGTCTTACACATTCGAAATTGAAAGACGACAGGTTACGATCGAATTCACTACAGTAGTAACTGTCTGTGGGATTAGTTTGCTTACCAATATACCATAGAAAAATGTATCACTAATTACTAGATTTAGTTTAGTATGATCGATGGCAATAAGTTCAGTGTACCCACTGTGGTTTGAACTTACTTCAGTAACTAGAAAGCTAGCGGAGAACAGTCCTCATTGTCACAAAGAATTGGGTGAAAATCAGTTCACAATGTGATAGTATGCAGGGTAATTGCTGTAAAAGATTCCTTGATCCGTCCCAAAAATGATGAGGTTTTTCCTAGCCAATGGCCCACCTTTCGACAAAATGTCTAGGAGATATCGCATGGGAAAACCTAAATGAACACGTGGAGAAAAAAAATAGAAATATCTCTCAATCAGAAATAAATACCTGGATCCGCTTTAAAATTCAAACAACCCTCCTTTATCGCATAGCCTATACTCCCCAGAAATTTAATTGAAATTAATCAAAAGAATTTGAAGATTTTATACGAGTATATGACAATGATGCAGGGGACGTATTTGTTAACTGGTTCTTGTATCCACCCCGATTGCAATTCATTGAGAACTTCTGGATTTAGTGTGCAGAAAAGTAGAATACATATACATCTTCAACATTTGTAGGCAAAGTTGAATAATTGTCAACGAGACAAGTTAGCTGACTACAACTTCATTGCAAAGAGAAAAAAAATACAATATGTAAATTGATCTCTGGTAACGTGAGTCGACAATAACTGGCGATTTAACGGTGTAAAAACCACACTTTGGCTTCATCTTTTGTCAAGCTCACTAGAATATTAATAAAGGAAATATCCCCAACAGTCAATCTTCTTTTTAATTTGTATCCAGATTTGTCTCAAATCATATCCTATTTTCATGCCATTTATCTAGAAAAAAGATTTAGATACTATTTTATTGAGTCCTCCCACCCTTACTGTCGGCTGAATTCAAATATCATTTTCAGTTGAAGGAAAACTGGGTTTTTTTTACAAAAAGTTGAAATATTTTCAAAATTTATGAGGTAAGTAACTAAGGTTCCAGTCAGAGCAGTATTTATCACTGAAGCAGTCAGTCTGACCGAACTTGATGAATTTCCATTGTTAAAAGGAAGCCAACAAATGTATGGTTTGATAACAGGTTCAGCTTCGTCTTTTCATCAAGCACCGTGGTATGTTTTTGGTCACCATTTGAACGACCGTAGCCATCAGAGTTTCAAAACATCTTTTTTACTGCATTTTTTTATGATTTCCTGGACAAAACGCCAGTGATGTCATGAATAGAATTTATCCCACATCAAGTTTTATTGTATGGAGGACTATGCTTATTAAGGAAAAGGGGCTCCTTGATAGGATTGTTTCATTGTTGAAGAGCAAACGAATTGTTCACTGTGGGCATAAAACGTTAAGGAAAATATTAGCATGGTTTTATTAACATTATCTGACACCCCAAGATTTTCACTGCAATAACTACTCTCTCTCTCTCTCTCTCTCTCTCTCTCTCTCTCTCTCTCTCGTATTGTCTGGGAGACAACTACGAAGAAGAATCGAACTACCTGTCGATCGTTCTCCGTGGAAAGAACTTCTTTTCGCCCAAGCACTTTCTAGCGCAGATATTACTCTCAAAATACTCAGTTATTGTATCAAAGTCTTTCCGGCGCTCGTAAATTTGCCCTTTTTTTTTTCATGTTTACCTGGCTTGTTCCCGCCGAGTTTATTGATTATATGAAACCTATTATTAAATTATGATTCGAGTATTTTTTTGCAGAAATATCCATAAAAAGATAAATTCCGTTCTGTAGGGAAATTTATTTTTATATTTGACGCGTTACGGTCGGCCAAAAATGGCGCTTTAGAGACTGAACATGTCTCTAGTTCAATTTCTATTTTAATATGATTATTCACCTCTGCTAAGTTGATATCTACTCAAAATAAAGTGATTACCACAATTTACATACATAAATGTATATTAGTATTGATACTTTTGTGCATATTTGTATTATGTACACACACACACGTACATAAGCTGATATATGTTTATACGTATAATACGCTTGCCAATTTGTATATATTTGAAATTCAAACAAAGATCTCTCTCTCTCTCTCTTTCTCTCTCTCTCTCTCTCTGCATATATTGTATGCGTCAATATGATTCAACTTTCTCATCTTTCAAGAGTATAATGACGTTTTCCTTAAATTGAAGTTTTAATTCAAATTTAGTCCAATATTCACCGAAACAGTCATTTTTCCCGACTGAAGCATTGCGATGTCTATCGGGGTGATAAGTTCGTAGGGTCAAACAGAATATAATGATCTATTGGGGAAAGTACTTGATGCCTGAAAAGTTGACTTATACGCTGGTATATGTGGTTATAACTACGTCTCTGACTGCAGACCTATTCATACATACATACATACATACATACATACATACATACATACAAATATACATACCGAACTTTGTACCATAGCGAATATGTTGGTGAGGCAAAATAAAACATATTTTATACAAGAAAGTACTCAGAGAGCGCATACTCCTGTCAACGCTATCGTCAGGGACGATATTTGTGTATGGACCTGTCTTAAAATTTGATCAATTCACCGGTAGTTCATTGCCCACCATTCCATGAAATATATCATTGTAATTCATCGATTACTTTTGGAGACCTCTTTCGAAACTTCATGACATTTAGCGATACTATGTGGATTGGACATATAACTACGACGTAGGGGAGAGGAATGGGCATGGGTCGGCTCCAAAGTTTAATCAGTACTTCTGTAGCATATTACCCACTCATCTACGAAATATCATTGAAACTCGTTGATTACTTTCGGCGATATCGTGTGGATAGTTTTCAGCGTATAAATCAATGCAATATAGAAAAAAATGGGAATATCTCTCAATCTGGGGAAAATTTCTTGATGCACCAAAATCTCACAAATTCTTCTTCAATTCTTCTATCATATTCAATTGAAATTTATTGAGTACTATCAGATATATCGGGTGGACAGACAAACAGACAAAGGAACAAAATTAATGAATAAACCAACAGGCCGATGATCGGATACGACCAAAAAATTTACCTTTTTCAGTTTTGCTAACATCGGCAAATAAAAGAATATTCTGTCATTAAGAATATGTCCTCCAGATTATTACAAAATATGACATTTCTTGTCGACGGTAATGACAGTTTGTAGCTGATGGCAACTGTCTGATAGAGCAAGCTCAACCTTTAAGAACAAGAAAATCCCATTCATCTTAAAAAGAATAGTCTAAAACCAATGCATTCTCCGGATCGTCACCTCTGGAGATAAAACAGAGAACCTAGCCAAAAAATTGACTCTCAAACTGAGAACCATGCAACATGCACTTGGGAGAATCAATCTTAACATCACATCGAGAGATCACAAGACAACACAAATAGAAATTGGCTGGTCATGTTGCAAGAATATCAGACAACCAATGTGAATCCCCTACAGAAGACGTTGAGAGTCTGCATGCAACTTTATTTCAGTCCCATTAAAGCACGCAAGAAGAAAAAAATTAGGCAGCTTGACTTTCGACCCTCGACCGCCAAGGTCATCTTTTTTCAGCTTATATCAAGAATTTCCTCAAATTCTATCTAGGGCTCTCTACATTTTCATGCTGTTTATCTTGAAAAATATCTAACTACTATTTCGATGAGATCTTTTCTATGTCCAAATTCAAAGATATTTTTTAGTTGAAATTTTTACAAGAAAGGAAACATTTTGACACTCATACGCCAAGTCATTTAAGCTTTGGTTAGAGTGAGATCCTACTCCTAAGCAGCCAGTCTTGTTCACAATCTTTTTCCGGCAAAAAATTACATTGAACGTTGAATTTTACGACCAAATGATCCAACAGTTCGCAAATAAGAAGTTTATCCCTACCCACCATCTTAGAGCCATCGTTGCAACACTTTTTATTCATTTTTCTGAGGAAAAACACTCATTTTGAATTCAATTTTTTGTTCAGTATTTCGCAATAATGTCTTTTCGGATAGACGTTGCTTTCAAGTAAAATCATTCTCATCCGAAGTTAGAACTTGGCTCGCTGTTTCCATTCTCTTAATCGTTTGGCTACAACACACTGACACCTCAATACCATCTATTTTATCTTTCCAAGTTCTCGTAGCGACCCACCACCTCGTTTGCCTAGAGCTAACCTCGAGGTTGTCTTTCACGATGATTACATGCAATCAGCCCATGTCTGGAGTCTTCTCGTCTGTTCAACTGATAATTAGTAGCTACCAGCCCTAACGACACATTGACGTCGCCGGAAGCATAATGACCAAAGAGTTGCGTTCACCTACTTTGGTCGCTTTCAACCAATTGTGCTCGGATCAATCCAGTCTCGATAACTCAGTTCTAATGACAATTTGCCAAGATCGAGGAAGAAGCAAGGATCGCGGGGAACCGAGATAGAAGGTGAGAGGTAATTCACTACTGATCTTCCGCGTCATAGTTCGATATCGATTTTAATTTGATCTGCTAACGCCCCTCAAACTAATCACAGATGAATAACGAGAAAGTGTGCGGTCAGGAAGTTAGGAATAATCAGACGAGCTTCAAAGAATACATATCTGGTCCAATATCTTCGATCTTCAAGTACGAGTATTATGAAATCCGATATCAACTCTATATATAATGTTTTCCGACAGTTCTGTCTTTTAGTGTTACATCGGTTATAAGTGTTTGGAAGAGTACAATCAAACTGCGATTAGCGTGCAGGTTCTCGTAAGGTCACCGAAGTTAAGCAACATCAAGCCTGGGCAGTACCGAGATGAGTGGCCGCCTTGATATACCATCTGCCGTATCCAGCAACAATATTCTTATGTAACCATCTCAAACTTTATGCTCTCTCTCTCTCTCTCTCTCTCTCTCTCTCTCTCTCTCTCTCTCTCTCTCTCTCTCTCTCTCTCTCTCGCCGATAAACAAAACATCTTACCGAGCTAGAACCAGACTGTGCAACGTGCCCTTTTTCGTGCAAATCTTGCTCCGTGGGGGACACACGGCAGAGTACTCCCCCAAACTTGTATGATCGTGTGGTATCAGTTATCAAGTGTTCAGAAATTTCTAGAAGAGGTCTAATGAAACTGAATTGAGTTTAAGCCATTCTTCAGATTCAGACAGGAATTATTTTCTCAGTCGTTGTTATTATGTGGATATGTTTGTTTCGTGCAAAATTCGTGGTTATAGATATCTCCTGCTTTTTGAATCTCCGCTCTATGCCGCTCTTATTTTTGCTTTTACGAAAAAATACGAAAATATAGCTCTCCGAATCTGGTCTGCATTGAGCTGCTGTTGGTTCAGTTGTGACCATTTTCATCTGTCTCAACTACATCGTTGTCTCCTTTACTTCGACGTCCCACGGACTAACCTGAAATACAATCACCATTTTTGTGTCTGAGAACACTCAAAAACTATCCTCATTTCAAATAATGCTAATCACTTTTTCGCTTCACGCTATCTCGGGATTTTCGGGAAGGTTTTTATAGAGACGTCCTACTTTTCTGTTATGTGGTAAACCTGCGTACAGGTGAACAAAATATCTTTTTATTTTTTTCCTCCATGAATCGACAGATAAGTCAGCTCCAAATGCCTGCATCCTACTTCTAGACCACTGCACTATTTAATTAACGGAGCCGCTGAGTAAACGAAAGCTACAACCCCGGCACCGTTCCACGCCCAAAACTATAACGGAGCCTCGAGAGGCGATTTCATGATTTCAAGAAGCAACCACCTGACTCTACACGAAAATATAAAGAATGGCGGTTGAAGATGATGTCAGCTTTTAGATACTTCTAAACATGCGTATAAATTTAACCCCGGTCTCTGTGGCCGACCGATTCCAAGGATGCTGGCGAGCGACCACAATACATACAGTGCCGTCTGTATTTACAAGAATTGACGAAGCGTAAAAACCCACCCTTTCAGTAACACCTGAGTTTCCTTCTACATTGAATGCATGCCCGTTATCTCGCCTGCCCTGACCTATAAATCAAACAGGCTAATCTGTAATCCTATCTCGTAAAAGTCACTTGAGCAGTAGCTCTGTGGTTAGACTAGAGATTCGACAATGAAAGGATTTGAGTTTTATGTATGTTTGTTCTGAGAGTGAACGAAAACACACCAATATAAAAAAAAAAAAGTTTCATTTCAGAATTCAAGTGATTTCCGATTGTTACAGGGGAATTCTGATCGGTCTTTCTCTTGGCCTACTTCTTCTGTTTCGTTTTTTTTATGGCAATCCTTAGGTCGGTATTCTATGACTGTTAAGTAAGCTGTGTGAATCTGAAGTGTAAAATTAGCTCCTTATTTCCGATCCTTACTACGTACTTAAATGACGAACGGGTTTGTTTTTCACTTCCACGTCACGTTCGCTTGCTTATTAACTGTTCTAGAATACGATCTGAGAGTTGCAATAAAAAGCAACGGAAAGGAGGAGGACGATGGGATATGGAAAGGAAGAAAAAGAATTGAGGGGGGTGGAGGAGAAGGGATGGGGAGGGAGAGGAGAAGGGGATAGAGGGATGAAGAAGAAGATATCGGAAGGGGGAAGAGGAGAAGGAGAAAAAGAAGAGTGGAAGAAGAGAAAAGAGGGGTGGGAAGAAAGGGGGAAAATGGTAGAGGGAGGGAGTAAGAAGGAAAAAGTGATAGGGAGAAGAAAAATAAGGAGTTTAGAGTGGGAAAAGAAAGAGCGTGTCGGTAGAACGAGGAATTGAAGCATAAGAAGGAGATAAGAGATGAGGAGAAGACAGAGAAGGGGAAGGAAAAGAATGTGATTGGGAGGGGGGAGGAAAATAGGAATAGGGAGGAAGAGAAGAATGAGTTGAAAGAGGGTGGGAGGAGAAAAATAAGTAGGATTTGGAGGGAAGAAAGAGATTAGAAAGATATTGGGAGGTACAGAAGAAAAATGTATTGTTGATATTGTTTACAACTTCTTTCGGTTCATTATTCGATAAACAAGATTTTATATGTAACAATCTAGCATCACACAACGGAGAGAATCCGTTAATACACTGGGAAAATGATATCTGTGCCCGTACTTATCCAATTGAATACATTCTGTAGGATCGCTTCTATGGTTTTTGCTTTTTGCAGCGCGGTTTTCTTCATAATGAATTCACTTTAAAGTGAGAATAACGAACAAATTGAGCTGCAACTAATCAGATTAGTAATTCATGAACATCGTTTTTGTTATGTTTGTTTTGTTTTTTTTTTTTTGTTTTGTTCTTTCCAATTTTCTGCTTTACATTTTACAGATGAAAACAACAAGTGCGTTTATTTAAGTTGGAAAAATGACTTCAGTTTCAGTTAATTTGTTTTTTCTGCCTAGGCTTTGTTTACACTTTTCTTTTCCTTATAATTTTATCCTTGCTTTCTCTTCCCTATGACATTCCTATTTCTCAATATCGATCACTGAATCACTGCAGCACAACGAATGGCCCGCTCGACTAACCAGCCAAGTGGGTGACAAGTCCTCCTTCCCCTGTTTGTATATGTGTGTTTGTATGTGTGGATCCACCTGGCCCTATCGTGGGGGTCTTCATCACTGAAAAATTGCCGGAATACTCCACCACACAACTACAAAAAGTGCCTTTGCGGGGTCTCTATGGTCATTTAGGACAAATAATGCCCTAATCTTCTGTTGTTGTTTTTTTTATCATTTCAAATCATTTTTTAGATGATTAATCATGGTACCCATGCATATTACGGTGATTCATTTATGCTAGATAGGATATCATATTCTTCTTTATTCTCGACTCCTCCCTCTCCCAAATCTTCTCCAAATATGTATTCCCTCTCCCTAACTCTCTCTCTCTCTCTCTCTCTCTCTCTCATATTATCTTTTTCGGCCAATATCTACCTGCATACTTCATCACGTCCCTCAGCTCTCTCTCTCTCTCTCTCTCTCTCTCTCTCTCTCTCTCTCTCTCTCTCTCTCTCTCTCTCTCTCTCTCTCTCTCTCTCTCTCATATTATCTTTTTCGGCCAATATCTACCTGCGTACTTCATCCCGTCCCTCAGCTCTCTCTCTTTCTCTCTCTCTCTCTCTCTCTCTCTCTCTCTCTCTCTCTCTCTCTCTCTCTCTCTCTCTCTCTCTCTCTCTCTCTCACTCTCTCATATTATCTTTTTCGGCCAATATCTACCTGCGTACTTCATCCCGTCCCTCAGCTCTCTCTCTTTCTCTGTCCTCACCCAACGGACCCTCCTACCCACAGTTTTCAAAACAAAAGCACAAACGAATAACACGGATTCGTTTCTGAAATATTCTATTAATATTTTTTTCATTTCCTTTCGTGAATTTTTGTTTGTTAGGACTATTCATTTGTTCATTGCTTTGTATATAGGGTTTTGTCGTTTCTATGTTTATTTGTTTTTTGGGGGGAGGGAGGGGAGTTGGGTTTTTTTTCCATGCCCCGAACTTCCTCAATATATCTTTCTCTTTTTTTCCGAATTGACTGATATAGATTTTCAATTGCTTTTAACTCTAAATGTAGGTCATAAGAGATGATATTTCTTTAAAATTGATATGTTTTGAAAAGTTATTGGGTTAGGAGCATCGGAAGTGTTCCTCTTGTGACTTTTATTTACGATTTCAATTATTTTATGTTAATTACTTGAAATGCGGATGCCCAGGTGCCGCAATTTCTGATCATTTTCGTACGCATCAAACATTTGGCGATATGATCTCCAGATTTCGATCAGTAGTATCTATCGACAGTCAGTCGATTGGCCACGATGCATTATGGTTTTTTGAATCGTGTTATTGATTTCTGTGATTTCCACTTCATGATTTATGGATAGTGTGGACTAGGGTGGGAAGTAATTTTACGGAGAAACTTAGCGTCATCTTGGTTCGAACTAACTTCTCTATCTTTCAATAAAAGTAAATTTCCGTTGTTATTTTTATTCTTTTTTTATTATTTGGTGTTGTAATTTCAATGATTACGTTCGGTAATTTTTGAGAATCTGAAAGTTGTAGAAGCAAGCTATTCGTCTTCACATAAAAACAATCTATGATTGCATTTTAAGTTCCTTTCAAATTACCATATTTACTTTAGAACTTCAGAATATACGGGATCGTTCGACGAGTTATAAGCGTGTACGACGGTATACGAGAGAGATTTCTTTATAAAATTTTCAATTAATTAACACAGGCCTGATATCTTGGTACGTTATAAAAAAAACAAGTCTGGTTGCTGCAGGGTCAAACTCAGTTCCATTCTTTTTATCCAGACTGAAGATGATAATTGCAAATTTCGTTTTGTACATGTGATGAATCAGTTTATCCCCACCGAGATTCGAAATCGTGATCGTGGAATCAGCCGGTAGCAACCAAACCGACAAATCTTTCATATCAATGAAAATGTGTACTAAATATATACGTACTCGAAGAAGTTGGAAATGGGTTTGAACTTTCAGTGGCCTGGCTAGTAATCCCATTGCTATTGACAGATATTGAACGAAGTCAAACTTCAAGTCAGAGGGTAACGTATTTTTATGACCAAGCAGAGATCTTTTTTCTCAAATCTTCAACCATTCGTATGACTGTCTTTGATGTGACTGTTTAGTTAACCCATATTATAATGATTCCATTCCAGTATGTCAGTCTGTTTGTGCATTACTGTGCTACAGCAAAAACCGCTCATCATAGTGAAATTTATGTCAGTGCAATACCGTTAAAATGCTCTCAGGGGGATTATGTAATTCCTACTCGGATTTGCAAGCTAAATATATTTGATTGGGGTTCTCATTGGCGGTTGCATCTGTACTCTATACTGAAATGATCCTATTCCTCGGGATTGATAACTCCAGCTACGGTATATGCTAATTTTAGAGTAGTTTTAATTTTGCCTTCAATATATATGTTTGTTTCTTTGCAAATGATTATAATTTAAATTCTATAAATAAGAAGTGACGTAACATGGAGCTTGAGGACCGCTAAAGGCACCCTTTATGCGAGTCAATAAATGATTCATGGAAGGCAGAAGAAAGACAAGTCGAATGTTTATCCTGGAGGGAGAGAATAAGGGGCTATACTTTGGTTGTGAAGGAGAAAAGCCATCGGAGACAGAGAGGAAAGGAGGGAGAGTGGTCGATATAAGAGAAATACACATTGCGTTGCGAGGCTGGGATAGCATCAATGACAATAAAGGATGCGAGAAAAACCACCTCAAAGACACAGATTTGAAGAATCAGTAATAAAGTAGAGGCAGAAGCAGCACCACAGGCAAAGGGAGGGGAGTAGCATCAAAGATACAAGGGGAGTTTGTATAGTTCTCTGCACAGCGGTTTTTTAAAATGCTTTCTAAATGTACATGTAATTGTTCGTGTTCGCCGTTAGCGAAAGTGGATTTCAAAACCATTTGTATGATCCTCGTGAAATATGAAATACATTTTATTTTCAATAAGATATTCTCTCCATTGAACAAATTTGATTAATCAGAATCTGATAGTTTATGAGAGATTCTTTGGAATGATCTTCAAGCCTTAGAAGCACGGTATCAATTGAAAACCGTCAACTAAGACTGTCACCAAAACTGCCAATACATTTTTATTCAATTTCTAAGTGGGTCTGGCTGGATTGCTATGTATGTATGCATCACGCCAACAGGCACCCCTAATGGAGTTAGAGGGTTGAATTTGTAATCTCTTATGTCTAGAAAGACACTCTTCTTTCTTTTTTTTCAAAATGTTCCCCATAACATGTTTTTAGCGTGGGGGGGGGGGTTACAACGCAGGATTTGTGCTTATTTGATCAGTCAATTGATACTTAACTATATTTTAATTTAGAGTTTTTCAATGATCACTGGACAAAACAAAATGCAAGAGACATAACTTTTTCATGGATCAACCCTTTTTTTACAATTTTTAATTGCTCACCCCAACAATGTAATCCACCAAAACTTGTTGGTTAAGTGACAGTTTTTATTAAATGACAAACCAGACCCGTTTCTAATGTCTTTTGATTTTGAATCTGAAGTATGTTTTGTCATTTTCATTTTTTAGCGCTGGTCGCTTTTGCCATTTTCTCAACATCATCAAGATATTAAGTTAATCAAATTGACGGAAATAGGGATATGATGATTGTGTTAAGCCAATCTTCTAAGTCTGAGTGGGAGGGGGCAGCTTGTCTGATTTGAAAACTGAGCTTTCAATATACTGGTGTTTGTTGGATTCGAACATCAGCCACTGGCACCGAAGGAAATGAGCAAATATCAAGAATTCCTAACAGGTTAATCAAATGTTTAGTAAGCTTTGCTCAGTTCGGCACAAGGATGTGAATGGGAAGTCTGTGAGGATCGAACCCAATACTGTTCAACAGTCAGCAACAGGAGCTTGTAATCCATTGTTCCACGGCGATGCATCTTTCTTAGCAGGTATTGACTAAGCTTAGCCTAATCTTGTG
>OY735216.1:6110553-6185553 GCA_963457665.1 Thysanoteuthis rhombus | reverse complement strand
ATAGAATAAAATGATAAAAATACAGTAACAGGAAAGGCACACATATACCAGGATATTAAAACTGTTACTTATGCCTGAATGAAAGATTATGAAATTTTCACTTTTGTCAATGGAACCAAATAACAAAAAAAAAACATAATTATTAAAAAAAGAAAATGAAGTAGCGTAAAAATGCCAACATCGCTCAAAATTTCTATTAACAAACATAACTTAATAACCCACACATAGATATACTAAAAATTAACCACCATGGATATCTTCCCCCGTCGTTATTACTATGGACATTATCGTTATTTTGTACATCCAGCCATTCTAAAGAACAGCCCAATCAACATAATTATCATTGACATGTGGAAATAGACAAAACACAAAATAATCGAATTAACAACTAAGGTCAAGTAAAAGAGAACCCTAACACTGGGAAGCAGATTCAATTGAAAGTAAAATACTCTCAGAAAAGATACATACCACAAAGCACTGATGGTTTATCTACATACCGATGCTTACACCATATCTTCATAATTTATAACTACCAAAAAGCACAACATCTCCATATAATAATAAAAAAGTAAAACATAAAAAGCAATGAGCAATAACTAAACAAAACACGAAAAGAAAAGCTATGCAAAAATAATGAAGGGAAGATCGTACAACCTAGAAAAAGGACGAAAAAAACACAAAAAGAAAATGTCCTAAAAAGAATTAGAAATTAAACCGAATCATTCGCCTAAACAAGCCCAAACAGAGCCGAAACATAACATGATTATGTAGTGAAAACTTACTTCATCATATTTTATGCTTTACTCTAGATCATCTTAATGTTGACTGTATCAAGTACTTAAACCCATCACACATTGGATATTTTTATACAATATTATATTGTGTTCCTGATATATATATATATATATATATATATATATATATATATATATATATATATATATATATTGTGGGTTGAGTAATCTATGAGTGAAGAGTATTTGATATCAGGGATAGAACATATGTAAATAGATATGCACAGACAAATCAATGCTTCATTCCGTGCTTCACGCTGGCGTGATCGTTAGATCCTTCGATGATTGCACCAGCATGGAACTTAGTCACCATGATTCACTAATTCTCTTTATATATATATATATATATATATATATATATAGATATATATATATATATGTATGTATATATATATATATGTATATATATATATATATAGAGAGAGAGAGAGAGAGAAATATGTGCATCATACTAACAGATGCTCACAACAGACCTGTTTCACACTCAAACAATCTTCAAGTGGGTTATTTATATTTATGTGTGTGTGTGTGTGTGTGTGAGTATGTGTGTGATATTTGAACCAACCTAAATATCTATAATTTGTGGCGTGTTTCTTAAAATTACCCTTTCGGCCAAATGAATCTAAATCTAGGGCCCGGTTTTCGTTTGTTGGCCTCTGGCAAACGTGGTTGTGATTTAAATACAAAAGTCGGGATTTCAGAAGTTCACTTCCGGGGTATGCATTTACCTGTCCAATTCGATCAATTGTTCAATATGTTCCCTCAAACTTCATGTATAAATATGCTTGTAAAATATAAAACCTGGTGGAAAACTTATAATGACTAAATAATGATGAATAACGCAAAATTATGAATATGGCAATTTTGAAAATAACGTTTGAAACGTTTGCATAAATAGATAGATATGAAGGGACTGGCGTAGACGAAATGAAGAGAATTACATCGATAGATCCCTGGATTGAAAGATAGATGACGGACTGAAAAAGATATGGACAGAATTAGATCTAAAGATAAATAGATAAGATGTTGACATAGATGGCAACGGTATTAGGTAGATAAATCGATAGATAGAAATATAGAAAGATAACAGGCTAAGATAGATATGAAAAAATTGGATAGATAAATCAATAGATAGGTAGATATAAAGATACATAACAGGATCAGATAGATATGAATATAATCAGATAGATATGAAGATAATAGACTGAGGTATATATGGACTGAATCAGAAACATAGACATAAAGATAAATGACAGACTGAAATATGAACTGAAATGTACAGATTGTAGATCGATATATATATATATATATATATATATCTCACTCTCTCTCTGTCTTTCTCTCTTTCTCTCTTTATATATATATATATATATAGAGAGAGAGAGAGATAGAGAGATAGATAGATAGATAGATAGATAACAGGCTTAAATAGATATGAACAAAATCTGATGCAGATAGATAGAATGATTGATATTGGTTTGTCTTCTCCTTTCGTTGTACCTGGAGAATTTCTATGAATGATTGGCATTGGAATTCCCAACCTTTTAACCTGAAGATTCTCATGTCGAATATTGGAGATCTTAATAGCGATATCCACGACACTTTTAGCTTCATTTCTTCTGACACCTACTCTTTTCTTTTCGTTCGTCTTTTCATTTTACTTTTTATTTCCGACCTGCCAAAAGATCCTTGTCATCCGAGATTTGAAGTATTGTCCATTTCTCTCACCCTCAGTGAATACAGACATTTTCACTGTGAATAATACATAAATTCTATATGTGCTGTTGCCATCAGAAAATTCCAAAAGTCTAACATTTTTCCTGTTGCTGAATAACGAAAGATACAAGATTTAGGAGAGAAATACTACGCCCACCGTTGGTTAGCCAGACTGATATGCGACAGGCAAGTCTTCTGTCCACAGCAACTACAGGAAAAGGTTTGGCAACTAGAAAAAAAACATTGGTTTTACCTTTTTTCTGCGCTAACACTTCAGATTGTTCCAGGCGAGGATGTTGTATGGAGGATTTTATTGCTCAATTAGTCGGTATTCTCGGTATCGTCTGTATTAGTAGTTGTTGATTCCACGTGGAACAAGAATTCTTTTTATGCGATCTGTTTATCTTTTCTAAGATGTTACACTGTTCTGCAGATCAAAGACCAGAACCTCGAACGTCTTCTATCTTCTCCATATTTCCGGTCCAGCACAGAAAAACATTCGACCACACATCTCTAATGGCGTTGGCTGTTTGGACGACTCTGGTGTATGAGATGAAGTCATTTAAGTACACTTATACAACGTAGACGGCGCTGGTATATGATCCAAGATTCGGTCCTTGAAATAAGAATTAACTCCATGAAGGGTCTGAAAACACCTATTTATTCTGTTTTTTTTTTTTTGTTTGTATTGGACGATCTTGCACCGTCTTCCAAAGGTGTTGTTTACCTTAGCCAGGCTGTTTTCTGAGGCTATAAGACAGCATTGGTAGGTGAAGATCGGAGCTGCTTTGAGCTTTCTCTGTACAATGGAAATGAGGTGGTAGGTGGGTCATAACCCTGTCGAGATGCATATTGACGGTGAATAGCCGTTTATTTCATGCTGACTTCTGAGAAAGAGTTATGTAGCCTTTGCAAAGAAGGGTTTAACCTGCTGAAAGTCTACCTTTGAATGAGCAATCAGCTTCATCGTTGAACAAAAGCTCTGATCAGCTGCACTGTGGTGTTGCGTAGCTTGGGAGTTGCCCCAGGCTGGACAGGTTTTCTTTTGTATTTGTGCAGATGCATGCATCATCTTTGCCGTTCCTCATCTATCTTCCCTTTTTCAGCATCTTTGTGATCAATTTTAACAACAGCGTGGGAGCCAGAACAAAACCTGTTTGTAATTGGAAAAACCTGACTAGACGTGCCTGATGGAATTATATATGTATATATATTGAAAGATGTACATATTTGGTCCGACAAAATGTATCATGAAATGCGTTATATTATATAGAAACTTATTCCAGGTGATTTCCCGTCGTAACACGGTTGATACATCACTAGACCTCGACAACATAAATAGGATAGACAATTGAAGAAAATGGGGCTTCGGCAGGAATCGAAGCTGCCACGAATAGGATAGCCGCTTCAATGTAGCTATACTCTTACCATTGAGCTAAACAGCCGCCGGTAATGATATATATATATATATATATATATATATATATATAGAGAGAGAGAGAGAGAGAGAGTATAACTCATTTTACAATGTACAGTGGTACCTTAACGCCGACAATCGATTCAACGAAATGCTTCGTTAAATAAAAATGATAAAACCAAAGGTTTCAGTTCTAAATTCGTTCTAAAAAAATATTGAACTTCTAAAACCTTAATAGTATCACCGAAAATTGCATATAAAGTAATTACTTTTCAACTATCTTTTAAATACCAATAAGCATGTACATAAGGTATAATGAATAAAATTTTGGAAAGTTGGAAAGGGTGCCCTTAACCATCTCGTGATATTCACTTAGTATCGTTGTAAAGACATCAAATCCATTTTAGCACACTATTTTCTATTTAGTAAAGATTGCGATCGTCTTTCTAAACATTTTTGGTGGGCGACTTGTGATAGAATATCTCTTATTTTGCATGGTTTAATAACTACTACTATAAAATAATGCCCAATAACACAATAGCTTACGAGATAACAGTAGTAACACAGCTCCACCTTTCATAACAAGATGCAACTGAAAGATGCTTAACGGCGTCGGAATATACACAAGTATTTTTCTTTGTTTATATATCCAGTCTCATATAGTCTCGAAATACTTTATCGATAAAAGATTTTATGTTGGCGATTGGTTACCTCAGGTTGAATAAAATTTCGTAGTTTCCAAGGTCTTTTTCTCGCAGTATGAAAATGCTTTGCTCGGAGATTCTTTTGGGGCATATTGTTGCAGCTAGCGTTTACTGTGAAAGTCACTACTGCATATAGATATACTGAAGACAATCCAAACTTCGGGAAATTTGTCGATGAAAAACAGAACTTATCCAAGACTGAGGTCCCTCACTTTTCTCTCTGTTAGTATACTGACGTGCAAGAACAGCCTCTGTTATTTATGAAATATTTAGATACAGGTTGCATTCTGTGAATACAGATAATGGTGGCGAGCTTGGACAATAGCACACTGTGGATAAAAGGATCTTTATCATTTTGCTTGTTTTTGCTTGTTCTGTTTTTACTATCATCCTTTGAATTCGGCATTTTGCTACGTCATGAGAACACGAATGAAAATTTATCTCACTGTATCAGTTACGTTGATGGAATTCTATTTTACTACATCAGTTGCGTTCACGGATCTCCCCAGTATTCATTTGATGAAAGTCATATATTTTTGTCAAGTCTTTTTCCACTATTTGACATATACCTCGTTATTATGGTACAATAAATAAAGTTTCTTTTGTTGGGATCATCAGTTGTTCACCATGTAACTGTTTCGGGATTTAAAAACAAAACAGACAAATTAATATGGGACCCTAGCAGTGTTGATCAAACACCTCTTCCAGCTAGAATTTTGATATATAAATCAACATATATATTGTGAAGTAATGGATTCACTACAAAACCAAATTCATGTTTCTGCCTTTTTAGGGCTTCTTCTGGTTAATAAACCTACCACATATCAGATTTTGAATTTGTATTATATATATATATATATATATATATATATATATATATATATATAATGATTAGTCATCTATAGACAGCTGTTTCGATGTATTGCAATTCTTCCGCGTGGCTATCCATCCAGTGCCATGAGATACGATCGAAACCTACTCATCAGAGACTGGCCTTTCACTCGTACCCTACGCAGAACTTGACGGTCAGTATGACTGAATTTAAGCGATATATTTACTTATCCATAATTTCCATATTGAGCTTAATCCTCATTATAAATAAGCAAACGTGATATCACTGCATAATTTATTGTTTTGTTCAATATCCAGTTCGCAATCTTGATATAATCAAGTTACCACCAAGCTTTCCCAAATCGTTTGTTAATTTGGCCCGCGTCCACTGTTTAGTCTGTCCCCCGTCTCCAGTCGTTCAACATCGTCAGACATCATCAAGCTATGATATACATATCATTAGCGATAATTTCACCCGTCAAAACAAAACAAAAAAATGGAACAACACCAGAAGCCGAAACGAAAGCCTTTTGGTAAAATAATTGGACGTTGTTGATAAAAGACATACATAATTCTATGGCGTGACATGGTAGATTAGCACATCATTTCGTTCTAAAAATGCTCCATTGTTGGAAGGAAATTCGGAGAAAGCTTTCATCTGGATATTTATGGACGTTGGATCGTTAAAGGGAATGATACTTGCTGAGATAATCTGTAGAGGAGTGAGGGTTTTTTGCCTTGTTTTTTTCGTAATCAGAAAATATCTCTCAACATAGGTTTCCCTCAATTTTCAAGCTGGTCTGGCTGGCTACGTATGTATCTCCTGTTCAGGTCGTACCAATGTAGCTGGTGGGCTGGAAGTTTAAACATGTACCCCTTATTATGTCTAGAGAAAACCTTTTTTTACCACCAGCACCCCCTCAAATACATTCGTAATTGGGGAGGGGTTAACTTGCAATGTGGTTTTACGCTAAATTGATCCTTTAGTTTGTGCCAGTCTGATTTGAGAGTGTTCACTGTCCAACAAAAGGCGGGAGAAGTCATTTATTCATTTTCCATCCCCTTTTTCCAATTTTGTAATTGATCACCCCAAATGAAGTCTGCTGCCAAGGGACATCAGTCGTAGGACGGTGTCTATAGACCTGTCTTTTTATGTTTAATTTGGCCGGAGAGGTGTAAATCGATAAAGCATCGTTTACCCATGGATATTCCCTGCAACGCGGGGAGAATAATCACTTGAAAAAGGTAAAATGAGAAAAAAATTAATTTCCATTTTTCGATGTTTATTTTATATTATCGCAGGGCTCCAGTTTTCTTTGTGGGTCCGATATTTTCGTGAGCTTTTGTCGGCAACGGTAGTCATATTATTACCCCTTATCCGAAAGGAGAGTGTTTTCCTTAAAAAGACAAAAAGAACAACATCGAAATGATGTAAAGCGAAAAAGAAATTACAATTAACTCATTTAAGATAGATTTGACCGTTCCCAGATCAATAAAATAGTGATGATAAGCTAAGTTGTTGAAAGTTGAGATAAGGGGGCGTACTGGAAACTAGGGAAAGAAAGAAGAGACAGGGATATAAAGGGGAGGAAAGGAGAGTTTTTGCACCGCCTCTATAACTGCTGACTGCAAAACAAACACTATTTTAGCTCTTTTTCGTGATTCACGCAATGAGATAGAGAATCGCTTTCACTGCATTCGCAATTACTCCCCAGTCGTCATTACCGTAATTGCTAAACCTATGAAAATGATCTCAACTTTCCCAATGGGCCCTACAATCAAAATACAAACCGCTACTCAGCCGTCGTTCGGACAATGTAGTACCTGTCACAGGGACTACATTTCAATCATGTATAAGAGCATTAAATAACATTAGAGGAAATCAAACCAGTGGTTCGTGGTATCGTTTTCAAAGGAGCAAGCCAAGTCATTTAGACGAGAGACGATCGAATGTCCTGACACCAATGATTTCTTGCAAAGGTCCAGCATCGCTTAATTGCAGTCTCAAGCATCCGTCTTGCTTTGGTCTTGATAGGTCAGTTGACAGAATTCTTTGCTGAATTATGTGGATCCTACCATAATATCCGGTCTGTTCGTCCATTTATACCTGATTCGTTTTCTCTGATCTGTCATTATTCGAGCTAAAGGATGATTACTGCTTCAGTTACTGGCTGTCGAAATGCAGCCATTGCCCTGGTTGATATGCTGGTTAAGAACGTTCCTCTATTCACAATGCTTTACAAGCAATTTGAAGAATTGTTTCCTGTAATTTTCCCTTCGATTGACGCCTTTTGTAGCATAAGCAGCTCTTTCAACGCTCTGACTTAACACCCATCAGTAAATAATTTAACTATCCTTTTTATTTTTATGTTCTATGGGCTACACAGTTTACCCGAAAAGATTACAGGAAACCAGTAAAATTACCTTGATGACGAAATACAGGTGATATAAAGTTGATAGAATTTAGTTGTATGAGAGACTTCGTAAAAAAGCTGGAAATGTTTGTTTAGCTTAAGGCGTGAAATTTTGAAAAAATTATTCTTATTTATAGAGAGTGGGCAATATATTCAAGGTTCATGTCTGAATGAAAGCAAATGGTAGATTACCCGATTGAAACAATTTCTGTGGGCTAAACATTGCCATAAATATATACATACGTCGTTTTCCATATTGGGCGATTTGTGACGATTTGAATTACGCTCGGAGTAGCAAAATACACTGCACGACAAAGGCAGATAAGAAAAGACCAGAGCATTTACGGATAAATGGTAATAAATATATAACATTGAAGACTTGGCAAGTAGTAATTGCTGTAGAATAAGGAGGTTCTGTTGCTCCAAACTTCCAGATACGAAGGAGCTGAATTTCACCTCGGAAGAAAGGATTTGAAATCTTGATTTTCATCATGGCTTGAATATCTACTCCTAGTGACGATGGAAAACACGCTGCTACAAGGGCCCTACAAGAACCTTATACATACAATTTGGTGTGTGTTCGGGTAAATGTAAATAAGTCAATTACAAAAACAGTAATAACGTTATGACTCATTTATTTTTTGCACACTAACTTTGAGATCGATATATATATGTATGAATGTGTGTCCATGTACCAAATATCTGCATGTCTTTATGTAATTCTGTATTGAGGAATACGTAGATATTTGAATATATATATATATATATATATATATATATAGAGAGAGAGAGAGAGAGAGAGAGAGGAACACAGAGAGAGAGAGATTTAGATGTTGCCAGTGTGAAAGATTGTTATATTAACTAGAACCAGGGAATGGGGACAACATTAGGCTCTGGTCCATTTTTCTGACTCTATGGGCAGTTGGTAGGGTAGGGAGATTGAACACGGAATGCACAGTAACAAATTGTCTGAGTATGTTAATGGAAAAGTCCATCTTGGTGTTACGACCGACTAAAATGTAGTTTGGTTCTTTTTCAGCCATACATATGTATTGTTCAGGGTTTTTTCAAAGAAAAACGAATTGATGGAAGTGACATGGTACATGACGTTGAAAAACCAACTTTAGGGTTAATGAGAAAAAATTGTCGAATTCTTCGGCTGAATATGTTGGTAGAGAATCAACTTGACGAAGTTTTTCAATGTAATTAGTATTCCTGAAGATGCTATCAAGTTGGTTTACACGTAGTCTAGGATCAAAACCGACGAAACAAATTTAATATTCACTTTGGTGAAAACTCAATAAAAGTGACATGAACAATGAGTCACGTCTGTTCTCATACTTTATAATCATCCACCGTAAAAAAATGTGTTTTTCGTGACATACGTGAGCAAGTCCTCTGCTTTTAAAAATACAATACATTTTGATGATACCCTATTTAGGATAACAAACCACATGTTGTATGATAATGGCTGTATATGGAAATCATAGCTGAAAAAAGGTGGTGTTTGATCAACCATGAGGGGGGTCATGTTATTTCAACTGTTTTATTTAAGATCTGCAAAACGATTATAAGGCGACTGATGGTTTCAACAAGAGCAAATATGCACACAGTAATATAATTTAAAAGTTTGTGTAAAACATAAAAATAAAGACTGAAGAAAATTATATAAATCAAATTACTAGATATCGGGAAATAAATGATTGAAATGATACAAAATAATTGAAAAAAAATAGTAAAGTCTTTAATATTTAAAGCTGGAAAGCTTTCTACAGATATACACTGTCATGTATATATATGTATATATATGTATATATATATATATATATATATATATATATATATATATATATATACATATATATATATCAACTTTTAGCTAATTTATCATGATTGACTTCTGAATTCGTTCCAATAATCATAGCTTTTAGCTGGGTACAAATACTGAGTAGATACTTGAAGAAAGGAGATAGGCGAATAGATTTGAGAATGTTGCCATGGATAGAGAGAAAATGTTGCCATGGATAAAAAAGATGGGGATTATTCGGTATATATATATATATATATATATATATATATATATATATATATATATATATATATATATATATATATATTACATAAATATACGCAGAGATGTATAAATCGAAGAAATTACCTATTTATCTTTCCTCTATTTTGAAAGTTTATCCATTATACTTATCTCCCCAGCAAAAGCGATGTACTTATTTTGGATTCAAATGCTCCCCCATCTCTTATTTTTGTGAGTTTGTTTGTTTATTTCTCCAAACAATCGTAAAGGATTTCTGTTCGGCGTCTGGCACTCAAGTACTTTCCTGTGACTTTGGTAATATACTGAGACTGTAGCAATAGATAAGAGATAAGCTGATAATCTATTTGCTTAGCGTGAACACGTCTCAGAAGATAGTAAGTAATCAATACTTTCACACACGTATGTAGGTAACTTTCCTAAACTGCGTTTGATTTTTATTAGTGTAAGTTCTTTCCTATTTTGGGTTTGTCTTTTTTTTAGTGTTTTGTTTTTGTTTCCAGTATTCATATGACGGTAAAATGGTGGCAACAGAGTAACGATCAGAAGTACCAGAATATTTGAATATAAAAACATGCATACATCTACATACTTATGTGAAGAATCTCTTGAAACTTTTACTTGATAATTTTGTCTGTATGTGTTGAGAGGATACGTATTAAAAAGTATGAAGAATTTTTCCATTACCTCTTTATATATATATATATATATATATATATATATATATATATATATATATATATATATATATATTAGCATAGTACATATAATATTATGAGTGTTTACGTATGGAGTTGCACTTCTGCCTCGGATCAGAGTTTTTGTGCACTCTCCTTAGTATAAAAGTAATTCTTCGTATGAAGCTGCCATACCTCCTATGCCTCTGTTAAGGACCAGCTGCGTTTCAAGTTCAGTGGAAGCCTCCATTACCGACGTCTTCGATTGATATGAAAGTTGGTCGATGTCTTGACTTTACTATGAGGCATTTGCTGGAACGCGCGGTTGAGATCAAGTTTCGTGTATCGCGTCGACCTATTTTAGGAAGTGGCGTAGCTCTTGTATAGATGGTATTAGGTAGTGCGTACGTTAGTTAACTCTACTGACATCGTGAATGACCACCAAAGTTCCCTTCGAATAGAAAGGCCCTTCAATGGTTTTGTTGTGCAGCAGCTCATCTTAATCTTTGTGGACCTTCAATCTTTCTACTAGTTGGATGAGTCGAATACGTTGTACCACACGATCTTGCAGTCTATCTACTCCCCGTTAAAGCAGCCGATCCAGTAGAACTTGTGGTCAAAATTTTCAAGGAATAGTTTGGTAGAATTACCGAACGTTGCGCTTTTTGCCTTGGAAGAGTGCAGTTCTGAAGTGCAGAGGTTAATCTGCTAATGTCAGGTAGCTTATCACCTTTCTTTCCAAACAGATGTGACTTTGCTTTCAACCATGGAGACAAAAGTATCATGTGTACAACGACTACACTTTAGCTCATTCTTCTATCGGGAGCTGACGCTCTCCATTAGCTGTTTTCGATATTACAGCACTGTCATCTTTCCGGGTAGTTTTGAATACTAAACCATATACAAACGTACACACATATATATATATATATATATATATATATATATATATATATGTATATATATATATATATATATATATATATATATATATATTAGTAATTGGCAAGAATTGCAAAAACTCATGAATATTTATGCTATTGATAATATTTATTCACAATGCTCTTTCTTTGTTTAAAACATAAGTATTTCTCTCTTTGTTTAACACAAGAGAAAGTCGTCATTTTTTTTCAAGATTGTCACAAGTGTTGGGGAAATAGTCCTTGCAAAGATACAAAAACCAAAATCTTAATCGAAACGGAATCTTCTCAACATACAAAGTCCCCAAGTCATGATATTTCTGATTAAAAAGTATTAAGAGTCAATACATTCACTAGAAATTAACGGAAAAATTACTCTAAAAGCCTATTTTATTAGATTGCCTTCCACTAATTCCTCAAGGTACAACGGAAAATGAGTATTTTTTATAAAGACTAAAAGACAGGCTTCCAATTCTTTCACTACGTTGAATATAGATATTTAATTGTCTTTTCTAATTAAATAAATTGCACTTTCCAGGGCCTTTGTAAGAACTTTGCAACTTTTATTTGACGCCGTTATAGGTTTATGTACGTGGGACCATGTTTTGCAAGAAATTTCTTTCATTAAGAATTACTGGAACTTAAACAAACTGTTCCGGTTCTACGCTATTTACGTCAATGCCACTTTTAAATGATTCTATGAAGAAGAAAGCCTTTTTTCTGGCAAGAAAATTATTTTATGTAAACAATCACAAAGTTGGAAACTGATACTTATTTAGGCTTATTCACCAGACCTTTCCACTTGAGACTATCATTAGCTTCGATCAATGAAATACATCTCAGTGTTTCTCTCTCTCAGTACTGCCACCTAAAAACAGTGATAATAGTAATGAAATTTTCTATTATAGAACTTTCCATCGTCCAATCAAATTTCAAGAAGTCAACTATTTCATCTGCTTTCTTGTGCTTGGAAATTATTTCAACAACAAATTCAATTAATTATTCATCCTGTCCTAGCAAAATGGAACAAGCTAACTGTTTTATTTTATTGTCTCCAGCATAGAGAATTCTAGCTAATATTGTAGAATTAAGTAATCGACAGAGTCAACTTTTCTCCGCTGTTATTAATGAACCGTGAGAGTACCCAGCGACCTTTACCATGCTTATATAACCTTTCCAGTCATAGAGCAAGTACCCGGCGACGCCTATTCCCCGGATGTCTCTTCTTAACTGACAGGTTACCGAAATAATAACAACTTTCCACAATTTGTCATTAAGAAAATCGTTCATGCATATATGCGAATAAATGTGCTTATTTTTATAATTCGACATCTAGAATTATTTTAATTTATGTTCTAGCATAAATTCTACGTATTTGTAAAATCCTGATCATCACATTACTACAGTGCCATAGTCACATTAACTACCCCTTGAAGTCTGATGGGATAATGCACAATTTACCTCAAAAGTGGGATGGAATTACGGTGAATCAGGGAATTATTTTGATGAGTAGATAATAATGCTTCAGATATATGTGATTTTATCGAAAAAGATGGCGGAAAATTTTACATCAACTCAATATTTATTGGTCAGCGTTTAAACATTCCTTTCATCTTTTCAATCTTAATGAATACCTATAATCATTTGACGGCTATTCATAAAGGAAACAATATTAATAAAAGTGTGTACAGCTAGTGATAAAATGAAAATAGTAGAAAAGCTTAAACCAAAAAAGGAAGAGAAGCCAGACTGAATTTATACAAACGTTAGCAGGAAATTTTGGCCTATTCAAGTTGAGAAAACACTGTTCTTTGGTCTGTTTCTTGGACTATGTAAGTGTCTTTCACCCTTCAGTCTTTATTACAAAATATCATTCATTATCATCATCATTGGTAATAGCCTTTTAGCATCCATCATTGAACATAGACATTCTCCAAGATTTGCCAGACCTCTCTATCATGAACATTACGGAGCTTGTATACTCAGAATCTAACTAGCTCGTCAAACCATCTTACTTTTTGTTGGCCAATGCCTCATGCCTGATCTCTGGGGATCTATGTTGTGAGTTGTGATATCCAGCAGTGGTCTGACGTTCTTGTTAAATGTTCAGCCCATTATCATTTGAGTTTTCTAATTGTTTCTATGATATCTTGGACTCCCATCTTTTCTCTGATATACTGTGCTGTCTTATGATCGCTACATCTGAAATTAAGCATGATTCTCTCATGTGCTCGTTGCATGGCTCTCAGTGTGAGGGTCAATCTTTTGGTTAGGCTCCATGTTTCAGTTTGATAGGTGACTATCGGTAGGATACATCGGTTGTATAACCTTCTCGTGGGATTTTCTTATTCTTAAAAGTCGAGTTCGCTAAACCTAGTAGGATCGTTCGTTTTATTTCCTATTCTTTTGACGACTTCATGAATCCTCGCTATCTTAGGTAAATGTAATGGATACATCCGTATTATCTTACTCTCCTTTGTGTATAATTCCAATCTTCTTTCTTGTGATTTTCTTTTATCCGTCATCCTTCTGTGTCCTGAAATCATGAGAGGGAAATAAGTATAAATTGTAAAAAAGTGTTAAAAAAATATTAGCACAACAAACAATTAGAATTTTTTCCTAGTTTACACGAGTTAAGCAAAACAGTCTTAGAACGTATGATTATATTTCTAGAAGCAACGTGTCCGTATTTTTTTTTTATCAAAGGAATGACTTTATCAAAGAATAGAAAAATATATAAATATCCGAGTCAAGTATGTCCTTCAGGCTAAATGTTTCATTCATCCTTCATTTACCTCTGTGACTTCATTCACCTTGAACATAATTTGATTTACCCCAAGGTGAATCATTCACCAGTTTGAGAAACAGTGTTTAGATGAGGAAAGGCGTGGGAAGAGGCAATTCTTAATTGCCCACCTGGGCCCCCAAAAGCTTCAAGAATAATAATTTCTCTAACTCCAGCATTTCTGCTAACATTATAAAATTAAAAAATACCAGTGCATTTCAAAAGGGTCCCTCAAGCAGAGTTGCTAACGCAACTAGATTGACGCTAAAAAACGGTTAATATACAGCTAATAACGACTGAGATGACCGAACACAGCAGAAAATTGCTCAGGGGTCAAAAACAGGCCAAAAAGTGGCAAAAAGCTTTAAGCACGTCTAAAAAACTTGCAGAATTTAAGAGAAAGCGCTAATTTGGCAACAAGGATCTAATACCTCACCGAACCCTAAATAAGCTCATAGACCCCAGGTTTTAGCAAACTCTGCCCATACAGCCCCCCCCCCCAATAATACGTTGAGGGATTCTCATGAGAAGCAATGCATTAAGTGTTTTGGGGTGCGCAGGGAAATTAGCCCCCAAAACCTCTAGCGATAACCGTAAGAGTTCAGTATCTGCTCACCAATATTCGAAAAATTCCAGAGCAAAGACGAACTGTCTCTCATCTCGTTCATGTCCATAGAAAGTTCCTTGTTCTCCATTGGTGGAATATTCCTGACAAAAGAAAACGAATACTTCACTCATCAGTTTTCTTTGATATGATCAATGAACACTTGTGTTTATTACCAAGCTTCAACATCTGCGCGTAAAATCTTTTATAACTTTGCAACATGTCTTTTCTGTTACCATAATCATTTCACATAATCTTCTTATTGTTATCTTTTCAAATGTTTTGCTGTTTTGTTTGCTTTAAAGGAGGCATTTGATATTAACCTATTGATTGAACCTATTCACAACAAATTAATCATTTTAATCTGAATCATTTGTTTTTTTCTTTTGTCTCCTTTTGTCTTTCTGGCTTTTTAAACCGTTTTCCAATTATTGTTTGCGTTAGTTTGACTGCTCTTCCCCCTCCCCCCCAAAAAGCGATAAGAGAATTAAGAGATCCCTGCAACCACGAAAAACGACCCTAATCGCCAAAACACTCCAAAATGTTGGTAAAAATATTTTAAAAATGGTCAAAAATTGGCTAAAAATAGAAAAATAATTAAGCACTCCTCTGCTAATTTGTTGACTCTTGTACTGCCAAAACAAGAGAAGCGCTGAATTTAGAGCGAGAAGTGCTGAACTAACAATCGTGGACATGATTCTCCTTAGTGGGTAATTGTCTTCTAGGTTGACGTGCGTGCTTTTCAGAACCACTCCGAACGGATTATCCTGTATCACGGTCAAGATGTGAAATTACGTAGGAGAAAATCAATAAAGCACAATTGAGTCACTGTAGCATGGATTGTGGATTGATATAAGCACGAACAAGAATTTTGAATTTAATGTATTTGTCATATTTTGGTCGGATTTAAAGTAAGATATCAAGCATTTATTATCAATTTCGACTAGTTTATACCTTCATCCTTACTTACGGTTGCTTTTCACGACAAATTCGGATCAGGCCGTAGAAACGATTTAACAGCAATTACAAAATAAAGAGCAAACCCACGGTGAGAATCAAATTCACACCCTCTCGCCACAGGAGGTCTAGTATATGCCTGATCGCTTGTAACCATTCGGGCATTGGGACTTTATAATCGGAACAGAAGCTGATTTCACTCCTCAAACCTAACTACATACAAGCGATATTCCACGCTTCTTGGTGTTTACAATTGAGGCTTAATAGTTTTTTAATTAACTGATATGCATTTCAATTATAATTGATATTGTTAATTAAACTTCATCAAGGTGAAAGTTAGTCAAGATTCCTAACCAAATAGTAATGATTTACTCATGGATAAATTTGAAAAAAAATTTTTTAATTTATGTTTCAATGTATGTGTGTGTATTAAATTATATGACAGTAAAAAGCAGGAAATGTTCTTGTTTCCCAGAATTAATTGGTATTCGTCAACACACGTGGACTGATGTGATAAAGTCTTTTTAGATTCGGGTACCCATGTACAACTGAAGGTTGCATAGAGGGTCATCAACAGATTAGCAAGTGCTCTCAGCTATTGCTGTGAACATCAAATCGTGTCCAAACACCTCTTGGCACAATAGGGAGGTTTGTCTTTAGATGGGTCCCCGGGATGGAGATTCTAGCTAGATATTATTTGCTTTCAACCCTCAAGGACTAAACACTGGGGATTTACTGATGCACTTGGAATAATTCCGAAGAGCTTGCTAAAAGACCGGAAGTGCTGAATATTTGATAATTAACTAATTCAGATGAATATATTATTGAGAAGGGGGAGGACAGAGAGGAAACTAGCTGAGATTCGAGGAGATTTGATGTTGCTTTATCCCAAGCGATAGCCACTGTATACGACCGATGAAAAATATATAATTATATTAATCCTAATACAAATGATGTAAAGTTAGGACATATATCTAAGACTGCGTTGATGTCTGTTCAATTAACTGCCATTGAATATTCGAATTTTTTAATCCCATTATCAAGGGTGTAAGTTAGGGATATGTAACTAAAACTGCTGCTGATAATTAACGTCTGTTCAATCACCACTTTTTGCATGTTTGCCATCTATATTCAAAACTCGTTAAATCATAATGATTCTAACGTAAGTATATGTAACCAAAAGTAAATGGATGCGTCTATTGTTTTGAATAACGATCAGGAAAATGCCCTTGCTAATGAAGAGAGAAATAAACGGAACCAAATCACGCTGTTTATTACATAGACCAGGCGAATATTCTGTCTGCAGGACTGGTAATTGGAAATTGTTTATAATCTGATATAATGATGAGTTAATCGCAGAATAATGTCGATTTTTTTATTAAAACCAATCTCTCACCTTATTTACTGTATACTTTTTGTAGGTTTGTGTATTAATTTTAGATTTTACCAACCTCATATGCGTTTCATAACTACCTGAATAGAACTATGTTGATTTATTTAGCTCGTTTACCTGTATGTTTACCTATCTAGCTGTGTCCGTCTGAACACATCTATTTATTTCAGTTTATATATATATATATATATATATATATATATATATAGTTGCTTTTTTTTCGTATATATATATATAGAGAGAGAGATAGATATATACATATGTATATGTGTGTGTGCAAGCCGTTTGCTTTTGCTTGTGTTTTGAATGTAATAACCTTGCTTTGCTCACTCATTGAGACTTCGTGATAAGATTTTGTTTCTTCCGGAATTCTTCACTCTCTCTCTCTCTCTCTCTCTCTCTATCTATCTATCTATCTATCTATCTCTACATGTGTATATATAACTTACACACGTGTGTCCCTTGTTAAATATTTCGTTCACTCCTATCTGAAATGTTGACCTGCAGTGCGTGTTTACAAACACGAGGCCGACGTGCATTAACACTTGACCACATACACACATACACAAACATACACACTCACACACGCACATACATGTATATATATATATATATATATATATATATATATATATGTATATATATATATATATACATATATATATATATATATATATATATATATATATATATATATGGGCCTTCTGTTTACATATCTGACAAATATAGAATAAAATATGTCAAATGAGAACAATTTTGTGTTTTATCAGAGTTGTATATATATATATCAGTTCGTTCATACCTCATTGAGAGTAATTATGTCTAAACAATAATAAATTATGGATTGTACGTACATGTCTCAACATCTGTCTCTCAGTGATAGATTATACATATATAAAGCACAAATCATGATACATCTATATGTATATGAATATGTAATTACTATTATATATATGCGTGTGTGTGTGTGTGAGATTTCTCTTTCCATATATTAATAGCTTTATTTACTGAGTTAAATATTGTACGGTATGAAATTTGGAAAATATATATTGTAAACTATATATATATATATATATATATATATATATATATATATATATATATATATATATATATATGAGTGTGTGTGTGTGTATTTGAATTATTAATTGCGTTAGATCATATAAAAACTTATTTGAGATCTTCCCCCTTTTTATGGTTAATGCATCACTCAATTTAAAAAATGGACATAAAATAAACAATTAAAGAAAATTTGGCTGCTGCAGGAATCGAACCTGCCACCAATAGGGTAGGTGCTCCGACGTAGCGATGTTCTTACTATTGAGCTGTTTGGTCAAATAGAATGAAACATAAATTGAATAAACAATATGTCCAATATATCTAATATGTCCATTACTTAAATACATACCGTTGTGTTGAAGGAGACAAGTAGACTAAGAATAAACGATGCAAGAATTTGGTGTGAAAACAGCTATTTGAGCATTTTCCTTTACCAGCAGGCTGTTTAGCTCAATGGTAGGAGCACCGATACGTTGAAGCAGTTAAACTATTGGTGGATGGTTTAATTTTTGCAGCAGCCTTATTTTCTTTGATTGTTGATTATATTTAGGTCGTGTGAGGTGAAAGATGTATTAATAGTGTAACGGTGGGAGATCATCTCAAATGATGGTCTTTATATAATATGACGCAATTCACAATCCATTCCGTCGGACCATATATGTTTATTTCTCAATGCACACATACAAACACACACATGTAGTTTTTATCAGAAAATGGATTCATGATCCGGCAAAATGATTATGAATTACGTTATATTGAAACTCTTATTTGAAATGACCTTCTGTTACTCGTAGTGAGTATCACTTGGTCTAGAAAACGTGAATAGAATTAAAAAAATTAAAGAAGATGGGGCTGTATTATCTTTATGTTGTCAAGGCCAAGTGATATATTCACCGTGTAATAAATGGTGATCGTTTCAAAAAAGAGTTACAATATAATAGAACGCAACTTATCAATATATATATACATATATATATACATATACACACACACTCACACACATATATATATATATATATATATATATATATATATATGTACATACTGATATTGGAGCCTTTTCTTCGATTGATTTTGTGTATCTATGCATTTTCTCTGCAAAAACGACTAGGCCTATCGATGTTAATTCTGCTTGTAGTTCGAGGAGTGGTCAACATAAAACATAAGCTATATGAAGGTCATTCAAACGTCATTCAAGGTCACCAGAACTCATACATCGGTCATTTACAGCTCATATTTAGTGTTGTGGGCCACAAATTTGCCCCGAGAACAATGCGATATCTGCATATCCTATCACGGTGATGATTGCAATATATACGGCGTTGACTTGTGAGGTTATTCAAGGTTATCAGAGGTCATGTCTGAGTTTGGGGCCATAATTCAATACTTCTGACAGTAAACTTTGTCAAAGGAGTAAATATTTCTAATAGAGAGGCTTATATGCAGTGCAGACTTCACAACTGAAGTTATTTGAGCACTTTTCCAATCATTTTTAGCCAATATTTCAATGTATGGGCCAAAATCCTGGACTAAGGGTATCGAAATCCTGCATATCTTTTCACATCGAAAGTAACAGTTTAAGCGAGATTGATCTTATACCTTATTCAAGGTCGCAAAATGTAAATGCTTGCCGTTTCTACCCAGAAGAATATGTATTATTATTACATATTCAGTTGGCATACATAGGGACTAGAATATGTGGGAAATTTATTCGTGTGTATTTGGGTCGTTTATGTAGAAATACGGTGATGAATTAATGGATGAATTTATATATATATATATATATATATATATATATATATATATATATATATATATATATATATTGTGTATGCATAGGTGCTTCATCCTAGCAATGCTCTCACCATTGAGCTAAACAGCTATCGGTAATGCAACAGTTATCTGGGCTTTTGTATTACCGGTAGTTGTTTAACACAATGGTGAGAGCAACGCCACGTATATATGAGGAGAAGTTCCTAGAGCCACCTCAACATTATGGGAATTTTAGGAGTGCCATTAATGTTTACTCAGCTCTTAATTACTTCTACAATAAATCAACCGTATTTCCATTTCACAAGCTGTTGGAAGAATCAGCAGATACAGGAATGGGCTCTGCATGAACTGACAGAAACCAACATCGAATACTTCCTATTCTTTCTCGATTCAGAGAGAAATGTCAAAAAAATGTCTCTTTTAAACAAGATGACGAATTCATTTTGAAGATTCAAAACGAACAGCTAGCGGCGTTTAACATCTCATCTCATCATAAATGGAGTCTACTGGGGAAAATGTTCTTATCTATGTTCGTTGAGATTCAAAGAAAATCCTTCATCACAAACTGCAGCAATCTTGATAAACCACTATGAGCAAGTAGCTCGTTTGAATGGTGCATTGAAAAAATATCTCTTTCTGAATGAGGAAGTTTTATTATCAATTGATTAGTTGCACATGTATCTTGATAATTAAAATCCAGTCAGTTTGTCAAAATAGATAATTCACCACTTAATGGTTACTGGGGCCTCAGTATTGACGCTTTATCAATAAGTTACTTTTTGGTCTGGCAAATAGAAAATCCACTATTGATACTGGAACACAAGGCACCGGTAGATTTTTGGTTTACATAAATATGTTTAGGAATAAAATAGTTGCACCATTTCTACTGGTGCTAATGGTTATTGTTCGAGCTTAGGGAAAAAAATTAAATTGGTATTCTTACCCGGGTAATTGCTGCCATTCAATCCATCAAATCCTTTCCCAGCTTATCATCAAATTTGAATAGTTTTTACCTTCATCCTAATTTTTAGTTGATCTGAAATCTACAGATAAATTCAATATCGTTCAGTCTCTGTTTGGCCCTCTGTCGAACAAAGCTATTCTCGATAGATATTGATCAGTGATCATCCAATATACGCCGATATATTGTTTCATCCATGATTCTTTAGATCGCATGTAAAGGGAAACTCCTCAGCACCTTTATTTTCACTATTGTCCTTTTGTCTTGGGTGTGTTGCTTCTTTTGTCCTTTTGTCCTGACTGTGGTGATTTCTTTTCACGAATGGCGAGCCCAAAAGGGCCCAAAGGATTCAATTTAGTTTCGTCATCAAAATTACAGGAATTCTCCAATTCTCATGGGCAGACTTGCTCCCCGGTGCCTCTTTCCCTGTCCGCCTTGAAAAGAACTATTTGTGTCATCCTTGATTATACAACTTTTTGATATAATTCCTTGTGGTTATCGATGTTCCAGTTACATTTAAACTTTCTGAATGCTTTCTCAGAATAGTCACTAGATTTTGTTTCACGTTTCCCCAGCATTTTATGGGAACATCGTTCAGATCCTCCATGTAGATCACAAATCATATGTATATATATATTAATTTTCCTGGTTTGCGAATGTCTTTTTTCGCTGGTTCGACCAGCATCGGTCCTTTCCTGAGGAGAGGATTCAAAGTTCGACGATCCTTGGAATAGAACTAGTAATAAATGATTCAAGTAGGTCTGAGTAAATTATCACTTGATGGTATTACGTCTTCCGTTATAGGCATTTAAAATGACTCTCCCATCTCGTAAGAGATTTTATCAATTTTGGGCTATCTGTCTTTCATATAGATAGCTTGCAGGACTTGAAGTTCCTATTAAATGTTAAAATTGTTTAGTATTTCAGTTGTTATCTTGAAGGATCTTCCAGATATTGGAGGAAAGGTGAAAGTGTCGATTTCTGGGCATCTGTGTGTGTGTATGTGCGTGTGTATGAAAGTATGCGTATGTGTTTCTGTGTTGGTTGCCTGAGGGCATTTAGGTGCGTGTTTGTGTTTGTATATTTGTGCGTGAGTTTCTTTTTGTTTCTTAATGCGTGTGTAATTTCAATTCTGTGCATGTTTGTGTCTGTGTGTATTTTTGTGTACATGTCTGTGTGCTTATGTGCATTTCTGCTTCTATATGAATGCCTGTGTGTGTGGTCGAGTACTTTTGTCTGAATGTGTGTCTTTTTGTGTTTGTGGGTAAGCGTCTCCGTTTCTGTTAATGGTTCGTCTTTTTTGTGCTGGTTGAGGTCCTTTACTGGTTGGTAAAATAAAATATCAAAGGGAAGTAACAAATAACGTTCTCTTATGCAGCAATTGCTGCCCTTAATGTATTAGTCCTGAGACTTGGAGACAAGCACTACTATGTTTTTGCGACAATAATTGCGTGAAGTGAAGAGAATTTTTACTGATTGCTTTCTCAGACGTTTGCATGTGTGTCGTCCCCATATCAAACTGATCTTGTGTCATACTCTGTTCTCGTGGAGAATCGGGCTATTAAGCTAACGTATTGAAGAAAAATGAAATCAGAAAACTTAACCATTCAAAAATGTATTTCATTAAATTTGACTTTACAATTTCATTTTAAGCTTACGGTAAGTTTTAAGGTCGAGGTTTAATTCTATAATTATGAAAAATGTACTATTGTTACTGAATTCTGTAAAACTAACACCAACTCTAAATTGTATCTTTTACAATTAAATTTGATTAGATATATTTTCACGTTGTTTGCTTTGGTTTATTCCTTAATACATTGATTGCATGATCAACCGAAGTCAGCGTTATTCGCTTTCCCTCTTCGATATTCTAGTTTGAGAATGAGTAACAAACATTTACCTTGTATGTGTATTTGCACGAATATGTGTGGGGGTACTAATTCGACTCGAGAATTCCAAATATGTATTTTTGGAAACTCTACACAGCAACATGGTATTTTCAAACTGAATGGGAGCAAGGAGACGTGTTGGTTGGAGGACGTATCGATATTACTAACTTTAGCACTCGAAAATGTAGCTTGGCCTGTTATACATATATTGCTTTAAATATATGCACATTGAATAAAATGAATAACCTGACTCGTTAGACGGAATTAGGCAGAGAGAATAGGATTCTCTTACAAGAAAATCATTTAACCTTTTTTACACGTGTCCACACATATCTATGAGACGATTTTTGATAGGTCAGTCTCTCGGTCGGTCTTTGTTATGTTAAACAACAGAAACAGGAGGGAGAAAACAGATGTGATGTATTTAAAGAACATGTAGTTAATAATTGGCGTAGGCTCATTTAAATGACATAAATTCTGACAAATTCTATTTATCGGCTGATAATGGTTGAAGAGTCCAAAATTGCCATAAAACGTTGAAATGGACATTTTTGAGATTTTCATTGAAAATGACATTCGAAGAATATTCCGATGTATCATAATATTTTACAAATAAGAAAATCAATTTCCAACCTCCAATGATTAATTTTGGGGAAAATGCTATTATTAAGACCCTTGCTTATTATTTCTCGAGAATCCATCTCTCATCTCTCTTCACAAGTATAGTTTGGAAAGGAGGATGACAACTACAGATTATCAAATTTTCCCATTAGAATATAACTGCTTAACCATGCAAGAGAGCGGAATTGGTTGAACTAATCAACAAAAAATAGCTTTTTCCTGACAATCGTGTAAGTTTCTACATCCCATGTGCATACCCCATTCTTACTATGACTCGGTGATCATAGTTACACTCTCCTGGCTTATTCCATCCTACCCTGCAGATTTGTGAACAGAAAAAATACAATACGTTTTTTTTGCTTTTACAAGTAACAGAAATCATAACTTAAAAATCAACTGAAAGGTTAAAATGATGATAGATATTAATTTGAAATTGTTGATAAAGGTTTACGCTTGGGCTTCCCTAACGTTTTCTTAATTTGCGACCGATGAGACATGTTTTTGCCACCATTCAGTGTTTTAAAGGTAATAGGCACTGATACAATTCGTGTTCTTTCGCAATCTTATTGAAACTGAACGTAGAAACAAACTGACCCCTCCCCTGAAAATAAAATTGCAAAATATCTTTTAATGTGTTTACTGTCTATTATGGCTGAGAAATTCCTTTTTTAATCACTCAAATGTAACAGAAATTTTATATTAGAAAAATTATTACATAATATTGAGTCATTCCCAATAAATACTAAACGGAGCAAATGTTTGCGTAGAGATAAAAAAAAAATAAAAACAGGTTACATAATCAATCTTAATACCTCAGCAAAGTGCAATGATCTTTATCCGATCCCTACAGGGGTCGCGACCCCCAATTAGAGAAGTACTGGTTTTCAGTACTTTATCTGATGGAAAAAAGGCTGGCTCCTGCTACTTTACGCTTTTGTATCAATGGTTGCTGCTTGTATAACTGCTGGTGTCAGTTTATTCTCTTACTTTGCCTTCTTTTTTATCAAAGTGAGGCATGCACACAAACATACATACAGACATTCAAATTTATATATACATGTTTATGAGGATATATATATATATATATATATATATATATATATATATATATGTGTGTGTGTGTGTGCGTGTGTGTGTGTGTGTGCGTGTGTATCATTAGATTGGACCGTATATGTTTGACAGAAACGTGATGATTTTCGAGACATTTTATTAGGAAATATACTCTGTCAGGCACTGATAATAACCAAGTAGCAAATCGTATGTATGATATTGAAATAAAAAACATCCTTAGCCTCCAAACCATCGATTACAAATCCTGCTAGATTCCACTTACTTCCCAAAATACAATAACCCAGGTAGACCTGTCATTTCCTCAACCAAGTGCCACACAACAGAAATATCCAATTATGTCGACCGCTACATTCAACCCCTAGCTATTCAAGTTAAATCCGATAAGAGAGACTCCACACACCTCATAAATAAGATAAAGTACAATGCTATTCTTGTTACTTTGGACGTTGAATCCCCTTATTCCAATATTCAACATGATGAGGGAATTTCTGTCTTGAAAGGCGTAGATATCAGAAGAGTACATGAACTTGAAACAGAAATCATCACAACCCTCCATGCAGCAGACATTTATCCTCGATAGCTCGAAATGTAATAATAGACATATTAAAGTCTGTGCTATGAAGACAGATGCTGAACCTTCATATGCTAATATCTTTACGGGGAAATTTGAGGGAACATATCTCCGCCAAGAATGACTATGCTTATTCTGTGTTAGTTATATTGATGGAATGTTTTTCATATACTCAGTCGGAAAGATTAAACTAGACTTCTTGAAATACCTCAATTCCAGACACAACTTTATTAAATCTGACTATGAAAAATTGTTAAAATCCATTGCCATCTTAGACACTATGATATACATAGATAACCATAGTCACCTCTTAGCAATCTTATACACTAAACCCACTGATACCCACAACTAGCGACACTCCAAATCGGCTTACCTGCAAACACCTTGCGGGAAACTTAGCTTTTTCACAAGCTCTCAGAATCTGAAGATTCTACCCTGAAGATAAGGAATTAAAATACACAATGACAATCTCGTATATTTCACTACACGGTGATACTCACGCACTTCCATAGAAAATCAAATCAATAAAGCTACAAAAATACCAAATGATAACACCCTTGAATTGTCCAACAAAGAAAAAAACAGAGCACATACCTCTTGTAAGTATATTTCCACGGTAATCTCCCGCTACTTTCCCAAATTATCTGGAATAGGTGGAACATGGTGACACTAAAACTGGAATTTGAATAAATCTTTCACAACCAAGCATTTGTCTTTACTGTTGACCCCGAAACATCAAAGCGCTAATAGGCAGCAACACCATAATTGATGATGAAGTATTCAACAGAAAAAAATACTTCTAAAACAATCTAATTCTGCAAAACATGCAGCAGTCGAAATAGCCTATGCTGCAATCACTTTGAACACACTAATTCCCTCACAAGCTCCATTAACGAAAAACAGTTTTAATATCTACCATAAGTATAACTGTAAAAGTAATGCTATTATCTCCTTGATCGCACACAATATGGAATATACAACACAAGCAAATCTAAATGGCCGTTTGACATCAGACCTAACAAATCCATAATAGAATAAAATCATTCAACTACAATAATTTATTCCCAATAGAGCGACATTTCCGCCTACTTGACCACAATCATAATACTAATTCAACATTTATTATCATTGGAAAGGTTGAGGGGAATAGAGATGTGAATGAAATGTTTTGAAACACTATCATCTTGTGATCATGAAATTAAACAACGCAAATTAATAGTAAAAATGAACATAAGAGTAGACAACCTTAATAACACAGATATTCTAACCTAACAACATTTAAGCTCTCCACCTATCAACGTACGTGCACACACACACACACAGAATCACTCATCAATACTGGTGTGTGTCAACGAAAATGAAAAATCACAGTACGTGAACCTGACTCACTAATTGCAAATTTTACCGACAAAAGGACCATCACATACTGCACATCCAGATGGGATAACTCTCGAAACAAATCCGTTCTTCAAAACTATAAACGAAGCATTCTGTATAGGACAGAACAAATAACTTGTATACTCGAAGGAAACAGGGATCTAACAACAGACAGAGACAGTAATGCCGAACATGCACAAGAATTCTACCAAAAACTCTACTCCTCAAGGCATGGAATACAAAACATCCAGCAGGATACGGAAGATGCGAACAATCACTTGGAGAACTTCGCAGAAGTTATACCATGGAAGGTGAACAAAAAAAAGTAAAAATCCTGGACCAGGTATCATTACCATCTATCTACCCAAAAAGCTGGTAAGATCGTCACAAGGAAACTTGCTTATATCTAAAACAAAGTAAAGTCCCGGAAGAATGGAACATGGCAATCATAATGCTTTTACATAAGAAAAAAGAAAACTGGAAAGACCTTAATAACTACAGAATAATAAGCGTGCTCAACTGCATCAACAAACCTTCTACAAAAATTATCAACTGGATCACAAAAACGCTAGATGAAAACCAACACGAGAACAAGATGGCTATCCATTCAATAAATCAACTGGAACAAAAAGCAGCAGATTACAAAGTGCCACTCACTGTAGTTTTATAGACTTCAAGACGTCCTTCAATTGTGTGGAAATTCACATGGTCCTGGAGGCCATCACTCTGCAAGGTAAGGACCTGGTATACGCTTGACTATTGTGACATATATACGGTAATAGCAGGTCCTTCATCGGGATACATGAAAAAAACTGAGCCTCTCCAGCTCCAAAGGGGGATGAAAAAGGTGATATCATCTCACCTAAACTCTTCACAGCCTGCTTCGAGATGACCGTCAGACACCTACACTAGGAGAATAAAGGAATCAAAATAGACGGCAAATATATGAACAGCCTTAGATTTGCAAACGACATTGCTTTTTTTGCGGAAAACCTACACGATTAATGCCAGATTAGCTAAATGAAGAGAGCAAGAAAGTCGGCCTATGAACTTGAGCAAGAGGAAGATCATGTGCACGTCAGATATAAGAACACAACAGCCGAAATCAAAGATGCAAAACTGGAGGAAGTAGACCACTGCATTTACCTAGGACATGAATCTCCATGGGACCCAAAAAAGAAGGAATCAACAGAAAAATCACCCTAAGATGGCAAGCCTTGGGCAGAGCAAGCTCAACTTTCAAAAATAAGAAGATCCCATTAATCCTATAAAGAAAAGTATACAACCAATGCATTCTCTTGATATTTATCAATGGAGCTGAAACATAGAACCTAACCAAGAAACTGGCCCGCAGACTAAGAAGCATGCAACGTGCGCATGGGAAAATCATGCTCAACCTCAAATGGAAAGATCACAAGACTGTACAGTATATCAGGGAGAAAACTGGAGTCTAGGACATCATAGAATTCATTATAAAACTTAAATGGCAATGGGTTGGCTACGTTGTAAGAATGGCTGACAAAAAATGGATATCACTACTCACAACATGGATCCCAAGAGATCGCATGCATAACCAAAGCTGGCAGAATAAAATTTGGAGGGACAAACCAAACAATTACAGTGGCGATGCCCATGATAAAGAAGTTTAGCGAATCCTGGGGAAGGTCTATGTCCAGCAACGGATGTTGAAAGACTGATGATGATGAACATGATGACATGCTGGCTCGGATATCGGAAAAAAACTGCACATATTTGTGCCGACACCTTCTAATGGAGACTTATAACCGTCGACGATGAAGTTGAACTCTCAAACATGTCTGGAATTACATAATATTAATTGAGATTCCATGTACACTATACACTCTTGTTCTATCTTTTATAGCATATATATGAGTGTGTCCGGGATTTGGGGTGTATTGATATATATATATATATATATATATATATATATATATATATATATATATATATATATATATAAGATGGATCTAGTCATTGTCAATGTTAAAGATTATTGTATTGACTAGAACCAGGGAAAGAGGAACGTTTGGCTCGGATCCATTTGTCCGACTCAGGCAGATGGGCAGGTATGAGATTGAACATGGAATGCCAAGTAACAAATTGTCCAAGTATATTAATATCAGAAACCATCAACCAAAACTGTCATCATAGGTTTTTCAGTTTTCATCATATCTGGTTTGTTGGCTGTGTCTGAATCACGCTCACAGGATAAGCTGGAAGAGTATCCCTTCACCGTATAATTAAAAAAAAACATAATACACATAGATGAGCTTTGAGGGGGGGTCAAATATTCAGTACAGGTTTATGCTAAATTGGTCCCCAGCTTGTGCCCACTTGCCGATGAAAATTTGAACTTTCCAATGATCCGTCAAAAAGGTGAAAAAAGTAACGTAGTCATCCATCACCCTTCATTTCGATTTGTTAATTCATCACCCCGACCCATCCGAAACAGCATGCTACCAGAAAATGTTTTTACGTGAGTGTTTTTATTGAGTGACTAACCAGACCTGATGAAATTCAGTTGAACTGAGCCTGCTAACAATTGTTCCATTGCAAGATTATCTTATGAAGAGTTGTCTCCTCTTGAGCCAAGGCATGACACGATATAAGTGTGGTGTTTGTTTTGTTTTGTTTTTTGTTTGTTTGTTTTTCAATGTATTGGAGAAGTAGAAGAAAGATATACCATATTGATTCAAGTTGAGATGGAAAGAGGAAAGGAACAAAACAATGGAGGCAATTGGAACCAGAAGAGAAGAAAGGGAGGTAATTGAATCTCGTTTAAAACCCAATAACACAAACCTCAGCCCAACATCTTATAATCTAATCATCTTTGAGTCAACGAAGTGTTTATTCAGGATGGATGAAGAAGTATCCTTTGCTAGTTCTAGTTTGAATTGTTGAATCAGTTGATGCAATTTGTGACGAGGAGAGGTGAAAGATGGAAAGACGAATGAGAAAGGAAGGGAGGGTGGAAGGAAGGAAAGGAGGGAAGAGTCAGAGAGGAAAGAGAGACCAAGGAAAGAAGATATAGAGGAAGAAAAGAGAGGAAAGAAGGGATGGAAAAGGAAAAAGGGGAAAGACGATGAGGGTTGAGGAATGGAAGGAGATACACAAAAGGAAGGAAGGGAGGAGAAAGAATATGAAATCGAGAAAAGAACAGAACAGGACAAGAAGGGAAATGAAAAAGGGGTTGACGTGACTTGAAGTTGTTTTCATAGGAGCTTATGCGACATTGACGGCACTTTGCCGATTTGGGCAAGGTAACCTTCCAGCTAGGTGAAAGTAAATGTAGTGATATTTTCTACATTTTTCTCTAATCCGATATCATTTTACGTTGCTTACTTTCGCCCAGAGTGTTGAAATAAAAATGATCTTTCAGACATAATAAAAGATAAACATTGAAAATTCTAGCCCTCTAGCTCCAATGTTGTGTGCTGTAGGCATGACACATACATTGCCAGTCAGTTGAACCAACCTGAAAACTGAGGGAATCTATTTTCGCCTGAATTTTCTCAGGTGGTTGTATTAATCATTATGTATGATATGGTTGTCGTAAAAGAGCAAAAACGAATTATCCTACGTTGGAGAGAAAACTTGGAAGTACCCCGACAACAAACCTGACGAAGACCGGACGGTATACAGCCGAAGCGTTATGAGAGTAATATATGGACGAGAAAGATATACCGACCATATCATGTGTGAAGATGATGAAAAAACGTATATTGCCAGCTTCAGTGACAGTTTTGGCTAACAGTTTCTAATACGTCAAAAATATCAATGGAGATGCTTTATCTAAGAAGTTCAGACAACCCAAGCCTATGAAGTTATCCAAAGCAAATGGCTTCTATCAGACAAGATGGGGCCCTTAACAATACGGTGACTGTTTATGCTGAGATAGTAATTGTACGCAAAATGGCTGACTTTTTTTTATTCAAAAACAAAAAATCACAATTTATATATAGCATTCTCATTTGAACTTGCCTGAAGACATATCAGCATTGTTTAGTATATTCAAAGACTCCTGATTGGACAATCCCACTTCTAATAGTTATGATGAAATCGGAAGAAAATTATATCAAGTGTAACAACGGTATGGATATCTACAGGGAAGAAAAATATTATGAAGCTCACAAGTGATAGACATCGGGTGAATGCTTATAAGAAACGTATACAAAACAATTCAGGAAGACTGGTTGATGGTAGACATCGAGGGTATTCCCCGTCAGTATCACTGATCGCTGTCCAAAATCTTGTAAAAGCCAAAATTTTTCAAGCTCATTTCAAAATAGATTGGAAGGTTCCCAAAAAGAAAATTGGTGCAACACACTCTCACCATTCAGTATATCCCAATTCAAGCATGTGACAAGTTAGGCTTAGTTCATACGTATGTTAGGCAAATCAGCTCAGATTTTATTTCCTACGCTTGGATCCCCCCACCCACGAGGAGCTTCCAGACTGTGGACAATATTAGGTGGAACTCAATAAGCCAGCTGAATTTGATTTGGAAAGAGCAATTTGCGCTAGGATAAGTATATACTGTCTCAAAGACGAGTACCCCGAAAAATAGACAAAACAAAAAACGACTTTATTTATCGTTACTATTACAGGCACAGCAAGTCTGGACTTGAAAGCAATAGTTGAAAGCTTCATTATTTGCATATATTTTCTTTCTGGTGATTTCTGTTCATATGAAAAAGAAGAAAAAAACACTAATATAATCTGTTTCTAACTACAGCAACCTGGTCACAAGATCAAATGGGTACTACCCCCAAAATGATATTTTCCATATAGAGAGGCTGTTGATGCGAAATACCCTGACCAGTATGAAAAAAAATCTGGTAGGAGTCTTTATGGTAGTTTTGAGTTTAGGGACTTCACCAATGTTGCAACTCTCTGTCCAACTCTGAGAAATAAGATTAGAAATTTGAATCTTTTGAGAAAAAGAAATGACATTGAAAGGGACTGAAAATTTTATCTTCATATGGCGAAAGTGTTTTAAAGCATTTCATCCACATCTCTCTTCCCCTCAATCTTCCCAATGATAATAATAGATGTTGAACTATGACAGAGAATAGAAAAACATTCCAGCAGAAGAGTCCATATTTTCAAATGATTGGGAGCAAATGCCCCTGAATGAGAGAGAAAAGTGTCACGAAGAGCGAACAAAGAAAATCACACTGTCCACACGATATCTCTAAAAGTTATCAATCCATAATTATTCCTCTCACTTTGTAATTAGATGTCTAAACCACATAATATCACGGAATTTTCATGTCTGTCCACACGATATCTCCTTGAGTCCTCAATCATTTTTGAATATTTTGTATAAGGGGAGACAAGGGGCTTTGAAACAACAGATCAGAGTTTGTGATGGGTCAATTATTATTTACTCCCCTAACAATAGTGTTGGCAGAGATATTCCTCCCTTCTTAGTTACTAACGTCAAACAAAAAAATTCACTCTGTTCATAATTGGTTGACATACGATTTTTCTGATTTCTGTTCACACGATATCTTCAAAAGTTATGAATGATTTTGAATGTCATTGATTGGAAGAGTGGACAACGAGTTATGGAAGGACCGATTATATTTTGGAGCGGATCCATCCACAATTATCTACCCTTTGTTGTAGTTATACGTCCAAACTACACGATATCGAAAAAATTTCATTTCTATCCCCATGATATCCCTCAAAGCTCTCAAGAAATTTCAGTGTCATTTTCATTGGATTTTGGGACGAATCCATTATCAATTACTCCCCCTGACAATGGTGTTGGCAGAGGTATGCACTCTCTGTGTTACGTGGGGTGAACAAAGGAAGTCTCTCCGTTCATGATTAGAGCCGATCACCTGGACGAAGATCTCAATCATTGTTTTTACAAACACGTGCCTCCTTTCGGTTGGTTGGTTTTCCGGCCTGCATTTTGTAATCTCCATTAAGTTTTCCGTTAGTTCTTTCCCTTTCCAAACTCGACTTTTGACCGAACTTCTCCTCATCGAAGTACAAATGGAATCAAGGTCTTGTCTGAAGTTCAAAGATGAAGTTTTAGTATTTTATGAATTAAGCGCAGTAGTATCCTCGTTTTCAATGTTTCTCTCACTATATTTTGGTTGTTTGGCTCTACAGCCATTTGAAGGTTATTTAGGGTCATGACGTCAAGAGTGAATGACATTTTAGAAGTATTTGTTTAATAAATCCAATTTGTGTTGTCACAGGTTACATAAATCGCAAGAATATATGCATATATATGTATATGTGTGTTTGTGTGTTTTCATATATTTGTTAAAAATACAGAGCGTTGTATTTTTTATATAATGCACTGTATAGTTGAAATTACAGATGAATACAAACTCATATGATGGATAAAAATATATGATGACTAATAAAAATAAAGAAAATAAGATACAGCAGACTTATCTGTTTTGATATCCTATTAGTTTGCACCTTTATTTCTTTGTTGGCAACGCAGGACTTCATTTAATTTTTGCTGATAATGTTGACCTTGCTTTTTTGTTGAGAATCGTTTTTATCAATCTTGTGGCGCAATTGCCAAATCATTATTTTCATGAAAAAAATGACGGATACGCTTATTAGCAAGAAGATTTGAAAAGCTCCCTTTGAAAACAGCATCCACCAGCCGGGCAGAAATATCACCAAAAACAATCGAATATAGTAGTATGTATGCCAAAATAGAAATAAAAAAAGAGACAATTGAGTGCTTTTCGATAATTTATTCAGGGAAAAAGTGATTAATCGTGCAGAACGTGAAATTTGAATATCGTATGAAATGGTTATACTTAGTTTAAATACATAATCTTCAGCCGTTAAAGGAATTGGAGAGAGTTTTTGATCTCCATTGACTATCTCACTACTAATTAGATTATCCTGTGACCCATTCCTTTTTACAATATCTTTTCACAATGAGAAGCCATCTTTCTCTTCCAATCCTAACATTTATCTTATTAGCTCTATCAAATGGAAAGGCCAAAAGGTGATGGAAACAAACAAATCGTATGAAATGATTTTACATAGTTTTAATACAAAAACTTTAGCACAAACGCTGTTGAGGGAATGGGGGAGAGTTTTTTAGTCTTCTGTTGAATATCTTACTCTAAAATAGATTCTTTCGTGACCCAATCATTCTTACAATATCCCTTGGCCATAAGAATTCATCTTTCTCTTCCAATCATTACATTTACTTTATTCGCTCGATAAAATCGTGGGGTCAAAAGACAAAATAACTTTTTATGTTTTGAATAAACATCAAAACATTCAATTGCTTGAATCTGCCACAACGTGTGTGTACATGCGCGTGTGCGTGTGTGACTTCCAACCGAGTCGTTCGAGAATTATCTGATAGAAAAGGACACTTTCTTTATCGACATCCTAAGATCTTACAGCTGTAAGAGAAAAAAGACTTCCGATCTACAAAATCATAAACACGTGGTTTAATTTGAGTAGAGAAAGGGAAAACAACTTCACAGTTTGGATAACAAACATAATATATATTCAATAACACAAATCAACAATGACTGAGTGAATTAATTCAGTATTAATCAACGGTAAGTTGATAGACCAACAATTATCCAATGAGTGTGTTTTGAGTAAAACGAATGCAATGTTACTTTTCTGGAAGAGATGAAATATTAATAATACAGTACGAATATTTCGGGGGGCAAGAGTGAAACGATGTTTTCTAAGCAAAGAGAAAAACAAATATAATCATGTAACAAAAATCAAATTATTTCTGATCAGGAAATTCTTATATGATGTTTCACGATATGGTGATCATAATAAGATTATGAATACATGATTCTAATAAGGTAATCATTGAATGGAATGGGTAACTCGTTGGATTATATCAAAATATGTGCTAGGAGGTTAGACCGTTACTTCTTTTTAATTTCAGATTATGGACTGAGGTGTATTTCTGTGGTTTCTACCAATGACGATAAGAAATTGTTTCTTCAATACGTTCTTTGCACTAATACGAGCCCAGCACATGATCTACATGGCTTAAATTCCATAGAAAACACGTCTATCTGCAACATCCACGGTGTATGAGTTCTATTTCTCAGATCTTACACAAATAGCTTAGATTATTCTTTTCAAGTTGATACACACACACACAAAGATACATATACACTTATAGCATGTGTGTATGAGTCCGTGCAGAGAATTCAACGAAGAAGCCATTCAATGTTTGTTGTGGGAATAATATTATTTACAGATAACTCTGCTTATGAAAGTTCGCCTTCACGAAAGACTTAAATCAGTACGTGTATTTTACCAGAAGAAATCTGAGGAGGATTAGCACTTTTGCACAAAAAAAAGGAAAACAACGTTCAGTGCTTGTTCGCAGCGAGTCGTCATAGAGGCAGGGTGCAGTCCTACCAGCTGGTTCAGACGATGTTCTGAGTGCCTACGAAAAATTGTACGATAGAAAAATGTATCATGTAAACAGTCAAGTGTACTGTTACTTTTCAAGCCGTGCACATCAGCTGAAATAGTCGACAAACTTCACTTCTGACATTGCAGAAGGCAGAAAATGTTATTTTGGTGGTCTGGGAAGGCTAAAACATGCTTCCCGTATGAATGATATTAATAATAATTGCTTCTTCGCTTCAGACAAGTTCTGTTTGCACAATGTTTCATGGGGACACTGTACTTAAGAATAGCAGAAGAAATATGCATTTAAAAACGTGCAGTAACTCTATAAGGTTCGCTTTTAGTTATCAAATTCGATAAAGTGTTTTTCTTATTTCAGTTAAGAAAAAAAGCTCACGAACCTCATTAAACATACAATGAATATAGAACGACAGAACCTGTCCCAAGTAATGTAAAAATGTCACTTTTGTGGTTCAGTATGACCATTTTCGTAGAAACAAAATGAGACGAATTGAAAGCTCACCATCGTCTCCACATAGAGTGTCTAGCATCAAATACAGTTAGAGTTATGGAGCTGATCAGATAGAAGTGAAAGGTGCTTTGGAACTGGCCGTGATTGATGACAAATAACATCCGACATTGCCATCGGGGGTGATGGCCAGGAGAGGTCCTTCTCGATTAATGCATAAAAAGCACCGACCTTCTCAGTTACTATCTCAATTAGTCTAACTCTCTACTACAATGAATGTATGACTTTCTGAATCCCCAAAGAAGACAGAAAGTCTGCTTTCAGACTCACTTGAATATATTCGCGAATGATAACGCTGGAACGTTGTAGGAGGATCAAGACAGTTCATTCTCAAGTTATACGCCATCGACCAAGAACCCAATGCGAAAGTCTCCAGAGATTGTTCTGCACAGCTTGCTCCACGAATCTAGCCTCGTACCTGACTCAGTTAGCCAGTATCCCTGATTCATGAAAGTACACTTCACGCTACGGCATTTTTATGAAATAATTCAAGCAGTCAGAGCTTTGAAACGTGTCTGTGAGCATCTGTTTTTCATATCAATTCATTTTGCGCATCCGTTTGAGACATGTGCCTTAAGGCGTCAGAAAAGTCTAAGAAAGTCTGTATGGGTGTCACACTTAACGTAAACCTGGAAGATAGAGAAAGGTTATTATAGGGGTCGAGGAAAGCGAAAACAGTCTCCCATGAACTATTGCTTTTTGCATCTTCACTCTACGCTGTTACAGCTTCCTGCCTTTTGCTTTTAGATAGAATGAAAATGCTGTAAACCAACAAATATACCCAGTGATCCACCCCAAAATTTAGCCTTTAGTGCATTATAGTCGCTAAAATATAAGTTAAATTTTTCTTAAATGTATTCTGAGTGATTCACAGGTAGTTAACCGAACGAGAGATCCCTTATTTAGCACTGGAATTATCACGATCTCAGCAAGATAAAAGTTATGTTTATATTTTAGCCCTTCTTTTTTAGGGGGCTGGGGGGTAATGGGGTATCTGCAATAACATAGTATTCTCTCTTTTACACCAAGATTCTTACATTCACAAGTCGCTATATTGACGTGTTGTGAGGTGAAATGTTCAACGGAACCACGTTCAAGTATACTCCAAGGTTATTCCTCTTGATTCCCTCTTCGGAAAAGAGATGAACATTTATCTTTCTTGGCTTTGTACAAGATGGGTGATGAACCTTTTGGTAAACCTCTCCACCATAACTATATTACCTGACCTTGCAGTTAGTACAACCATCGTCGACATTGACAGAAATAAATTAAATCATATATAGTCACGCAAAATCACATATAATCTACGCTTATATTGTATGTTTGACAAAAAAGACTATTCTTCATAAGCTCCCCATGACACAAGATCGACTCCTGGGTTGAACGGCGATAGACAATAAAATGCCTACTATAATGGAGGACTCCAGGGTTTCCTCAAGCATTACACTTCGCCCAGATACATAATCAGGCGAAATGTTCACTTTTATTACCTTTATTCCCCGCTTGACCATCCCATCATCATCTTTGGTTACTTCCTGCTCACATTGTTTTCATTTGAGAATGAGCCAATTGTTACTGCAGTTATGACCTCAAACAGACTGGGCGTCCCCTCTGAACAGTCTAAGTCATTGCAAAATAAAACCTCGCCTATTTTGAACAGAATATGGCAACTAAACTTCCTGACAGCAACAAAACCTCTGATGAGAACTGCTAAGTATTTCAAGGTCCGAAATCTGCTTTTCAACGACAATTTTCGATTTGAAAAAAGCCTGCAGTCAAAGGGAGCTAAATCTGGACTGATGTGGAAATGACAGATCCAGATGATGTGATATTTCACCTAGAAACAGTGCATGAGATATGAAGAATAGCTACTGTGAATGGAATGGTCACACATTACGCAAGATCATCCATTGGCCCCTCACTGACAAATGAGTAACTACACGGGAGAGTCTCTGTTCACGTATGCGCAATAAAGTTTCTGCTGAATGATTTCCAAGCTACGCCAAGGCTACTCAACTGAGAAAATTAAATTCACACCAGTTTTTACGAGATAAGCTGCTGATCATTATTCTCCGGTGATAATACTTTATCGATATTTACTAAATGATACTTACTTAACTTAGCCTAGTAGGGTACATCACTATTTACTAAATGATACTAAGCCTAGTATGCTACATCAATATTTACCAAATTATATTAAGCCTTGTATGGCATATCAATATTTGCTAAATGATACTAAGCATAGTATGATACATCAACATTTACTAAATCATACTAAACCTCGTATGGTAAATCAATATTTACTAAATGATACTAATCTTAGTATGGTACAAAGCGAAATCGTTGGACTGTAAATAGGAAAACTCTGCTAGCCACTCATTAGAAACCTCATCTCTGGGCAATCAGCTGTGTTTGGGGTGATCAATTAGAACATTAGAAAAGTGGATGATCAATGGATAAATTTCTTCTCTCGCCTTTCGTTGATCAGTGATCAGTGGGAAAAGCCTGAATCAAAGGAAAAGACTGGCCCAAACCGAGGGATCAATTTTTCAAAAACTCATATAACCCTCTCCCCCACTAGAAAAAAACAATTTGGGAGGGATCAAAAACAAAAAAAGAAATTTTGTGGACATGAAAGAGTAAATATTTAAATTTTCAGCCCATTAGCTCCATTGGCGGGGCCTGTGCACATGATATACACATAGACAGACGGACAGGCCAGCAAAGAAAACTGTTGAAGGTTTTGATGACAGTTTTCGTTGACAGCTTCTGATATGACAAAAACTGAGATATGTTGAGAATGGGATAGGTAACAACAGACTGATATATATATATATATATATATATATATATATATATATATATAGAGAGAGAGAGAGAGAGAGAGAGAGAGAGAGAGAAAGAGAGAGAGGGGGAGGGAGAGAGATGAACCGACAGATAGATATAGATAGATATGAACAGACAAACAGACGGATAGATTAATAGATATGAACAGACTGAGACAGATAGATAATAACATAGATAATAACATGGTTAGATATAGATAAATATGAACAGACAGGTAAATAGATAAATCTGAACAAACTGATAGATAGATAGATAGATAGATGGATAGGTATGAACAGACTGAGATAGATAGATAGATGCACGCATACACTATGGATGGATATATATGAATAGACAATATATAGATATGAACTGATTGGTATTGATAAGACAGGTTGATATAGATAGATATGAGTTTGATATGGACATATATACTGATTGATATAGATGGATCTGAAAATACAATACATTACTATGTATGCATCGATGAATATAAATGGAACAATATAGATAGATAGATAGATTAGATTAGTTGAACAGACCATAAATAAACAGATTCAAAGACACTCAGGTAAGTAGATATGACAATTCTAACACAAAGCCATAAGAAAAAAATAGGACCTACTTCTCTCGATAACAAAAAAAACGACTCATTTCTCCGTCTGTAATTCTGTATTCAATTATAAACTTTCAAAATATTCCGATTTTCACAACCTGCTTCTTTCCAGCACAACGAAGAACAAATATCGATCGAATATTGTGAACATGAGAAACACGCACATGGCACCATCATTTTTTTTTCCAAAAAAACTTTGTGAGGACAGATGTTCATAGAAAAGGCTTTCAAACTCTCTTCTTTGTTTCCGCTTTGAGAACGCCGTCAGTTGTTCAGTATCCTTTGAATCAGTTTATATCGTAGAGGTTAAAACTTTATTTGAATTGTGAAAATCAATACAATCTGACCGATGCAATACATGTGGAAAGTATGTTAGCCCTGAGCGCATCCTAACTGGATGTGAATATTTTCTTAACCTCTTCAAGACTAGCCTATTCAGGTTCATGAATGTTTGAATTTCTAAAAGGCTATATATAAGATTGTGTTAAACTTTAATTAAATGGCTACACGAGACAATCCTTTCATTCAATCAAAAATGTTCGATACTTTGAAAAAACTAAAATCATAAAAGGATGTCTTTGTCCTATTGGACGTTTATCCTGGGACATGAAAAACACGGAATCGGAAGATAACTTCGCCGACCCAGCTTTCCTGCTCAGTCATGTAATAAGAAGAAATTTTTTGTGGTTTTCATACGGTGATGTCGCCATTGTTTGTGCTTGTAACAGCCTTTCAGCTTAATTTCTTTGTTATCGTCTTGAGAACGGCGCCAGTTATTCTGCATGTTCTTTCAGATTCTATCGTACGATTTATGACTTTATTTCAGTTGTAAGAATCAATGGTACCTGACCGATTCAATGCACACGAGAGGACCGCCTGCCTCAAGCAAATTCTCACTGATTGTGAATATTTTCTTTTAAAAGAAGCTTCACGCTGGAGACACAGCTGAATATTCCGAAGTCCATACTGAGGCTATAGTAAGATGTTGTGAAACTGCAAATAGACTGTTCATCACTGCAAAGGCTAAAATAAATAAATTTCGGGAATAAGGGAAATAACCCAGTAAGCACTTTCATTGGTGTTTGCTGGTCATTTACACCTCGCCTTTCTCACAAAAATCGTCTTAATCGCTCAACTTCCGAACATTGTCATCTGGTCGATTTATCTGAAATATAGAAAGACTTCAATTGATTGACAGTGTGGTAGATGCGGACATACTGATAAACACTGACTTTCTCGTGTAATAATATGAATATCTGAATGGTCATATTTCCTTCTTCTATTTCAATGGATATCGTAATGTTTTGAGATCTAATCGTAATGTTTTGAGCTCTAATCTCAGTTTTTCATTCTTTGACAAGTTTCACTGATTGAACTTCTGCCCAGTCTTTATAAATTTAATTCTTAACCCTCATTTTCCCAAGCGATGCTGTATCCACGCAATACTTCAGCAATTGGCTCATACAATTATTTTTTAGTTTCTTTGTCACAAAATTTTTAAAAATCTTACATCTTTTTTTAGTTTCCAAGCGATGACTTTACCAGCTTTTTGAGTAGGTCGATGGTGATGTTCTCCATCCTTTGTGTGGAAAAACTCCAAGATCTTCAATCAATGCGAGATAAACTAAATGAAGAAAGAAAGTCGGTCTTCAAATGAACTTCAGCTAAGCAAAGGTCATGTCCAACAAACACGCCTGAAATAAATACACAAAATTCAAAATTGAAAACGCAGAGCTGGGGAAAGTAGACTTAACAGAGACAACGAATCTCTATGAATTCCACAAAGGAAGAGATCAATCGAAGATTAACTCTTTGATGATAAACCTTCAGTACAGCAAACTCAGCCTCCAAGAATTAGAAAATACCATAGGTCCTAAGAAGGATGGTCTACAAACAATGCATCCACCCAATAGTCACCTATGGAGCAGAACAATGGAACCTAACCAAGAAACCGACCCTCGAACTGAGAAGCATGCAACATGAACATGAAAAAATCATGCTCAAACTCACATAGAGATATCACAGTACAGCACAATATATTAGGGAGAAAATAGGAGTCTGAAACATAATAGAATCCATTAGAAATTGCAATTGGCTGATCATGTTGCAAGTATGGCAGACAACCAATGGACTTCATGATACATAACATGGATCCCAACAGATCACATGCATAACCGAGGCCGGCTGAATACAAGATGGCCTGACAAACTGAAAAACCTCTAAAAGTATTGGTTCCATGATAGAGAGATGTTGCGAATCCTGGGGGAGGTTTCTGTCCAACCACGGACAATGGAAGACTGATGATGATGATGATGATATCATTTTCAAATTGACTATATTCAATTAAAGCTTTCTCTAATATCTCTCTCTCTCTCTCTCTCTCTATATATATATATATATATATATATATATATATATATATATATATATATATATGGAGAGAGAGAGATATAATTAGATTGTCTATAATCATACTTCTGCGCACGTCTTGCAGTGGTAAAAAGTGAGGGGGGGGGGAAATATTAAGAAAAATAAATCTGACATCATCAACAACAGCAGCAGTATCACCGATTGATACAATGAAATTAACTCAAAAGCAACGAATTTATTTTTATCTAAAGAGGTACTGTAAACCAGGGCTTCTCAAACTAAGGTCCAGACCCCTCCAGTGTGCATGGGGGGGAGTGAAGATTACGGTTGTTTTTTTATTTGTTTTTTTCAGAAATATCAAAATGAATTATGTAACTGAGAATTTTCTCCGAAATCTCCATACAGACATTTAGTCTTATCGGTGTTCATTGTGATATGACTGTATGTTATTTAATAATTCTGTTTCATTTAGCATTCAATGATGATATCCAATAATAAACAATAAACACCGTAAATAATATGTTGCTATTTTCATTTCAAGGGATAGGGTTAATTTGTTTCTATGTTCAGTTACAGTAACACTACAACTGAAGACTAATTGTATCAGTACTTATTGATTTTAAGACATGAAGAGAAGGGTCGCAAAGATATTTGTCTAGTCGGTCGTGAATAGAAAAAAGTTTGAGAAACTCTGTTGTAAACATTTTATATTAATTTCTTGCAATTTGACTTCACTTTTTTCCTGTTGATGTTTTGATTGTGATTTCTCCCACCAGTAAACAAAAAAAAATGGATTAAAAATCTATTTTCAGAAAAACTTTACTGTTTTCGATCAATAATATCTCTGCTATATCTACCTAAGTGTCAGTTGTTTTGAAAGAATTGCTAAAGAATGCTAATTACGATCCCACTATATATCATTCTTCGAAAACCCAGCAATTTTTCTGAAAATAATTAAAAATGACAAAATTCCCCAAGTAATTTATTTCCCATCGGCGGTAACATAAATCTTTCAAAGAAATAGTATCGTACAAGTGACATAAAGTAAATGACCAGGTCAGCATAATAATTAGAACGTGAATAACCCCTTACCAGCACCACCAGCAAAAACAAATTCTAAAAATTTATTCTTTTCAGACACAGACGCTTCCCAAAAGGAATCGGATTTCTTCTGAATAAGAACTAAAAACAGATCTTATAAGTCTATTATATATATATCAGCAGAAACAGCAGCTATTTTAAGTTCACTGCCTGACAAAAGCCTTCAGCATTTCTTTGTATGACTAGCGTGATTGTGCCAAAATTTTCTTGTCTTTCTATCTTGTGTCTGGTATTTTCCTAATGCGTTTACTCTCCTTTTAGCCCCAATCTGTTAGCCTTTTACTCCATCTTTTGTCTCCTCTACTCGCTACGTGCCCTGTCCTTCTCCATTTTTGATCGATTATACAATATCCTTCATCCAAGTCATCACTTTATCAGTAACGTTGCACTTGCCATTGCCTCTATGTTCCTATGTTTGTTTCGATATATATATATATATATATATATATATATATATATATATATATATATATATATGTGTGTGTGTGTGTGTGTGTGTGTGTGTGTGTGTGTTTCTTTCTTTCACTTTCCACCACTTTTTTTAAAATTACTGGTAGAATAGGAAGAAGATCAATTGCTTGTACGGGAGTAAAGGGCTTAGTATTCATGGACAAAGGAAGACAACCGTTTCTAATCATAGATGTGGCTTAGCCTGCAGATCACAGATTCAAAGATGAAAGAGGGTGAAAAGCCACCACATAGGACTTGGCAAAGGAGCTGAAAAAAGTGTTAAACATGAACATCTAAGCAGTACAAATGAAAGCTGGTGCACTGGGAACTAGGCCAGAAGCATTGAAATCAAGGTTGAAGTAGCAGGAGACCATGACAAAGACTGAAACCTTGCAGACCACAGCACTACTGGTATCTGCATAAGTACCAAGGACAGCACTGGAAATATGAAACAACACTAAGTCGTAAGCAATGGGCATTCAGAAGGGAGACAAAAAAGCCATATGAAAGTAAAGCTGAGGAAAGTTGGATCGGTACGAACCACAGTGCTGCTGTGATATGTGGGAACGATGAGATGGGGGTGGTGACCTGGAGAAGACAGTCTTCGGCGACGACAATCAGGCAACTCATTTAATGATAATAATAATAAGAAGAAGAAGAAGAAGAAGAAGAAGAATAGACTTATTGTCACTCAACCTTCAGCGATAACCACTGGGCAACCGGTGTGAAACTGTAAATCGCAGTATTACTACGACCTATGAGTACTAGGAGAGGATCGCTGGAGACTTGGGGAGACTTGCTGTCACTCAAACTCCAGCGGTTACCACCAGGGAACTTGTGTGAGATTGCAAATGATAATAATAAGAAGAAGAAGAAGAAGAAAAGACTAGCCAAAGAGGCAAGACTGAAAAGATACAGACTAAGAACGGCCCAATACACACAAAACCGCACATTCCAAAACAATGAGAAGAAGTTTTACCAAGATTTAAATGGGGAAATAAGGCAGGACATGAAACCAGATGCCACAGAGGCCAAGAACTATTGGAATAGCATATGGGGGCACCCGAAAAGACACAATGTAACACTGCAATGGTTAGGAAACATGAGAAAAGAACTAGAAGATATAAACAAGGGAGAACCAATAGTACTGAATGAAACCACATTGAAACATACTCTTAGGAAAGTAGCCAACTGGAAAGCACCGGGTCCCGACGGGATCCATGGGTATTGGTTCAAAAAATTCACCACGTTACACGGCAGACTCACCCACCTACTCCAAAATTGTCTAAACGAAGGCAAGGCACCAGAATGGATGACTTAAGGCAGAACCACCCTCATCCAAAAAGACCCAGAAAAGGGGAACATAGCAAGCAACTATAGACCAATCACGTGCTTACCACTTATGTGGAAAATCCCGACCGGGCAAATAGCAGAGAGAATATACATGTCAATGGATAGAAGGGGACTACTACCAGAAGAACAGAAAGGGTGTAGGATAGGAACCAAAGGGGCAAACGATTTACTCTACATAGACCAGATGATCTTAAGAGAAGTGAGGAAAAGGAGAAAGAATATTGCAATGTGATGGATAGATTACAAAAAAGCATACGATATGATTCCACATAGCTGGATACTCGAATGCCTTCGAATGTTCAAAATTAGCGAACCGGTGGTTAAATTCATTGGTAATTCGATGGAAGACTGGAAAGTAGATTTGACAGCCGCAGGGGACAAACTAGCTGCGGTAGGGATAAAAAGGGGAATCTTCCAAGGAGACTCGTTGTCCCCACTATTATTTGTTCTAACAATGATACCGCTTAACAGAATCCTGAAAAACAGCAAAGGATACAACTTCTCTAAAACAAAACGAAAGGTCAACCACCTAATGTACATGGACGATATAAAATTGTTCGCAAAAAACAGGGGAGAGCTTGAGACTCTGTTCAACGAAGTAAGGGAATATAGTGAGGACATAGGAATGGAGTTTGGAATAGAAAAATGCGCAATCATGGTGATGCACAAAGGAAGGCTTTCAATAACTGAGGGAATTGAACTCCCGGACAACAGCAAGATTAGGGCATTGACTGCACAAGACCGATACAAGTACCTAGGTGTCCTTGAATGTGACACGATAAAACGGGAAGAGATGAAGGAGAAAATAAAGAGAGAATACCTCAGAAGGATAAAGAAAATATTAGAAACCAAATTAAACAGCAGAAATCTAATAAAAGGAATGAACACCTGGGCTGTGTCAGTAGTTAGGTATACAGGACCATTCCTAGGATGGACAAAGGAAGAGCTCCAATCAATGGATAGGCGAACAAGGAAACTTATGACGATGCATAAAGCATTACACCCTAGGGATGATACAGATAGACTATACGTTAAGAGAAAAGAAGGTGGTAGGGGGCTCATCAGCATAGAAGATTGTGTCCAGAGAGCTAGAGCAGTCCTAGAAAGATATGTGCAAACAAATAGTGAAGAAATCATAAAGAGCGCGAGAGATAGTGCAACAAGCAATAAAGTAGAAAACAATGGAACAGTACAGCAAACAAGAAAAGAAAGATGGGAAGGGAAAAAATTGTACGGCGAGTTTAAAAGACAGATACAAGATATAGCAGACGAGAAATCATGGACGTGGCTACGAAAGGGGAACCTTAAGAGAGAAACAGAATTGCTCATCATGGCAGCCCAAAACAAAAGCATAAGGACAAACTACATAAAAACAAAAATCGACAGAACACAGACAAACAGCAAATGCCGCATGTGCGGAGAAAGAGATGAGACAGTAAACCACATAACTAGTGAATGTAGTCAACTCGCCCAGAAGGAGAATAAGCATAGACACGATAGAGTAGCAACGATGATACACTGGGAACTAAGTAAACAAATGGGATTCAACCATGTGGAAAAGTGGTATCAGCACAAGCCAGAGGCAGTTTTGGAGAATGACAACCACAAACTACTCTGGGACTTTGACATCCAAACTGACCACCTCATCCAGGCAAGAAGACCGGACTTAGTAATAGTAGACAAAAAAAGGAAGGCCTGCCAAATAGTAGACGTTGCCGTACCTGCAGACCATAGAGTAAAAAAGAAGGAGGGTGAAAAAAGGGAAAAATACCAGGACCTAGCAAGGGAGTTAAGGAAAATGTGGAACATGAAAACCAGGGTAGTACCGGTCATAGTGGGCGCACTAGGAACTGTCCCCAAAACGCTGAGGGAGAGACTGGAGGAGATCGGGATTAGGGGAAGGATAGAGACCGTACAGACTACAGCACTACTGGGAACTGCACGGATACTGAGGAAGGTGCTAGAGATATAAGTACTGCAACGAATAGTAGCTCTGTCATGATATGCGAAAGAGAAAGGAGACGTTAGCTGAAGACCTGAGGAGACTTATGGTCACTCAGCCTTCAGCGATAACCACTGGGCAACCGGTGTGAAACTGTAAATCGTAGAATTACTGCGACCTATGAGTACTAGGAGAGGAGGGCTGGAGACTTGAGGAGACTTGCAGTCACTCAAACTCCAGCGGTTACCACCAGACAAGTGGTGTGAGATTCCAAATAATAATAATAATAATAATAACAATAATAATAATAATAATAACAACAACAACAACAGAAGATACTATACATGGGCTATAGAAGATAGATGCAGGATGTTGCAGACGATAGATCATGGACATGGCTATGTAAAGGTAACCTGGAGAGAGAGAAACGTAACTGCTCATCATGAAAACTCAAAACAAGGGCATTAGAACGAACTATATCAAAACAAAAATCGACAGAATACGGACAAACAGCAAGTGCCGCCTGTGTGGTGAAAGAAATGGGACCATAAACCACATAATAAGCGAACATAGTCAAGTAGCCCAGAGGGAGTATAAACACAGACACGATATGGTAACAACGGTGATACACTGGGGAAATGAGTGAACGAATGGGATTGAACCATACGGGAAAGTGGTACCAGCACAAACTGGAGACCGCCCTGGAGAATGGAAATCACAAATTACTTTGGGATTTCAATATCCAAACCGACCATCCCAGAGAGTAAATAGAAAAGAGTGTGAAAAGCTGGGAAAATATCAGGAACTGGCATAGAACTGAAGAAGATGAGGATCATGAAATTCTGGGTGGTACCAGTAATATTAAGTGCACTTGGAACCGTACCAAAGACCCTTAAAGTGTGATTGGAGGAACTAGGGATAAAAAGGAAGGATGGAGACTGTGCAGACCACAGCACTACCAGGGAATGCACGAATAATGAAGAAAGTGTTAGAAATATGAGATCTACAATCCTAGCTGTTAGCAGTGACCTAACAGATTTGAAAAAAACACACAATGTACCACAAATGGTTGCAGAGATACAAACCACAGCGCTGCTATGATGAGTGAGGGAGAGACGAGAGGCGGGCTGAAGACCTGGGGAGACTTACTGTCACTAAGCCTTCAACGATAACCACAGGACAACTGGTGAGAAACTGTAAACCACAGCACTGCTGTGGACTGTGAGAGTGTGGGAGAGGAGGGCTGGAGACCTGAGGAGACTTGCTGTCACACAGTCTCCAGCTGTTACCACCAGGCATCCGGTGTGAATAATAATAATAACCTGATAGATAATGGACTATATCTTCTAACATTTACTAAAGGAAATGACCATTGATGGCTAATCGCAGAGTTGTGTCCCTTATTCATTGTTTTGCAAACATAGTACACAAAAAGAGGAAAGGCATAGCAAAATAATGTTTTTCATATCTTTCAAGTACATTGTATGTAACTGCAGTTTTTCTAAATAAAACCTTCGTCATTTTTTGTCGTCGAAGGTAATTTAGTAATCAATAAAATTCAGCCTCAACGTCACTGTGTCTTTCGGTCAACTTGAACAATCGACTGACACGATTTAGAAACCTGACAGTGAAAGACGTGTGTATTTTCTTCTTTTCTTTTTTTTTTTTCTACCAATGGTAAAGTCGGGAGGCGAAACGTGTGAAAGTATTTAGTAATTTGAGGATAAATGGTTTTGAACTGCAAGAGACAGAAATGTAGAAAACAGTAAAAGCAGATCATGATGTAATTGAAGCCACGCCTAACTGTTCTCTGTATTCTCATTGTATGAAGGTGGGTGACAAAACTTCGCTTATTCGAGTTCTCTTAGTGCTCACTCATATTGTTGTATGGGGGTCATCCTTAAGTCTGTTCCCCAGTTGATTGTCATACAATGTTGACTCCTTGCTGCGATCTTTCTTGTATTCGATACATTCGTTTTTATGTCGACTCTGACCGGACATGATTCCATGTGTATGTATATATATATATATATATATATATATATATATAGATAGATAGATAGATAGATAGATAGATAGATAGATAGATAGATCCGAATCAGATGTGGGGACATCTGCCAGATTCGTATTGTCACAAATGACAATGGCCATCGTGACAACTTTTCTCAGCTTCTTGCTTCAACAAGGCTTTCACTTGATCCAAGCCAAAAAAAGTTCTTTGTTAAAATCAATGTGACAGCTGCTGACCTGTAAACTTTATTGTTCAGGAAGAAGAACAAAGGGTCATTGAGATCGAAGTATAAGCTTTTTGGTCCTGGAGAAGAATTTCATATTGCTATAATAATGATGTTATTGACATAATACGTACAAAAGAATCTCTCCCCTCCCCTTCTCTCTCTCTCTCTCTCTACATATATACATATATATATATATATATATATATATATATATATATATATATATATATATATATATATATATATATTGTAAAAAGTGAGGAAAAGCCACACTTGCTGGACATAATTTGGTGTTTAATAACTGGATATTTTGTAAAAAGAGTTTGTGTCAAAAGTTGCATTTCTCTATTGGCTCACGGAAAAAAATAAACAGAGAGACAAACCGACAGAGGGGGAGAAAGAAGAAAAATAGAGAAGAGCGGAAAAATAGAGATAGAAAGTGATAGATGAGTAGAGGGGGAGAGGGAGAATGTGAAATAAAGAGAGCAATAGATAAATAGAGATAAAGAGGAAGAAAGAGAGATGGACACAAATATTTGGAATCTTACGAAATTATGAATATTCATTTAACATACTTTTCATGTTTATACTTGTTTTAAATTTATACAAGACGTATTTTAAATTCTATGAACAACTATTCAGGAAGAATACATATTTCCAAACAAACAATGTGTGTGCGTAAACTTGAAAGTTTTACAGCTTAAAACACTGAAAATTAAAAAAACTCTTCCAAATTTCTTTCTTGTGTCACTTCAGTCACTTATTTCCAAATATCTGTTAATGTAATTCATGTATTCTTCTTCAGTGTCTTCATACATAGGGGATGTTCTTTCCAGTCGGTGAATGTGTGTGTGTTTGTAACCGTTTTTTTTTTTCTTTCCATCTTTATGTTGAACAATTGGAGCAACTGTATATGGCGAAAGCTTTTTCCCCTTTTTACATATGCGTATGTTCGCATGTTTCAGCGTTCCTGGTCATACCGTTTTGTCTACAAATTTAGAAATTAGCAACAGCACTTGAACAGACCCTTCCGACTTTTTTTATTTATTTTTGGAGGAAAAAATGTTTTTACTTTTCAGGAATTCCATAGATATAATTTATTACGGCCATATTTTTTTGATTGAGTTTTTTTTTCTTCATGACTTCAAATTTTAACGCTGCAGCAGTTCTATTATTGACTGTGATGGCGAATTTCTATTTATTTCTTCTCCTCACTCACTTGTTGCATTACTTCTATTTTTGTTCATATTGTCACGAATCGATTCCCATGAAAAAAATACAGGAATATATTTGGACTATTATGAAATGGTTTTATTAGAAAAAAAATCTGACTTTGTTCTATTTGAGGAGTCCATGGCTTGAAATGGTTAGTGGGATATACTTTCATCAGCGAAATTGATACATTGAAGTTGAAAAGTTTATAGTGACAAAAAAGGGTGATTAAATTTATATTTTCCTTTTCTTCAGACTTTTCACTATTCCCATTCTTTTCGTCATCATTTATAACTGTTAGGTTGTTTGCTCTCTTACCTATTACAAATTTCATCCACACGCAGTCTATAATTCCCAAATATTCGACAATAATTACATAGGCCTGATCATGTCCATTTTCTAAAGCGTTGTCACTATTTGAAAGAATTTTGTCTCGGCTGTTTTGATCACAATGTTTTGGACGGTTGCCACTCCAGCTTTCCCAAGGTATGCCTTGCACATTGCAATCTTTCTTTCACTATCAGTCCTGATACTGATCAAGCGACAAAGATTCGCCGATAAAGGTCAGTAAAATAATGTAAATATGAAAAAGAACGGAAGGGAGAAACCAGCCGTCGCCTGAAAGACAGACCCAGGCAAACATAAGAAAGCCATATCCAAAGATGATGTCAAAAAAGTCTGGTATGGCAGATCATATGGGGAGGAAGAATTGATCAAACTGCCTCCTCTGGGTTGAGATCCAAATTATGAATAAGAAGCATCAACGGAAAGTAAGGAGATGGAAGGAAATGGCAAACATTAAGCCTCCCGGACAAATACATAATACAAACCAGTATGCCTTCCAACACAATATCGATTGCTTCCCTTTGTGGGAATCGAATCAGAGAGCATGCTTGCATATAAAAGTATGAAACGTACTGCTCGGAATGATGTAAACCGGTCAGTGCATTTTCCACAATTCCATTCTGTTTTCCAATCTATTCTGGAAAAGGGAACCCTTTCTTGTTCCTGAAGAAGGATGCAGAGTGGATCGGCTGGGAAGGTTGTAGTAAAAATATATGAGTGCAATATTTCGAAAAATTTTGGAATCAAGAATAATTAATAAACAGTTGTTCACTGCATTGGGTGACTCTATCACTGGATGTTGACAGAAAAATATCTGAGGATTGCCAAATGATATATACACCCAAGGAGAGTTTCCTAACCTACCAAACGCAGTATAATGATATGGAAAAGCAAGGGCAACGTGGATCCTAGTCCATATCGTCGAGTGATCACGATAACCAATGTTCTCAGTTTAGTTGAGTTTCAATTCTAGAGGTCACTTTAATTACAATTTCTCCTTCTCTCCTCTCCTTCCCAATCTCGCCCCCCACTCTCTCTCTCCCCTTACCCTTTCCTTTCCAATCAATGCTTATTTCCCCCTCTCTTCTCCTCTCCCAAGAAAATCGTCTGAATTTCTCGTCATTGATACTTTTCCATGAGCTATTTGAGTAACATCATTCTTGGTTTGTTCACGTTACTTTCCGGACTTCTTCAACTACTCTGGGTCAATACTGATTCCATAAATACTCTCAGAAATTCTGATATTAGTCAATGTCATTATTCATCGAATTATTCAGTCTGATATCCTCATTAATTCTGTTTTATCACTACGTTTTGACCGATGCAGTCTTCAGCCTTCCTAATTGTCTAAAATTCCGCGATTAGTCATTGTCATTATTCCATAGGTTATTCAGACTGGTGTCCTCATTATTGCTATTTTTATCCCCAAGAGTATTAAAACGTCATTTTGTCCATGATTGTCTATCAATTTTAGTTTATTGGTGATTTTGCGTCAGGTTGATTTATTCCCTCGAGGACACTATTCAAAAGTCTTGGACTGATTCCTGGAGGTGACATTCGTCGGATGAATGCTGGAAAATGAACCAGCAGAAATGTTTGTTGAAAGTAGCAGACTCTGGTTTATATATCACTGTGCTATTCAGTGTTCGTTTCTTGGTTGTGAATGATATTTTTGATTGCTTATTTTAAGAAAAACAAAAAAGGAAATATCTTTTATTGACTTTAAACTTTGATATTGTGGCCGGGATAGTGAAAATCACACGTAATTGTTTTTTTTGTTTTAGGGTAGTTTTTTGTTCTTTTTGCTTTTATTTTCTGGGGTTGTGGGGCTCTGTGATTAGAAATGTGCAAATCTATCTTGAATGAAATAGGTATAACAAATCATCACTGTCCTGGTTGAAAGAGCAAAGTTTTAATGGAATAATTGTTATGTTCTATACTTCTCGATATAATCAACAAAAAAACACATATTACCCAGGAGCGGAAACAAAGTCTTTATAAGGTTTCACGATGTAATGTATCTAGTTATAATTTCCCTGAAGTAATCTCCCTGAACTTCAATGTGCGTATCTTCACACGTTGCTATTCAAATGTATAACCGTATGTCTCTACAGCTTCAATTTGTCTCATCCAAGGTTTGGGCAGCTATTCATAAGTGTGTGATAATGAAACATAGTGAGGACCAACTTATACATTTTAACGACTTTGACGTCTTTACTTTTGGCAAGAACTATGCATGAATTCCCTGCCTTCGCTGGCCATTTAATCGAAGATGTAACACTAGCTAAAGTATCATAAATATGGCCGCTGCTCAACACCTTCTGTAATCTCATTCTCACTGGCCAATGACGCATAGACACGTTTCAGCATTCCCCCGTCCCTTCAAACAAATATGATCAAACATCCAAGTAACAATGACCGTTCATTTTACTTTAATCTAGATCAGACATTCAGGACGAGCAGGCATTCTAGAAGCTAGCAAACCGCCGACGATCCAATTCACCCAAGCAAATTTTACTCAACATTTAGATCGAATCCGGCATATAAAATGAGAAATGCAGATGCAAGGAAGAGATACAGACGACATTTTCTGACGCAATCTTGTAAGTGACTGACAGAACAACGATAAAAGTTGTGCATGTTAACACGGTTTCAGTGCGTTATATTCGTAGACCAACACATAAATATCCTTCCATTCATTGGTGTAAATAAGCATTAATAGATAATCAATATCCTGTATATATGAAATAAATGAATGAATAGATAATCTTTTATGCTACAAGTACAATTTCGAATCAAACATTAAATTATATATGGGCATTTTATGACGTAGACTGATTCAAAGGAACTATAGGCGTTGATTAACTATATTTATCATGGTTGAAGCTCAGATGAAATGAAAATGAATATGTAAGTTTTAAAATTTCGACCTAATATTAATGAAAATCAAGAGTAATTACTGACGCATTTTCAGAAAATTATGTCTGAGACATGACATCTGAAGATCGTTTCCGTCTGATTCAATTCAAAGTAGGCACACAGGAAACGAAAATTATCAAGACAATAAGAAATATGTCTGGTCAGTCAATCAATAAAATCCGTCAAGTGGCAGAAAAAAACAAGCGTGAATGCTGCCGGACACAGACTTAGTGACCAATTTAGCGAAAACATTGCAAATCGAACATCCTACCAAAAACTTCACAAGAATTGATAAGGAGTAGATGTTTTGATTTTCATGCCTGAATCCACTGGTGCGGGTATGTATGTGTGACACTTACATAGCCAGCAAGTTGGACAGACTATCATAAAAACTAAAGAAACATGTTGACAGTTTTGATGATGGTTTCTAATGACTATTCACGCACACACACACACACACACACAATTGAATAATCGTAGCCATCAAAGACGGTTAAGGGGTTACATCCTTTTATATATGTGTTCGTGGGATTGTTTGTGTATTCCAGTGCTCTTGGCCAAACCGTTTCGTCGACAAACTTGAGACTTTGTATCGGAACTTCACTAGATCCTCTCTAAGAATGGTTACTTTTATTTTCGAAAAAAAAAAGCTTTTCTGACAATTTTTCGGTCTTACCGTTCAACAATAAGATGTACAATCTCCCAAATCAGGAAGTTTCTAGATGTTTTCAAATGACATCTAGATTTATCCAGAATCCAAATATTTCTAGATGTTTCTACTCTATTTTAGATGTTTTACGATTGAAAAACGCCATTGATTTCATAAATCCAATTTTTTTCTCCTGGTCATATTTATTTTTTAATGAAATTCTTTTACATAACTTCAAATTCTACGTTTGTCCAGTTACAAACTATTATGATCCATGTTTTCGTTCGTCCATCCTTTTTATCCGTCTCCGTATTTCTTTTTTACAATATATGTGCATCGTCAATTTTGTTGACTTACAACATCGCAACTAAAATAATTGTCGACAGTTTCTCTATTTAATATCAGTCAAGGGAGGTAACTACTAATAGGTAATTACAGAGAATCTCCCTTATTCATCTATTTATTTCTTTTCAAATGCTTAAACATTTGGGTTCATTCTGGTTGAACGTCAACAAGAAAATGAAGAGCAATATAAGTTTTTTGATATTTTTAGGGACAGTAAAGTTTCAAAATTATATAAAGACTTGAAAATACTGGGGTAAATAATGTATTGATCAGCACTTAGAAACCTAAATCTATTTTATTGGAAAATTTGTTAATAATAATTCAAGGGTCCTTATATTAATTGTTTTAATGGCGCAAATTCCAGCCGACAACTGCGAAAACGAAAAATCGACTACACACGATAGTAAACAATAGAATACGAATGATTCCACATGAATGGCAAGACAGACCCTCCCTATCTCGATGTTTAAGAATACGTCCACTCATCTGAAAAAGGCCGTACATTACAACAGCCAATATGTTGGATCAAAAAAAAAATAAACCAAGATGAGGACAAAGAGTTTGCATAATCAAATCAAGCTGTTTTAATGTGTGATCAGACAAGAAGTCTCAAGAGTTTCTATGACGTAAACCTCGTTACGCCATGAAATATTAGGAAGTAAATTAACCAAAGAGTTCATCCTATTCCTGCGAAAACAACAAAGATAGATATTTACAAATAAGTACATTATATGATTATATTGCCGTCATTTCTGACGGCATGGGCAAGGTGAACCATTGATTATGTAATGAGCAGCATTTTCTTTTTCTATTTGTCTCTCTCTTCGTTACAATAGACTCTTCCTTTTAAAGGTAACGATTTTGCTGATAAAAATATATCCTACTCATCAACACCGGGGATTGACTAGTTATGAATATATCTCTTGATACGTGTGTATTTTGGTTAAAAACTTAGGAGCTCCATTCCTTACAAGATCAATATTTTTTTTCAGGAAATGATTTTTCTGTTTATGAACCGTGTAACCTCTATCTTGGGATCTTTCATGAATACAGAGGAAAAGGTATTAATGCCTGAAATTAACCATATTTTTGTATATGACGTTCTTTTATTTGTTTTAATCATTCACCAATCCTGTGAAGGTTTTTTTTTCTTTGGACATCGTCCTCCTCCCTTCTTTTTCAACTCTGTCGAATCAATGGCGTTTCTCTCCCCATAGAACAATGCCATTCATTAATCGTTATCTTTGATATACAACAACGCGAAAAAAAAAACTTTTTTTCTCTCTTACTGTTATCTTGACATCAGTGCAAGGTGAAAAATCATCCGAAAATGCCCCCCGAACATCTCAGCTCACAGAGAGAAATAAAGAAGCCGAAATGATTCACTTTGAACGGATTCTTCCCCTCTCACACCTCCCCTGCTAACCCGTCGCCCTTGCTGATCTGAAGCTTCGGAAGTAACTGAGACGATCACAAGATTGTTGGATGATTAAAACAAACAAGAAAGAGACATATCAAAAAGATTTCAGATAAGCTTAGGCATTAATACCTTTTCCAATGTACGAACGATAGGAGAGGGACGATATTTTTATCTCAAGACAAAGGTTACACAGTTCGAAGGAACTTGTGAGTAAAGACAAAGAAGATCAATCCAGAATCCATTCTTTTTTTTTTTTTTGTTTCTTCTGTTATACTCAAGACCAAGTTGAAGTTAAATCTGTTCTTCTCCCGTAACAAGAACAATCCCAAACATATGTAAGAGAGTAATCACTTCACTGTTTGACAATGAAGTCACGTTGAATGAAACATACATAAAATTAACACTTCTCTGCCGTGATTTGTAATCATGAACATGTTATCGAAAGGTGGTTTTCTTAACAACTTGGTTAAGCTGACGAGTCTTACATACATGCGAATGTATTTATTACGATGCACAAAACAGAAGTTGCAGTAATCATATCCAGTTGGGATAGAAGTAGGACTTGAGTTTGATCTTGCAGAAGCCGGACTTTTTTCTTCCTTTTTTTCCAACTGATGGCATAAAAGACTCCCTTTTTCCACGTGAAAATGCCTCGAAAGGTAAATGTAACCTTCGTTGTCTAATCTAGCATTGGCCTGAACCTGAGGAATCGTTTCCAATAAAAATGAGTGATTAATGAGAGATACCCCAGGAAAGACGTTTTTTCTAAGTATTTCCTACAGGATCAGGGAGTCTTGTATGCCATTAAGTACGGCATATAGTACCAGTTTTTCGATACATTATTGCCTCGTATAAAATGTGTTTTAGCATGAAATTAAAGATGTTCATTATGGTCCTTCCTGTAAGAAAATGGCGAGCTAGCTGTTTTTGTTGTTTTGTTTTTTTCCCCTCCATCGTTATTAGTCTTACTTCTCCAGAGACGAGTGATTTTAGAGGCACCAAACCTGAATTATGGATACTTTTGACTGTCAAAAAATAGTGAATCTTTCCTTTGCAGCTTCGGAAAATGCATGCAAAAATCATCAACTTTCCTAGCTGACTTTATGATAGCGTCAAAAGATAATTTCTCTGCTGAGAAGTTTCTTAAAATCCTTAGTTAAATTCGTTGAATATGTTTTTGTGAATATTCAATCAACTTTGTTTGGTGGGGGTCACAATAAACGGGTATCCAGTGAGGGTCAAACTCACTCTACTTACTTACTTTACAGCTGAGTGTTAGAATATGATACAATATACACAGAACAACCGTCGGGAGTGAGGGATGATCAAAAATGCAAAATTAATTTTGTGCACATCAAAGATTGGTGAAATTTAAAGAATTGATTTCAACAAAAGGCAGATCATAGTCTTCATACATCTTCTCGGTCTTTATGCATCTAGTACGAAGTCTTGATAAACAAAATGTTTCTTCGCTTCCTGTAATTTCTTATATGAGAGAATACGTTTTTGCTTAGACCGACCATTCGTACATTTGACCGGGGATATAGAGTGAAATGATAATCAATGAATTTCAATCTGTTTTTGTTGTGTACCTATTTGACAGGGGTTTCTGGGACCTGGAAAGAGCTCTTTGGGGGGCCATGACCCTAAAAAAGGTTCAGGGGGGCTAGTTTAGAACAGAGAGAGCGAGACGGTTGGGAACCTTTATTTATTTCATTTAGTGCGTGACACTTGTTCCTTACCATTTCATCTACAAATTTGTACCAAAACTTGTTAGAACAAACTTGAAATAAACAAGCAATAGAGACTGTCATCTGACCAACTCCTTTTGGCAACATGTTGTGTTGGGGGCGATCAATTAAAAAATTGGAAAAAGGGTGATCAATGAGTAAGTTACTCGTCTTGCCTTTTATTGGGCTCTAGGGCAGGCCATGTTGCAAGAATGAAAGACAACCGATTGACATCACGTCTCACAACATAGATTCCCAGAGATTACGTAAGAAACCGAGGTCGATGATGATGAATTACTAAAAAGTCTCAATTTTCTAAATACAAACGGGTATAATCAATGAAACAATTTATCATAGACTTACTTTATAGACTGACCCCCATACACTCTAAATAACTACTTAGAAGGGATTTTTTTTTTAACTGAGAAAACATGCATAAATACATACGCAGTCAGTCAGACCGACCTGAAAACTATAGAAACCTATTATGATAGTTTCGATGACAGTGTTTGTAGACGGTTTCTAGAGTTCCATGTTTTTTTAAATAATCAAATTTTTCTGTCTTCGACTGATATACTAAGTTTGTTTGCAAAAGTGTACTGAAATGAAACAGGGATAAAGTTGTGGTAAAGTCAGTGGGAATTTGTAAATCATATCCATAATATCACATTTAACTTAAATAGCTGGTCTGTTTGTATTATCATTGTAGTAATGCATACGTAACATTTTACGATATTTACGTACGGAAATTAGGCTTGTAAGTTTCCGTGTGGAGAGGTGTCTTGAAAATCTGCTGCCTTGGTTTTAATGCCAACCACTGGCATCGAAAGACAAGATGCGACTCTGATTTATTTCATATTTGTATTTTCAGTTTTTATTTTGTCAGTATAAATGTAATCATTGGATGGCTGAATGTCTGACGTATTTGTTTGATGTCAGTTTGTTTTTAAATAGTTCAACAAACCTGGAACAATCCAAGACGAAGCATAAAATATTATATTCTTTCATCATCATCAGCGGCAGTCTCTTAGTGTCCGTGGTAGGACATAGACCTACCCCAGGAATCACCAGACCTTTTTCAGCACTGGTGTTGCTGAGCCAATACCCTGTCTCTCGCCCGTCACGCCATATCATATATTTCCAGTCACGGTTCCGCATATGATCTGTGGAGTTTCACGTTGTGAGTCGTGGTGTCCATCAATTCTTGCAACATGGCCAGCCCTTGGCCATTTGAGTTTTTAATGGATTCTATGATATTTCTGACTTCCATCTTTTCTGTAATATCCTGTGTTTTTATGCATTTCTTCTTTTGATTATGCTGTAGGTTTCAGCTCAATATGTGATCATCGAGACGAAACATTGGTTGTAGACTCTTCTTTCTAACGCTAATGGGATTCCATACTTCCGAAAGCTTGACATCCTAGAGTGATTCTTCGCTTGATTTATGCTTCTTTCAGGGATTTCATGGAGATTCGTTGTCTTAGGTAGATGTAGTGGTTACTTTTCTCAGATCGGCGTTTTCAATTTTTATTTTTGTGCCTTTCTCCTCGACATGTTTGTTGAACATAACATTTGTTTTACTGAAATTCATGAGGGGACCAACTTTCTTGATTTCTCCTTTCAGTTTGAATAACATTATTTGGAGATGGTGAAGGTTTTTTTCCAAAAAGAGCGATGTTGTCCAAATCGAGTCCGATTTGGACTTGATCAATTTACTTGAGACAAAATATGTGGGAAAAGAGTAAGGTCTCTTGCCGTGGTTTTTGAAGACCCAAGAGTCTGCCTGCCTTGAAAAACAGTAACTGGATCCATAGCTTTTATCTGGAATTGAACATCTACAACTATCAACGTAGAGAAATACGCAGCAATCGCAAGTATTGAGTAGGTAGTAACTGCCGAAAATATAGATGAGTCTAATACATGGAAATAACTAAAACAATATGGATAATTTTAAAGATAATCGTTTCCAAATACAGTGCTAAGAAATTATATAGAGTGTATCCTAATATCTTATAGTAAAGAAAATTTGCTGGTGGAATCTCAACTATTGCTAGAAAGAAAAAATGCGTATTAACCCAAGAAAAGTCTCCATGCTAGGGATACCATACTTGATCAGGTTTTTAAATATATTCAAAAAATATTGCATGACTGTAGATCACTGAATGACTGTGGTCTTTGTGATCCCCTTATTGTACATACTTCATTTTTTAAATAAGTAATTTTCGTTTACGACTAAAATCGAAATTTGATTCCATCCAATTTCATTGTTTCGTTGTTTTTAAGTTATCAGAATCAGAAGTTATGTAGAGTTGTATTTAATTGACATAAAAAATGGTTCCTTTCGTTTCTTTTTGCGTGTTTGTTTTAAAAACTGAATTTATTATGAAACATATATTCTTATGATTTATCTGTATATAAATAATCCTGTCATTTGACAGGTATTATGCTATTATAGTTAAAGAGGAACAATTCACAGAGTTAAATCAGATACACGTCCCATCTCTGATTACAATGGTCAACTTTTTTCGTTTTCAAGTGGACAACATTTTCAAGCAAATTTTCGACAAAGATTACAAATTCCAGGTCTGTTTCACTTTGGCGGGTCTCCATCTTTTGGCTACAGACACGTTCTGTTTTCAGCTTATCTGACTAAGACTACATAGACGGAGGTGAATGAAAACTGCATTAATCAGAACTCTTCAATGTAGGAAATCAAAATTACTAATATGTAGAAAGAGGAAACAGAGAACGTTCAGCTATTGACCACCTATGGTGCTCTGTTTCATCTCTTAATGAGAACATCTGAAACTACACAACGCGAACCACAACACATGCCAGATGAAACTTTATTTTTGACCTTGTGTTATCTAATCTCTTAATCCACCATTTGATCACCGAAGCAGATGCGTCGTTGAATGACCTCATTTATGTTTGATGGGCATGAAGCAATTAACGCCTCTCGAAGCTTGATTATCCGAGTGATATAACCCGAGAAGTAATCAAAGCTGGTCAAATAAGTGGACTCAGGTGTCGTTGGTTTAATTACGTGCCTAATGAACGGAGGATGAATTAATTGTTTCGTTCTATAAACCCTGGCACTAAGAATAGAATACTTTATTAGATTAAATGAGATAAGATACTGGTTCGGGGTAATCCATCTCATAGACATGTTGCCTTCACAAAGCCAGTGAGTCCAGTTTGTCCAAGTAGCATGGATTCATGCCGAACTGAAAAGCCATTGCCGGAGTTTGAACTCGGATCGCCTTACCGACAGTGTAACAAAGAAACGTCAGCTTCATTAAACTTTTGATTGGTCAGAGGGCAACGGCATTAAGTCATGACAAGGAGATATTATAGTATAGATTATATTCTTCCTGTCTCTACCTTAGAAGTATTTTTTTTTTTTGTATTTATAATTTTCTGACCACTATCAAGGTTAAAACTATTGAGATAGCAGAGTCATGGACGAGGGTTGCACTCACTTGTTTCCATCTCTACCAACCGTTGTGACATACCAGTGATGAGATATTGTCAAGATATCTAGCAACTAAACAGAGCACAAGGAAAAGAATACTCACACCTTTCCAAATGAATTTTGATATGGTTTGTCCAAGTCGAGATTCGAACTCGTTTTTCCCCTTTACCGTTTTATTTTATCCCTCTCCTTCATGTTTTCCTAACAATCATATATATATATATATATATATATATATATATATATATATATATATATATATATATATATATATATATATATATGACAACTGGTTCTGTTTGTCACCAGGCATGCCCCTTTGGTGCATAATTTTTTATGCATACTGAATGGACTTTGGAGAATAACTCTGACTATTCAGTTGCTCCATTAAAGAGTTTTAGGAGGTTCTATTAGTTTCACTGGACCATTACTTTCCGTTCAATACACATATATATAATTATTTAAGAAATGGAGATATTTGGTCCGACAGAATGAATTATAAATCGCGTTATGCGATCTAGACTCTTATCTGAAATGATTTCCCATCGTTTCACGGTTGACATATCATTTAATCGAGACAACGTAAATAGAATAAACAATTGAAGAATATGGGGTTGCAGCAGGAATCGAACTTGCTACCGACAAGTAGCCAGTTCAACGTAGCAATGCACATTGTACTGAACAGCCCACTGGGCAAGGCCAAATAACTGCTTTCAACCTAATCTCATTTCGCTTATTCTCGGTCTTTTTGTCTCTTTCAATGCAAAAGTATGTACTTAAGAATGGACACATCGGTCCTAGAATCGCGTTATATCATATAGAAACTTATCTGAAATGATTTCCCGTCGTTATGCAGTTAATATATCATTTAGACAACGTAAATAGAATAAATAATGGTAAGTGCATTGCTACGTTGGAACAGCTGCCCATCGGTGGCAGGTTCGATTTCTGCAGCGGTCTCATTTTCTTTAATTGTTTATTCTATTTACGTCGTCTAAATTGAATGATATCTTAACAGTGTAACGACGGGAAATCATTTCGGATAAGCCTCTATATAATAAAACGCAATTTATAATTCATATATATATACACACACACACACACACACATATATATATATATATATATATATATATATATATATATATATATATATATATATACGCACCAAGTGGTATGTACTCGATAGGGGTATGTTCCCTCCCAGAGGGAGATGGAAACCTTCTGCATGAACTAGCGTATGATCTCATGATGATGGAGAGTATTCAGCAATTCCTGTCATTTGACAGAATTTTAGAGCCTAGATTCTCGCTGAGCTACTGTTGCTATATATATATATATATATATATATATATATATATATATATATATATATATATATTCAAGGCCCTTGCACCTAACTGATTCAATGTTGCTTCGTAACGATTTCTCAAATGAATAAGAGATCACGCAAAGAATCACTTTAGTTTGGCAAGCCCTCGGCAGAGCAAGCTAAACTTTCGACAAGAAAATCCCATCAGTCCTACGAAGAAGGGTATGCTATAAATGTATCTTTTCGATGGTCACCTATGGAGCTGAAACATGTAACCAGACCATAAGATTGGCACTCAAACTGAGAACCATGTACAGGACAGAATCATGCTCAACCTCACACGGAGAGATCACAAGACAGCACAGTATACTAGAAAAAAGACGGGAGTCAGAGATATCAGAGAATCCATGATAAAACTCGAATGGCATTGGGCTGGCCCTGTTGCAAGAACGTTCTCCAGATATGACATGCAAAATTCTGGCTGGCAAAAAATTTAGATGGCGTGACCAGCGACACAAGTTCAGAAGATGTGCGTGATAGAGAGATCTGGTGAATTTTGCGAAAGGACTATGTATAGCTACAGAATTTAAAAGGCTGCTGCTGCTGCTGCTGCTGATGATGATGATGATGATGATGATGATGATGATGATGCATATGGGAAGCTTCGGCCAAGATTCGAACTGGTCTTGCTTGGCGGGGGGTACATCAAATACCACTCCCATATTGCTATAACTGTTATAAGTTCACTTCCAATGATTTGACACCAAAATGTTAGAGCTCAGATTCTTGCGGGAAAGTTTTTAATATATTTAGTCAAGTCATAAGACCAGCCTGGTTCAACGGTGATTCGAATACAGCACTGAACAATCCATCCGTTAAAAGCCTCTTGGACTTGTTACCATATACATCAATTACACTCAGAATAACCTGTTCTTATTAAATTCAGACCAATCCTGTTTTTTGTCTTCTTCAACTTAATTTGATTGCCTCTTAAGCGTCATTATGTCCACGCTTTTTTTGTATAAATGATAAATGAAGTGAAATAATAATTTCTTTTATTTCTTTTCAGGTATGTGTTGGTTTTCCTGCGGAAATGAAAATTGGTAACAGTTATTTTTCACTTTTACACTTTTCTCTCAATATGTTCATTTACTTAAATACTTACAAATGTTTTTTTATTATTTATTTATCTGAATATTGTGGAAGGTTTATATAATTATTTTTGCTTCTATCAATCTATCTCAGTCCGCACATATCTATCAGTCTGTTCATATCTCTATAACTATTTTAGTTTGTTAGACTCTATCTATCTCAGTCAGTTCATAATCTTTCTCTGTTCATATCTATCTATGTTCATATCTATCCATCTGTTCATATATATATTCATATCTTCTCATCTATCTCGCTAACTAGATCAGTTCCTATCTATCTATCTATCTATCTCTCTACCTATCTATCTCAAGCTAGCTAGCTAGCTAGCCTGGTCTCTATCTAGTTAGCTAGCTAGCTACTCTCAGTCTGTTCATATCTATCCATCTAAATTTGTTCTTATCCATGAATCTATTTCAGGCTACTTATATATACCTATAACAGTTTGTATATAACAATCGATCCACCGATCTCATTCTGGTCATCCCTCTCTCTCTCTCTCTCTCTCTCTCTCTCTCTCTCTCTCTCTCTCTCTCTCTCTCTCTCTCTCTCTCTCTATCTGGCTATCTATCTATTAATCTCAGCATCCATTTGATTCTGTTTACATCCATCTATATATCTAAAACAATGCACGTATATATATGAAGCTACAAGAGATATCTATTTCCAAGTAGTGTCTACCTTTACTCATAGTTAAAACATTACTATTAATAATTTTTGTCCAATAATTCGGAATAATTCACTCTAAGGGATGTAGAAAAGAACTTCGACATGAACATAAACAAAAAAGACAGGGAACTAGTCTGGTTAGTCACTCAATACAAACCGCCGCATATCCATGTTAGGGTTGACTAATTCATCATCATCAGTCTTTTAGCGTCCGTCGTTGGACATAGACCTTCCCCAGGATTTGCCACACTTCTCTATCATGGGCGTCACGGAGCCAGTACTTCCTGAACTTGTCTAGCTCGTCTCTCCATTTAACATTTTGCTGGCCTCGCTTGCGCATGTGGTCTCGGGGAATGCATGTTGTGAGTCGTGATGTCCATCGATTGTCTGCCATTCTTGCAACAAGGCCAGCCCACCGCCATTTGAGATTTTCTATGGATTCTATGATGACTAATTAGGAAACTGGAAAAAAAGTTAATCAATGAACAGATTACTTCTTTTGTTTTTGTTAGATCACTAAAAGCCGGAATTTTCGAAAAAAATCTAGCGTGAACGCAGCTGGACACAAACAAAGCCGCTTTAGCCTAAACTCAGATCGTAAATTGACTCCTACACACTATAAAAAACCAATTAGGGACGGGGGATTTGGAAAAAATGTTTTTCTCGTTAAAGAGTAAATGATTACATTTTCACCCTCTAGCTCTATCAGTATGGCCTCTTCACGTGACACACACCTAGCAAGCCAAACCAACATAAAAACTGAAGAAACCTATGTTGACAGTTTTGTTTGATGGTTTCAAATATCATACTCTTATTTTATAGATGAGAAGACAATAAAGTATCAGTGTTTAAGGGTTTGACGAGGATGATAACAGAAGTACCATTTGATAAAAAAAAAACAACAGATTGAAACGAATATAGATAAGATAAGCTGAAACTTGCTTTATTAAATTCTAAACGATAGCCAAATCAGAATTCATTTCTCCATACAATATAATTCCAAAATTTCATTTCCCATTTCGACTCCTTTATTAGTAGATTTTGTGTATGGGATTTGCAAAACAAGTCGACCTGAGTTGGGTTTTGGACATGGAAGTGAATTTGCCATTGGTCCAAGCTTAAACCACCGTTTCACTATTATTTGTGCATGGCCTCACTGGTTTTTGTTCGAGATATTATCATACGTCACCTTTCATTGTTATCATATACGAAAATCGATTCAAAACACAATAGTAGAAGTTTCACGAAAATCAAATTCAAAAGAGAGAAAAAAATATATAATATTACTAGGCTTTATTTTCTAACAGAGAATGAACAAATTATTAATTGATCAAAATAGCCATTTTAGTTTCCATAAAATTCATAGGTTAGGTTAAGAGAACCTGATGTAAGTTTCAATTTTTTGAATTACGTAGTCGCAAGTAATAAAGATTTGATCTGACAGGTTGCTATTTTTACTGACGGCTGTGATCCGTGCAAACAACGACAAACAACTAAATTCAACAAGAAAATCGTGATAAACAGAGTCTAAGACATTAAGAGTTGGGAACTATAAATATTTCACCGTCTGCTTCTTTTATGAGATATTTATTGGCTAAAGCTGTTTTCTTGAAAACTCAGTGTTAAACAAGCGATAAAATGCTTGTAAACTTGCATAAGATGCGTCATGCTACAACAGGTTCTTATTCATCCAGAGACTATTTAATTTAATATATATTTTCGGGTAGCTGAATGGAAACAACAGTCACTTCTGATCAACTGAGGGCCAAGGTGTATGAATGGTCGGCAGTTGACTGACATCAGGGATCAATTTGAAGAACCAAGTTGAAGTTGAGATGGACAAAACATGGAACTGTTACAGTTGAAAATGTTGTTAGTTTATTTTTAGGGTGTATTGTTTTGGTTTTTATTTAGGATAGGGTTACCATGTCATATATATGTACACATATATATAAAGAGAGAGAGAGGAGAGAGAGAGAGAAAACGAGGAACAAGTAATGTCCAGTTCAAACCGACAACAGTTCATAACATCCTTCTCCACATTGTAACATTGGCAAAGAAGAAATCAGTCGCATATATAATACATGGAGCATATTTATAGTTTTCATAAGGCTAAAGAACATCATACTTCAGCCTTCAGTTCAAAAAAATATTCATAAATTGATAATGCATAACTTTAGCAGTTGGTGTCTGTTCTTCAAACTTTATACCCTGTTGTACTAAATATATCGGGAGGTAGCATTTCTTGCTATTCTTTGTAAATGCTTAATCTCACTGTGAAATTTTATTTCGAATTATATATATATATATATATATATATATATATATATATATATATATATATATATATATATATAAGTATAATACATGATAGACATAATACAGTCCAGACTCACCACAATGACCTCCAAGGATTCGTCATTCATGATTTCCATTTTTGCTTTCAAACAAAACATATGATGCTGAATTTGGTTTTTATAGGAACCTTTCCACCACTGAAAGGTATACACCTACTCCTGAAGGTGTATACCTTCCATGTTGTTTTGTGTTAAACACTCATGTATCAACTACAATCTTAAACATGATTATCTGCATTCTACTTTATACATATATATATATATGTGTGTGTGTGTGTGTGTGTGTGTGTATGTATTGTGGATGTGAAGTAATCCGACAGAAAGTAAATGAAAATGACAATCGGAAGGTAAAGAGAGAAACTCAAGAGATAGGTGTCACATTTCGAATTTCCTTCTGAAATATAACACCTATCTCTTGGGTTTCTTTCTCCACCTTCCAATTGCCATTTTTGTCCCCTTCTCTCTCTCTCTCTCTCTCTCTCTATATATATATATATATATATGTGTGTGTGTGTGTGTGTGTGTGTGTGTGAGTGTGCGTGCATGTGTGTGTGTGTGTGTGTGTAATAAAAGACGAAATACGCCTTATGTATACCCTTCTATGGATATTCATTAGACGTGCATTGAAATACCGAGTTAGCTTTCCTTGGGTTCTTTGTTTAATACTGTATTCCGTACTGTATTTTACAAGTCAAATTTTACCGCATCAAGTCATCAAGCTCTCTTATTGATGATTTGGGGAAATTATCAAAACCAAAATACCATGTAACTGATCACTCATGAAAACAAACACTTTCGGGATTTCACAATTAATTCTAATTTGTACATTTGCAGAACCACCCCCACTTACTGGATCATGGACAGTAAGTACACAAACAGATTCATATTTGGACTTGAAAAACATGTACAAAACCGGTTGAGGTTCATCAAAAATTACTCTTCTAGAAAACCATAACTAATGTCCTGCGTTAGATTAGGACCATATGTGCACATGCATTTTTTGACTAGATCATTATAGACATAATGCCAATACGAATAATGCGTGTATGAATATCTCAATAATTTTACCATATTTGATAATTCAAATTCGTTTCTGTTTAACCATGTTGACGTCTAGTGTCCGAATGCCTGTGTTCAAATGATTCTGAGAGAGTCAGCATCCATCACTCGTCACTTGCAGCCTGGACATTCAGAGGTTTTATTGAATAGCGGATTGTTGGCCTTTGATTGGTTATTGATCGGTCTCCCCCGAAGATGATTAACAGAATCACCGTTGGGGCTCTCTACATTATCAGCAGGTACTTACACCATCTGGTATAGCATATTCAACTTCGATTTAGGTGCCAATTAGTGTTGCCAACCATCTTAAGTTTAATAGGACGATTGTGTATTCCAACACATTACCTAGTAAATGTCCTCCAATTAAAACAGAATTTTATATTTTATTGAATTGTTGTCCTAAATTTTATATGTGTAGCTTGCTGAATAAAATTGTTACAAGGTATTCAAGAAAGAAGACAGGATACAGATTTATGAAAATATAGGCATATATTTTTTTTTGGTAGAGCTCCAAGTGGCGTCTGGAGAACGGATAGAGAGAGTAGTGATCAGTACGATAGATGGGCACACGATAGATGTTCTCAATGTACGTGCCACCGGTGCCGTGGGATCAATTGAAATGTCAGTTTATTCTCAATTGGTCCCTCATTCACTTCATTTGTTGTTTTTGTATTTTTTGCAAATTCAGAAATAAGTCATTAATTGATCACCCATTTTTCTGTTTTTTCTAATTGATCACCCCTGCAACACAACATGCTGCAAAAAGACTATTTTCATTGAGTAACCAACTAGACCTGTTTGATTTGCTTTGTTTAGTATCGGCATACTCTAGCAATAATCGATTTTTTTATGATTTTTTTTCCTGGGCGCTGATAATCAAGACCTTAATTGAAGTTCAACACTGTGACAAGTTTTTTCATCCGATTATTCCAAAGACGTAATTCATTAATTAACAAGGTCATCCAATGAAGCATTTTTGGAGGAAAAAAAAACTAAAAATGCTTTTTTATTTCAATAATTATTCTACATTACCATGAAATATTTTCACCTTACACCAAGGATATATATATATATATATATATATATATATATATATATATATATATATATATATATAAATATAATGTGTACTTTAGAGAGTGAGACAGACTCGGGAGTGAAGTTTTTGGTGGTAAGGTTTATTAATCCTTATATGTCAATAGTCCATACATGTTTCGGGATTTCTCCCATCATCAGTGGTGCGTGTTGTGTGAGTGTGGATTAAAATGTACCATGTGGAACCAGAGTCCACTGCCAGGGACTATGCATTGTGGGTAAGTTTTGTTGTCAGGGCTACTAGATGCCTCCTGCTGAATGTAAGAATGACCAGCAGGTATTGGGATTTTGGTAAAGCAGCAGCAGTTTGCCTTGGGGAGGGCAGAGTGTGTCAAGGTAGGGGGCAGTGTTGTGGAGGTGGATTTTTTGGTATGTTTGGGATAGTGTAGAAGGAGGGGTGGTTGGGTCAAGGAGCTACATAGGTATCAACCTTAAAAGTTACTGAAAATGTTGTGGCTATGATTTGGACAGGGGTTATAACAGGCTAAGGTGAAGTTTTTCCTATGGGTCTAGGTGACTTTGAAGCTTCCATTATTGAATGTGTCTAAGATGTGGGTGTGAGGATATTAATGGTAGGAGTTGTGTGTATTAGTGTTCTGTGTGGTGAGGGTTGTTCAGTTTAGTATTTTGATGGTGTGTAGTAGTGTTTTAGTAAGTTTTCTAAACTGCTTACTAGTGTTGGAATCAGGTTTTCTAACTCCCCTTCCATATTTAGTGGTAGGGGGCTTTCCTCATTTTTTGGTAGAGTGTGTGTGTGAGTTGATGTAGGGGTTACCTACTGGTCAGGGTGTTTGCCTGGGTCTTCAGGATGCTTTCCAAGGGTCAATGTGATGGGTTGAGGGAGGATGCTACTCTTAGGGCTTTCCTTTTGCAGGGTATGAGGGGTAGTAGGTCTGAGGACCTTATGGAGTCTAGTGTTCTTGTTCCTATTATCTGTATGCTGGTTTTTGTAGTTGTGTTTGTTCATATAGCTGTGTCTGTTCACAATATTGGTGTCAGTAATTTTAGTATTTGTGTAGGTGTTTCTGTTATGTTTGTTCATATGTGTGTGTCTGTTATAGGTGTTAGTATTGTTAGTGCCAGTGTAGGTGTTTTTGTTTTGTTTGTTCGTATGCGTGTGTCTATTTCTATCGTTGTTCGTGTGGGTATGTATGATGTTTTTGTCAGTATTGGTGATTCTTGTTGGGTAGCCTGTGTCTGTGTGTCTAGTGTTAAATCTGTGTTTGGTGGGGGAATTGGTTTTTTTTGGGTATGTAGGTAGTAGGTTGGGGGTAGGTAGCAGAGGCCTGGTGGCTCTTTTGGTGGGTTGTATCTTAATTTCTCTCATATTCTGTGGAATCGCAAATCTGTGTGTGATATTGTGTCTAAGTTTGTTGTATTTTTTAGTTTTGGTGAGGTTAAGTTGTTTTTTTCTTCCTCCTATGTTGATGTTGATCGCTTCCTGTATTTCATTATATTCATCTGTGTATGTGTGTTGTTGTAATTTTTGTTCCAATTCGCTGATATCTGTTAGAGTGTCTTTGATGGTTTTTTGGCAGAATTGGATGGTGTCATCTAAAAGATCCATAGAAAGTGTGTGGATCTTGTTGTTCCATAGATTAAGGAAATCTGCATCCTGGTTCCCTATGGAGGGATGTAGGGAGATCCTGAAATTCACGGGAGTGAGTTTATTGTCCTTACAGGACTTTAGGAAGTCTAGATGTGACTCAAAGCGGGTAATTTTTTCTCTTCTTCGGTAGAGTCTCACCGACCATGTTGTGATGTTGTCTGAAGAGGTTGGTTCCATTGTGGTGTTAGGGTGGTTGTCCTTGTCAGAAGTGATAGTTGTTGTAGGAATGTGTTCCTTCTCCATGTCTCAGTAAGGTATGTATAATGTGTACTTTAGAGAGTGAGACAGACTCGGGAGTGAAGTGTGTACTTTAGAGAGTGAGACAGACTCGGGAGTGAAGTTTTTGGTGGTAAGGTTTATTAATCCTTATTTGTCAATAGTCTATACATGTTTCGGGATTTCTCCCATCATCAGTGGTGTGTGTTGTGTGAGTGTGTATTAAATTGTACCATGTGGAACCAGAGTCCACTGCCAGGAGCTATGCATTGTGGGTAAGTTTTTTTTTTTGTCAGGGCTACTAGATGCCTCCTGCTGAATGTAAGAATGACCAGCAGGTATTGGGATTTTGGTAAAGCAGCAGCAGTTTGCCTTGGGGAGGGCAGAGTGTGTCAAGGTAGGGGGCAGTGTTGTGGAGGTGGATTTTTTGGTATGTTTGGGATAGTGTAGAAGGAGGGGTGGTTGGGTCAAGGAGCTACATAGGTATCAACCTTAAAAGTTACTGAAAATGTTGTGGCTATGATTTGGACAGGGGTTATAACAGGCTAAGGTGAAGTTTTTCCTATGGGTCTAGGTGACTTTGAAGCTTCCATTATTGAATGTGTCTAAGATGTGGGTGTGAGGATATTAATGGTAGGAGTTGTGTGTATTAGTGTTCTGTGTGGTGAGGGTTGTTCAGTTTAGTATTTAATCCATTAGGATATAGGGTTTTAAGTTTGTTGATCCACATGTCTTCGTGTATATATATGTATATATGTACTGAAATTTATTTGACTATTTGTGGTTATATATGTCATTATATCCCATTGATTATTTTCAGAGGTCTACCAATACATACATGTTCCAAAAAAAAAAAAAGTCAATGAGTTTAATCTGGCATCAATAACGACCGATAATGAATGGTATCCACATATCATGATACCCGTGAGGAAAATTTCTTTTTAAAACTAAAAATGTTCAGGCAAAGTGATCTGCTAATCCCACATTTCCATGTTATCTTTTTGATATGTAATAGATTCATATGAGTGACTGTTATGTATAAAAGAAGAGAAACGTCACTTTTTATTTTATGTTATGTTGCTACCTCTAGAACTGCTTTGTCCCAGAAGACATTTTAATGGGATCTCAATAGTCTTTTCTCGTTATACATCTGATCATCGACAATGATACTTCCTTTTTTTAATTATATCAAAAAAAATAAAAGTATAAAAAAGTGCTTGTAAAGTTTAAAATCTGATTGATTTGATCAAATTTAGGGTGCTCAATATATCATTATTATATTACTGTGCAATATTTACCTAAGATTAAGGAGAGAGAACACCTGACATGTGTTTTGTGGCATGTTTCATGGTTGATCCATTTATCAAAGTAAATATTCCTAATTTTATACACACACACACACACACATATATATATATATATACATATATATATATATATATATATATATATATATATATATATATATATATATATATATACAGTACGTGTGATACAAATCAGGCTAGCAGCATAACATAATATAATCATTTATCAATAATATAAAGCCAGAAACGGCAGAAACGTGAGCTAGTTTGTCTAGCAAATCCACAACCTACAATATATATATATATATATATATATATATATATATATATATATATGTATATATATATAGCATAAATTGGCCAGTTTAAAACAAATTTTATATTTCTCAATACGATGTTTATATATATATATATATATATATATATATATATATATATATATATATATATATATATATATGTAAGAGTGTGTGTGTGTTGTTAATTTGTTAGACCATCTGGAAACACGAAAAGAAGGAAACTTGATTAAAAGTATTTCTTTTGCATGTTCCTACAGACAGTTTTCTCTTTTCAACGTTAAAATAACCCCTAGTAACCCACAGGTCAAGATATCTAACAAAAACAAACTGGAAATTAGTTATAGTTGTATGAATAACTTTTATAGATCATAACGAAGCATAATGATAAAGTAATAAGAAATAGTAATCGAAGAGAAAATATCGATAAACCAGATTGCAATCTTACATGAAGCAACGGATGCCCTTTTCAAACCAAATGTCTCAAATCGAATATCGTATATCAAGCTGAAATATCAACCCCAGGGAATCTCTTAGAAGCGAAATGTTGCATAGGAATATCTAAAACATCCTTGTAATTAAGATTAGCCAGTCATGTATTATCCTTTAAAACGACAAATACGAAAACAATACATCATTATTCACACATTACTAAAACTTAACAAGCTGCAACCTCACACCTACTGAAAAAATGGAAGATATTAAAACAAACTCACATGCCATGATATTGAATCCTCATGATACTTAAGCCTAAATGAGATATTCGAAATTCTCACCTCCACTCAAAAAAAAACAGAATTATTGGATAGAAAAAATGAAGTAGCTATAAAATTCAGGCACTGCTCAAAGCTTTCGATTGAAATAAAAATTCAACAACATCACTATAGCTATCTGAACTTCCTCGTTATTATCAATGATAGTAATAGCAGCATTACAATTATTATTATTATCATCATCATTATTATTATCATTATCATTATCATCATCATCATCATCATCATCATTATTATCATCTTTATCATCATTATAATAACCCAGCCACTTCAAGAACAACTTCATCTTTTCATAATTATCTCAAATATATAGGAGCTAACCCACGTAGAATATTGAAAAAAAAACATTAAACATGAACAACTAAGGTCAAAAAATGGAGGATGCCGATAAAAGTATGGATAAGTTACTTCCTGAGGAGAAAAATACCACAAGAAGATGTTTGATTACAAACACGCTAATAAAAAAGTGTCTGCAACATCCCTAGTAATTTATAACAACCAGACATGAATCCACTTCCGCTATGAGAAATAGAGCAAGCAATCACCGACAACCCAACAAGGGGAAAAGGGAAGAGATGTATAAATAAAGTAGGAAAAAGAATTTCCACCCAGAAAAATAAACACGCTCCCAGTAATGTCCTAAATAGGGATCCAAATAAATCAAATCATTTGTTTAAAGGAGTCCCAAAGGGGCAGAAACATAAACGTGTTTGTGTAGAAAATCTTGTATTCCATCACATATATATATATATATATATATATATATATATATATATATATATATGTGTGTGTGTGTGTGTGTGTGTATTGTACTGTATTTCATATTTGATATTTGATTTCATTTGATGTTATTTCTATTTTTGTTCAGAGTGATGGTAAAGCCTAAACAACAATGATTGTCTGATAGGACAAATGTCATGATTATGATTTTTCAAAATATGAAATATTCAGGAATCAAGTACCTCAATAAGCTATTCTTGAATGGGCTATGATAGAATGTTGCCAAATCTGTTGGACTTTGGAAGAAATACTTGTTATTCAATTGACATCATGTTATATCATGGCTCTTCAAACTTTTAGTCTGAAAATATGATTCTGTGTCAAAAACCATCAACCAAAACTATTACCAAGACTATAAAAATAGGTTTTTTCAGTATTTAAGTTATTCTTCTGGCTATTACCTATTAGTGTCACACATATTGGAAACATCAGTGATCTGAAAGGGTGAAGATTTGAACGTTTTTCATTCATTTGAAACCGCTTTCTTTTTGTAAGACGGTCAATTTACAATGTTTACGCTAAATTTGTCGTTCACATTCGTTTTTATTTTTTCAAAATTCGGACTTTCCAAGCAACCACCACAGAGCAAAAGGCATGAGAAGTAACTAATGCATTGAGGACACTTTTTCCCATTTTCTTAATTGGTCAACCCCAATACCGACAGCTGTTGAAAGATGCTGGTATCGTCATGGTTAAGTTATTAACGAAGCCTGTTCATTTGAAAACTGTCTAGCCCTGAAAGCAAAGTGACCAAGTGCACCATTTGCCGGAAACACGATTTCTCTTGTTAGTTTCAATCGTTCGAGCTCCGAAATAAAGTCACTAAGTAGCAGGGCACAGTTTGCATTAACTGTTCATTAAGAAATAGGTTGTTCCTAATCCTGCAAATTCCATAAACAATGATATAATCAAAAAACAGAAACACTCTCTTTTGGCTAAACTTCAGGAAAATAAATTAACCCTGCTTGTCAATGCACTTTACGGATATTTTTTTCTTGTATCATGTATCAAACTGGAGTTATGAAATTTTCAATCTCCATGAAGATTTTACGATGACCCTGTCTAAGAAACTTTCTGTCCAAGCCTTAGCGAATTCTTTGACTCTTATGTGCTGTTTATATCTTGTTTAATAAAATAATTTATCTTCATCGAATTAATTTACTTTATTGAGATAAGTATCAGAGATTTCATTAGTACAAAATGATCACGATAAAATGTCTGTCCTGTTCGCGTGTAGATAATTGAATATTGATGAAAGTTTTAGGTATAACTACGTAAACACGGTACTTATCTGCATTAAGCTAGTTTCTTGCAGAACACCCTAGGCTTTTCCCTGTCCAACTACCGGGAAGGGTTATAGCACCCAAATTTTTGAGTGGCTGAAATTGTATACGATAGCTGGTATCTATATCAAACAGAAACTGGAGGATCATTTCAGAATTATGAATAATAATCACATTGTAAATAAGATCCCTTCTAAGACCCTTCAAAAAATATTTTCAGAAAACGAAATATTCCAAGTTCTTCCGATAGGTCAACTAAGTACGTTTATCAAATTTAGTTGAGCTACGACGAAGCTGTTCCAATGAATAGAAAGTAAGATTTTGGTTTTGCATTAGAGTTACATCTTGAATAGAAAACCGCCTCTAAAACTCTTCAAAAACTTCTTTCGGAAAATTAAATAGCCTCCCCCATGGTTCCACTAAGTATGCATACTAAATTTAGTTAAGCTGCGTCAGTGCTCCAGGCGGAGACTCAGTGGCAGACAGACTGAGTCCTTTGTATTCTATTGAGTGGCTAATTTGTAAATTCTAGAGTTGTAGCCAAAAATTCGGCTCCCGCTATCAATATCGACTCCCTCCAGTC